>CM055124.1:58333029-58808029 GCA_029206835.1 Rana muscosa | reverse complement strand
AGGGTCTTGTGTTAAAGTTGACTTTGCAGTCGAATATATGTGTATGTATGTATGTGTGTGTGTGTGTATGTGTATATATTATATATATATATATATAGCGGTCCTACAGGAACCTTTAATAAGTCTTACCAGTTATATTCATTCGGGGTGTAGTAATAAAAATGTTTGTATTATTATCTCAAAAATCTGATCATCCTTATTTGGATGAGTTGGCAAGTCTGACAGTGCAACTAAAGTATGTGTGGTATCTTAAAAACATGTAGACATTTGCTGGGCGTAAAACACACACACCCCATTGTTGTACTATCCAAGACATATAAGAAGCCAGAGGCTGACCCTCAGCCTTCTCTTTTTGTAACCAATTTTACATTTGGGTGAATGGAATCTTTAAATGGACTGATATCTCTCCTATGTTACTCTTTTATAAAAGCCAAAGGGGGTGGTTGTTACACTTCTATTTATGTAGCCTTAAACTTCTTTCTTCTAGTGCACAATGGTAATTTTTTGTTTGCCATTCGGGATGAACTCAGACGTATTCAAATCCTTGTCCGCATCCTATCTGGAAGCTGTCATCTGTTCTGTGCCAATCATAAGCGGTCTTGGCGCTTTCTCCCCTGTAGCCACTCAGCACCGAGATATTCCCTTCTCTGCATATTATTGGCCCAGTACAGTGGCCCCTTCCTGGTGGGATCGCTTAGGTAGGTTTGGGCTAGAATCTGAACACGGATGAGCTCACCCCTACTAGCATTGCATCAGATTTGAGTATTTGCTGCTGTAAGTGAGACATGAGCATTTGGAATTGCCTAAAATGTTTATACTTTGCATAGGCTTTTTTTTTATGCTGAACACTGTATATGCAACTAATACAGAATGGAGAGTTCATGAAATTGTAATGTTAGAATAAGTTCGCCTTTTGGGAAAAATAATAAATGTTAATTTCTGCAGATTTTTTTTTTTTAGCATTTATTTTCCAAAGCATCTTCCAGGACAGCTACATGAGATGCCAACTCTGCCCTGTACAGGAAACACAATACCAAAAACAGTTAAAAGGTCAGTCGTGTACCTCACATGTAGGGAGACGGTTACTGAAGAGCAGGAAGATCAATGAGCTATGAGAGCACTCGCCAGCACACTTGCAGTTCATGGAGAACTGCAAACTGTCTGCCGTAATGGAAGATGGTAGCTGTAGTTCATTCACAGAATTCTGTAAATGAATGATGCAGCCATGTGGGTGTGGCTCCTCACGGCCGCTCCTGTTTTTAAAGTGGTTGTAAACCCACTTTTGAAAAAAAAGAAAAATAACACCTGCAAGACAAAGGCATAATATGCTAGTATGCGTGCGGGTCCCGCCGGTAACGGCACAGTCGCTGAAAGCAACGGCACGTACGTGCCATTGCTTCAGTGCGCATGTGCCGATTACATTGGCACATGCAAATACAGTAGATATCTCCTAAACCGTTTAGGAGCTATCCAGGTTAGCTACAGGTAAGCCTTATTATAGGCTTACCTGTAGCAAAAAGTGTGTTGACAGGGTTTACAACCACTTTAAATCGTGACAGTGGGTGTGGGGAGAAGAACCTCTGTCCACTGTCAGAATGCTGAAGCATGTTAAATCCTAAATATGGATATAACATGCTCCTAAAGGTGAACTTGGCCTTTTAAGTTATGGGTAGTAGTTGAAAAAGTAGCACTGCCCAGGCACAACTCGTCACTATCCATGGTAATCACAGCTGCTGCCAGTTTCCATTGACTGTAGCGTGAGAATTACAGTGAGTTTGGGGGTAATAATCAGTGTTGAGTCTCTCAGTATGAGCCAGAGGGGTTAATGATGATTCTTTCACCTTGAAATAAGAGCCCAAAAGGTGACAGCTGAGTGTGCGCTTTCCTCTCCACACTCCTCTGGAATAATACGTATTATTATCCTTTATTTCTAGCTTGTGGTGGTTAATGACGGTTGTTGGTTCTTTCAGCTTGTGCTCGACAAGTTAAAAACAGACTGATATTCTGCTGGCACATTTCAGATTTACCAAGTGCTACCAGTTCTGCCAACACTAATTTGTTGGCTCCTTTACAGAAAACTCGGTTCACCTCAGTCATTTCTCCAAAGAGCTATAGAATATGGCACCAATTTATGAATTAAAATAAATGTATTTAGGATAGATAGAGAGAGAGATATATATATATATATATATATATATATATATATATATATATATATATATATATCTCTCTATCTCTATCTCTATTTTGTGGTAGTGTGGTACCCAACCAGTGAAAGAATACTGAATTCTCAGCCTGGCAGGTTGAGGGGCTCCAGGGTAATTGCTTGTTTTGGAGGAAACTGGCTTTTCAGTTTCCTCATGATGGACCTGGAGCCTGGGGATTTCTTAGAGATCCGGGTGGGATGAAATCCCCCAGTCCTGGATCAGGGTTTTGAGACTCACACTGATTGTTCAGGTGTGTGTGGGTCTGATAGAGTCAGGACCAGCATTCTGGGCTCCACCCTCCTGACGAGTGCAGGTGTGCACAGTGGAAGCCAGAGACCCAAGTCTGAGGATCAGAGCAGTGAGGGGCTGCTATCTAAATGGACGGTGTTGCCAAGGGAATAGTCTGTAGGAGACAGACAAGAGCCTGAAGCCTGAGCAGCACTGCTGTATGTATAAGCCATAAAAATGGGCAAATAAAGCCCTTAAAAAGAAGACCCAGCGAGTGGCGGTGTCCTTCAAGCTCTACCTTTTTGATGCTAGTCCTTCTACTGAAGCCCTGTGGGCAAGAGTTAAAAACCCTATCCAAAACTAAGAAAAAACATTTTGATTGGACATATATTTTATTCTTTAACACATTATTATGCGTTCAACTTTCAGCTGTGAAAGGTCCTGGTAATGATTTAACCACTTAAGCCCCGGACCATTTCGGGCCATTAGGACCAGGCCTGTTTTTGGGATTCGGCACTGCGCTGCTTTAACTGTAAATTGTGCGGACATGCAATGTTGTACCCAAATGAAATTTGCGTCCTTTTCTTCCCACAAATAGAGCTTTCTTTTAATGGTATTTGATTGCCTCTGCGATTTTTATTTTTTGCGATATAAACAGAAAAAGACCGAAAATTTTGAAAAAAAATGATATTTTCTACTTTTTGTTATAAGAAAAATCGAATAAACTCAATTTTAGTCATACATTTAGGCCAAAATGTATTCAGCCACATGTCTTTAGTAAAAAAAATGTCAATAAGCGTATATTTATTGGTTTGTGCAAAAGTTATAGCGTTTACAAACTAGGGTACATTTTCTGAAATTTACACAGCTTTAAATTTATGACTGCCTATCTCATTTCTTGAGGTGCTAAAATGGCAGGGCAGTACAAAACCCCCCCAAATGACCCCATTTTGGAAAGTAGACACCCCAAGGAAATTGCTGAGAGGCATGTTGAGCCCATTGAATATTTTTTTTTTTGTCCCAAGTGATTGAATAATGACAAAAAAATAAAAATAAAAAATAAAAAATTACAAAAAGTTGTCACTAAATGATATATTGCTCACACATGCCATGGTTATATGTGGAATTGCACCCCAAAATACATTCTGCTGCTTCTCCTGAGTACGGGGATACCACATGTGTGGGACTTTTTAGGAGCCTAGCCACGTACGGGACCCCGGAAACCAAGCACCGCCTTCAGGATTTCTAAGGGCGCAAATTTTTGATTTCACTCCTCACTACCTATCACAGTTTCAAAGGCCATAAAATGCCAAAATAGCACAAAACCCCCCCAAATGACCCCATTTTGGAAAGTAGACACCCCAAGCTATTTACTGAGAGGAATGTTCAGTCCATGGAATATTTTATATTTTGCCACAAGTTGCGGGAATATGACAAACTTTTTTTTTTTTGCACAAAGTTGTCACTAAATGATATATTGCTCACACATGCCATGGGCATATGTGAAATTACACCCCAAAATACATTCTGCTGCTTCTCCTGAGTACGGGGATACCACATGTGTGGGACTTTTTGGGAGCCTAGCCGCGTACGGGACCCCAAAAACCAAGCACCGCCTTCAAGGTTTCTAAGGGCATACATTTTTGATTTCACTCCTCACTACCTATCACAGTTTTGAAGGCCATAAAATGCCAAGATGGCACAAAACCCCCCCAAATGACCCCATTTTGGAAAGTAGACACCCCAAGCTATTTGCTGAGAGGCATGTTGACCCCATTGAATATTTTTTTTTTTTTTGTCCCAAATGATTGAATAATGACAAAGAAAAAAAAAATGTACAAAAAGTTGTCACTAAATGATATATTGCTCACACATGCCATGGTTATATGTGGAATTGCACCCCAAAATACATTCTGCTGCTTTTCCTGAGTACGGGGATACCACATGTGTGGGACTTTTTGGGAGCCTAGCCGTGTACAGGGCCCCAAAAACCAAGCACTGCGAACGCTGCAGTTATGTGTGTTGTGTTTGGTAAGTGACAGTGATCGATCGATACTGCACTTGGGTGGGCTGGGCTGGGCGGAGGGGCTAAACGCAGGCGCTAGCAGGTATCTGGGCTGATTCCGCTAACACTGCGTTTTTGGGAACCCTAAACCGCTGGGGATGCTAGTATAGATCTGATCAGATACTATACCACTAAGGGGGGTGTATGCTTTGCGCGTGGGTGTTAGCGTTACTGGCACTAACCTAACACTGCCTGGGGCGACGCAGACCCTCTCTGGCGCTAAAACCTAATTGATCTCACCCGCCGGGCGATCAGGGGGGTTAAACCTTTATTGGGTTATATACGGCGGGTGCCCTGATGCTATAAAAAGCAAACTAATCAACCAGCGTCACCCGTAACCTTTATATGGTGATCACTGGTGAAAGGGTTAACTAGGGGCAATCGGGGTTAAAACCTTTATTAGGTCAAATATGGGGGTACCTGACACTATATAAAAACCTGACGGGTAACCTAAATAACTTACTGGCTAACCAGTGACACCAGTGACGCTTATACGGCGATCACTGGTGAAAGGGTTAACTCTAGGGGCAATCGGGGTTAAAATAATATATGGGGGTACCTGACACTAATAAAAACCTGCGGCGAACCTAAAAAAAAATAACTGCCTATCTAAAACACCAGCGACACGAATACAGCGATCGGAAAAACAATCGCTTAGTGACGCTGAAGTTAGGGGGTGAAAGGGTTACCTGGGGGGTGATCAAGGGGTTAAACCTTTATTAGGGGGGGGTTAGGGGGCTACCCTGGACCTAAAGGGGCCTAATCCTAACTGCCCTGCAACTTTTTACAATCACAGATGACACTAAATGCAGTGATCAGTAAAATAAATGATCACTGCAATCAGTGACACTGTGATTGGGGGCTTTGGGGTGACCTGGGGGGTGATCTGGGGGTGACTGGGGGGTGATTTGTGTGCCTATGTGTACCTACGTGTCAGTGGACTTTTGGTGCACTAACCTGCTTCTTCTCTGCTCGGCGCCGGGAACGAAAAGACCGCGGCGAGGGAGATGACATCACTTCCTCCAGCCTTGTTTACATCACATGGCGGAGGAAGCATTTTCGTTGGCCGGGAGCGATCGCGAGGGGGGGGCGGAATCGAGCGCCCCCCCCCCCCCCCCCATGCCTGATCGCTCCCGAACACTTAACGGCCGCTCACTGCAGTGAAGGGGGGTCCGGATGGACCCCCCAACTGCACAAAGGCGATCACGTAGATCTACGTGATTCTGCCTGTCCGTGCCATTCTGCCGACGTAAATCGGCGGTGGGCGGTCGTTAAGTGGTTAACCACTTCGCACCCGGGCCAATTCTGACACTTCGCTCCTACATGTAAAAAGCCAAATTTTTTTGCTAGAAAATTACATATAACCCCCAAACAATATATATGGTTTTTTTAGCAAAGACCCTAGAGAATACAATGGCGGTCATTGCAACTTTTTATCTCGCACGGTATTTGCGCAATAATTTTTCAAACGCAATTAAAAAATATTAAAACATTAAAGTTAGCCCAATTTTTTTGCATAATGTGAAAGATGAAGTTACGCCGAGTAAATAGATACCTAACATGTCACCCTTCAAAATTTTACACGCTCGTGGAATGGCGCCAAACTTCGGTACTTAAAAATCCTCATGGGCGACGCTTTAATTTTTTTTTATTGGTTACATGTTTTGAGTTACAGAGGAGGTCTAGGGCCAGAATTATTGCTCTCGCTCTAACGTTCGCTACGATACCTCACATGTGTGTTCTGAACACCGTTTTAATATGTGGGCGGGACTTACGTATGCGTTCGCTTCTGCGTACGAGCTACCGGGGACAGGGACGCTTTTACAATTTTTTTTTTTTTTTTTTTTTATTTATTGTTCATTTTACACTTAACTTTTTACTTTACACTTAACTTTTTACTTTGACAGTTAGGAAGAAAAAAAAAGATCACTTTTATTCCTATTACAAGGAATGTAAACATCCCTTGTAATAGGAATAAGCATGACAGGTCCTCTTTACAGTGAGATATGGGGTCAATAAGACCCCACATCTCACCTCTAGGCTGGGAAGCCTGAAATAAAAAAATAAAAAAAAAACGATCACCGCTTCCTAGCCGAAGCGGCGCTGTTTTTTTGAATGCAGAGGCCGGCCGTGACGTCATAACATCGCGCCCGGCCTCCGAACGATCATAGAGACTCCGGCGACCATCTGGTCCGCCGGAAATCTCTATTGTAAGAAGCCGGGGCCGGCGGATCCTGTCACCGACTCGCCGATCGCTCAGGTGAGTCGGTAGAAGCACCGGAGGGCGGCGGGAGGGGGGGACGTCCCCTCTCGCCGCCTGTAAGAACGATCAAGCGGCGGAACAGCCGCTATGATTGTTCTTACGGTACAGAGAATCGCCGGCTCTAAAAAACGATATCTGAATGATGCCTGTAGCTGCAGGCATCATTCAGATATCCCGGCTCAAAGTCAAGGACGTCCATGGACGTCCTTGGGCGCGAAGTGGTTAATATATAGAATAAATGTGTTACCGGCGCCAAGATGCTTATTTACTACAAACAGTTTGCTGCAATTTAAATATACAACCAATATAGGCTGAATGAAAATAAAGTGAATTGTGCTAACTTATAAAATAAATATCCAATCCTATATCCCTATGTTTGTCAAAACAATTAGGTGTGTGAATCTTGTGAACTTTCTACTCTAAGAGCCCATTCACACAGGGGCGTCTTTGGATCCGACTCCAAATCGCCCCAAGTTGCCTCAGGTCACTCTGGCTGAAGAAATCAATGTAAGTTAATGGAGCCGTCCTTATGCACACTACTGCAGTCGCTCCGACTTCAAAAAAGGTCCCTGTACTACTTCAATCCGACTCCTAGGCGACCTGTAACCATTCATTTCAATGGGAGTCGCCTCTCACTGTCTTAATAGGAGCAACTTTCCAGGAAGAGAACATACATTTATCAGGCAAACCTCGCCCTCCCCCCTCCCTCCCACAGAGCTGATTCTTGTTTGATTGGCCACTGGAATGTCTCCTGTCCTGCAGGCAACTTGGAGTTGCCTTGTAAATAGCTCCAGGTCGTGCTGTGATTCATTCTCAGGTCGTGTCGGAGTTGCCTCATAAAATAAAATCGAGCTGGAAGTCGTGTTGCCCCTGTGTGAATGGGCTCTGGGTGTGGTATCAACAAATGCTTGTATTAGGCCGGGTTCACACTTGTGCAACACGACAGCCGTCCTACTTTGGATCCGACTTTGCCCTTTGACATGAAGTCGACATACGTCCGACTTTCAATGAACGGGGATCCGACTTAGATCCCTGCCAATACCAGGCACTGTGTTTTGTATGAATCTTGAGGGGGAACTCCACGCCAAATTTTAAATTAAAAAAAACGGCATGGGTTCCCCTCCAGGAGCATACCACGCACTTCGGTCTGGTATGGATTTTAAGGGGAGCCCCCTAAGCTGAAAAAGGGCGTGGGGGTCCCCCTCAAAATCCAAACCAGACCCTTATCCGAGCATGCAACCTGGCAGGCCGCAGGAAAAGAGGGAGGGGACGAGAGAGCAGCCCCCGCTCCCTCCTGAACCGTACCAGGCCGCATGCCCTTAACATGGGGGGTTTGGGGCAGGGGGGCGACCTGCGGCCCCCCCCCCCCCACCCCAAAGCACCCTGCCCCCATGTTGATGAGGACAGGGCCTTTTCCCGACAACCCTGGCCATTGGTTGTCGGGGTATGCGGGCGGGAGCTTATCGGAATCCGGGAACCCCCTTTAATAAGGGGGCCCCCAGATCCCGGCCCCCCACCCTATGTGAATGAGTATGGGGTACATTGTACCCCTACCCATTCACCTGGTGGAAAAAAATGTCAATAAAAAAACACTACACAGGTTTTCAAAGTGATTTATTACACAGCTCCGGGGGTCTCTTCCGACTTCGGGGGTCTCCGGTGTCATCTCCGCGCTCTCCAGTTCATCTCTCGCTCTCCGGTTCTTTCTTCCTTCTGCTGGGCCTCCGCTATCTTCTTCCAGCTCTTTTGTTAGCGGGGCCCGGTCTTCGTCGCCTTCTTCCCTCTTCTCCTCTTTGATGTTGACACGTCACTTCCTCCCGATTGTAATGCTGGATGTGCGGTCCGCAACAATTTATATAGGCCTCGCATGAAGTCAGTCACATGCTCCGGGTGGCCACATGCTCCCATGATGTCACAGTCGCATGCTCCGGGGCCACCCGGAGCTTGTGACTGTGACGTCATGAGAGTCCTATATAAATCGCTGCGCACCGCACACCCGGCAATACAGCGGGAGGAAGCGACGAGTGAACATCGAAGAGGGAAGAAGGCGACGGAGAAGACCGGGCCCCCGCTAGCAAAAGAGCTGGAAGAAGATGGCGGAGGCCCGGCAGAAGGAAGAAAGAACCGGAGAGCGCAGAGACCCCCGAAGTCAGAAGAAGACCCCCGGAGCTGTGTAATAAATTACTTTAAAAACCTGTTTTTTTTTTTTTTTTCACCAGGTGAATGGGTAGGGATACGATGTACCCCATACTCATTCACATAGGGTGGGGGGCCGGGATCTGGGGGGCAGGGTGCTTTGGGGTGGGGGGGCCACAGGTCGCCCCAAAGCACCAAACCCCCCCCCCATGTTGAGGGCATGCGGCCTGGTGCGGTTCAGGAGGGAGGGGGGCGCTCTCTCGCCCCCCCCCCCCTTTTCCTGCGGCCTGCCAGGTTGCGTGCTTGAATAAGGGTCTAGTTTGGTGGATTTTGAGGGGGAACCCCACGCTGTTTTTTTTTTGGCTTGGGGCTGGGGGGGGCCTGGTATGCTCTTGGAGGGGGAACCCACGCCGGTTTTTTATTTAAAATTTGGCGTGGGGCTCCCCCCACAAGATCGGCAGAGCACAAGTTGCATGCCAAAGTCGGATCATGCAAGACCGCGGTCCGGTTTTGGTCCGACTGATCCTACTTCAGCCCATTGACTATCATTGAAGTCGGATCAAAGTAGTACAGGGAGCATCTTCAAAGTCGGACCGACATGTGTCGGACCAGTTAAGACGGCTCCCATAGGGAAACATTGATTTTCACACGTCATGCGTCATGAGCTCCCAATGTCGGAGGGTTTGTCGGACGAGTGTGAACCCGGCCTAATGCCAAACCAAAAATCCTGCTGCGTTTTTAACATAAAAATATATAAAGTGCAATGTCCAAAAAAAGGTATAGAAGTGCCAAAAAACTCGTATTATAATTCATTTAGTCCATAAGATATGTTATATAAATAAAAATAGATGTACAGTGAAATATAAATCCAATGACCAAATAGCTGCAATAAAAAATGCACAAAGAGTCCTATGTGAATAATTGCTCTTTTCACTGGTGACTTGCTGTGCTTCCACCTTCACCGTGTTTGTGCCTACACCACTCACCAGATAGGCTAGATTATGCACCTTTCCTTCATAAGGATAACCCCTCCGTCTCTCAGACTTGTCAGAAGTTCCTCCCAATGTACTGGTGAAAAATCTTGCTCTATGATCGCTCATGGAACATATGAAGGACTATCATGGTGTAGTCTATCATTAAAAAAAAAAAAATGTATTGAGATTTAAAAAATTCCATCCACTCACATGTAAAAGTGCCTTGAAGCCGGCACTGCGCTGATCCAGCTATACATAAAAGATATATAAGCCTGGTTCTGCACGTGTGCCCCCTATGGTTCCTTCACATGCTGGCTTGCATCCCAAGCCTCATTATGGTTCTGGAAGTGACGAGCAGATAATAATCCCGCAGGCTCTATGCATTTCGCATCAAATGCATCATCAGGAAGCTGCCTCATCACTGCTCGTCCCCTCATTTATACCTCCTTGCGCTTCATATTATCCTATCCCCATTTTTTAGATGAGGAACAGCTGCTCCGTATGACAGGAAGCGGTGAATCCGCCATCTTAGCTACTGGCGCTGCCCCATTGATTATAACATTCGGTCGGAAGCACCCCCCTCTGTTCTACCGGAAGTAGGTTGACCGCCATTTTAACTATTGGTGGTGGTGTAGGCACAAACACGGTGAAGGTGGAAGCACAGCAAGTCACCAGTGAAAAGAGCAATTATTCACATGGGACTCTGTGCATTTTTTTTATTGCAGCTATTTGGTCATTGGATTTATATTTCACTGCACATCTTTTTATTTACATAAGATATGTTATGGACTAAATAAATTATGAGTTTTTTTGCCACTTATATACTTTATTTTTATTTTTTTGGACATTGCACTTTATATATTTTATGTTAAAAACGCAGCAGGTTTTTTGGATTGGTATTATACAAGCAATTGTGGATACCACACCCTTAGAGTAGAAAGTTCACAAGATTCACACACCTAATTGTTTTGACAAACATAGGGATATAGGATTGGATATTTATTTTATAAGTTGGCGCAATTTACTTTATTTTTACATATGATTACATATAATGATTTAATATACAGTATCTCACAAAAGTGAGTACACCCCCTCCCATTTTTGTAAATATTTTATTCTATCTTTTCATGTGACAACACTGAAGAAATTACACTTTCATACATAATAAAGTAGTGAGTGTACAGCTTGTATAACAGTGTAAATTTGTCCCCACAAAATAACTCAACATGCAGCCATTAATATCTGTCACACAGCATGGTGACCGTGGCACATAAACTGACCACGGTACCATGGATCAGCAACTATAACTGTGGTCAGTACACAGAGGGGACACAGTACCAGCTAGGATCAACCAGGTATTTTACTATGTTGAATTGAACAAATTACACTGCAGATGCACTGTTATTGTTCATACTTTAAAGGAACAGAAGCGCCCCCCACACGCTTTTTTTTTTTTTTTTTTTTTTAAGTTGGCTTTTACACACAGTAAGGCCCCTTTCACACGGGACGGATCCGTGAGGATCCACCCCGTGAACCTCCGCTTGCTCTGCGGGGATTGCTTCGCTGAGCCGGCGGATGACAGGGCGGTCCCCGCACACTGTGCAGGGACCGCCCTGTCAGATCTCCGCTCTCCCTTATGGGGGGATCAGATGAACACGGACCGTCTATCCGTGTTCATCCGATCCGCTCTGCAGACGGATAGAAAAATAGGATTTACCTCAGTCTACAGAATCGGGGGGATTGCGGACAAAGAGGAGATCGGGTGTCAGCGGATATTCATCCGCTGACACCCGCGATCTCATAGGGACCAATGTATGTCCCTTTTTCATCCGTAAACGGATGGATGAAAAAGCAGACATACGGTCCGCTAGTGTGCAAGGGGCCTAACTATGATTATTTTTTTTTTATTTTTTTGTGGCCAGTTTTTATCAAAACAACAATTTTATTAAAACTATTTTGTGTTGTTTGTTTTGAATAATCTTATCTGTCTCTGGCAGGTTTTGCAGTAGTTTTTGACCTTTTTATCCCTAGGCATTCTTGTTTGTTAAAGGATAAGTTCACCTTTTAGAACATGTTGCATGTGATGGGATTAGTGTAAAAAAAGAATACATTTTTTGCTTTTCATTTTATACATATTCATCACTTGCAATAACATAACTTGCACCCAATGCTGTATCATAGCCTAGGGCAGCACGGAAAGAGTCTCCCTGTTAGTGTAGCACCAGTCTTATGGGGCGAACTGGGCTTAGAGGCAACTTAGTCTAGTGCCCCCATAAAGCAGCCGCACTCCTTCTGGTATGCGGGTGGCCGGCATTCCGCAACTGTGGGGGGGGGGGGGGGGCGCTGCTTCTAATTTTGACTGTCATATCATCCTGAACTACAAACCTTCCTCACTGTGATATGTTTTCTTCTGCACCATTGGGATGGTTATATCTTCTTGGTCCTCTCCATAAAATGATCCCAAATTTGTGCTTAAAGTAGAACTATAGGCAACCCTTTTTTATTTTTATTTTGGATAGAGTGAGGGTTATAGCCCCTGTCAGTTTATTTTTTACCATCCCTGTCCCATTGCAGAGATTTCCCTTCACTTCCTGCCCCATAGCCAAATAGGAAGTAAGAGGAAATCTATTCAAAATTCAAATTAAGGGAATTCAGGCCCTCAACTAGTGTCCCCACTCGCAAGATTCAGGGCGGGTCGTAAACAACGAGTGTGGCCTTGACAGAAAGGGGTGGGTCATATTTAAATATGGGGGTGCATGAGTTTAGTTAGGCCTAGGGCAGCACAAATCCTAAATACACTACTGCTTGCAACACGGGTTCCAAAGACTGGCATTATTTTATTCCTTGTCTCCTAGAAAAGTCTTTATCTTTCCATAGAGCAGGGTTCATTGTGTTGAGCAAATTCTATGACAGCATGTAGGTTTGGAATCTCTTACTATTGGACCTGTGGGTGAAACACTCTGCGTTTTTATCTGTTCGTAGAGGACACACCAGGGTATTGGATTGATATTAACAGTTGTATAAACATCATTGATCAGAGCTGGGTTGAATTAACACTTGTTGTATATTTATAGATTGATTGGAAATGAGCCATATATCCTGTGTCCTTATTAAAGCACTTTTGTCAGTATGGGGAATATATATGATTCGCCTGTGGGGTAATGAAGTCGGAAGTGATTAATGAGTGGCTTATGGATGGGATTACTCCAGGTTTATTGATCATTAGACATTCCATTCACAGCATTGTGCTAGTAAATCTCTACAGGTTTCTGGTGCTTCAGAAAAAGGGCCCCATGCAGCAGTTGGCGAGAAAGCCATCTTATTAAATCTCAATGTATTTTCCACATCAGTACATCAGAGCAGTGCTAAAAATATAATTTTTTTTTATTAATTTTTTTTACAGTTTGAGTAAACGTTTTCACGGTAGCAAAAAATGATTTTACAATTCTCCAAAAAAATCGTATTGCCAACTATATTATTATTTTGTATTTGCTACAATTATTTTGCACTTTATATGCCCATGCTGGCTGTCTATATGCACATTTCTTGGGTTTATTTAGTTTCAGGTAATTGCTTGATGCTTTACATTAAAGATACAAATACTGTAGCTGCTGGATAGAAAGACACTTGCCTGTCCAGGGATCCAGCAATGTTGTCTCCTGAACTGATTCTTCAATCGGGTCGAGGCGCCAGCATCAGTAGTAAGGGAAACAGGAAGTGAAGCCTCATGACTGGTCCCATAGTCTTCTAAAACCTGTGATGTGTCCCAGAAGACTGCAGGGGAAGGGGGGTGGCCAAACCTCTGGCTCAGATTGGCGCAACAATCTGAGCCAGAAGTGGCTACCGCCTCATGCGCCCCTCCCCCCAGAAGAGCTCTTGTGTGTTTTTATGGTAACCCAGCTTGTTTAACTACTGAGACCCATTGCAGTATTGACTGTCAACGTTAAAAGTATTGGGGGGCCTCGCCTGCGGCCTTTAAACTTCATTTGAGGGCCACAAGTAATTAATGTAATGCTGGAGAGAACTGTAAGATGGCAGAATTTGCTAAAGGAAATAGTCAGAGACCGGGCACAGTTTGTTGGAGAAGGCCGTGAGATAGTGGGGTTGGTATTGAGGCTATTGCACCTTTTTACAAATCAATACTTCCACACAGACTGTGTGGTCAGACAGGGCATCCCATGTTAATCCAACCATCAGCTAGCAAGGAGATATGTGCTTTGATAGACCATGATTATCTTGGGCTCCAAGTGCTTGCCTGAGTCGGGGGGGGGGGAGAAAACATGCCACCAGGTGCGTTCACCTCGGGGCTGAGCAGAGGACAGCTGACATACTATGCTCCTCACACATACCATTCGTAGCGGGGGAAGGGAGGCGTGCTGCCTGTACATAGAGGTGGGGACAGCTGTGCTCTTTTACCCAACAGCAACACTAACCCCTAATTCAGCCCAAACCAAATGGAACTGGGGAAAGTAAAAAAAAAAGTTAAACAAACTATTTTACAAGCTGTTTATACATGCTGTCACAGAAAACTGAGGTGTTAAAGAGGAAGTAAACAGGATAAAATTAGACCCTGCAAGAGGAAGGCATAATGAGCTAGTATGCATAGCATACTGGCTCATTATGTGGCACTTACCTGAAATCGAAGCCCCCGAAGTTCTCCTCGTTCCCCTCTGCCTCCATGTCCCCTCCTGAGCTTCTTCCTGGTATCGGCGCTGTGATTGGCCGGAGCGGCGATGACGTCACTCCCGCACATGCGCTCGGGACCGGCATAATTCCGCTTGATCCCATTCATTATGCGGGACGCTCAGTGCGCCTGCGCCGTTGGCTATGGCGCGCATGCGCCGTAGACATCGGTGCAGTGTTTTCTCCAAATATTTACTTAACCGTGTAGGTTAAGGAGATATTTCTTGCACCTACAGGTAAGCCTTAATCTAGACTTACCTGTAGGTGCAAGTTGTCAAAGTGGGTTTACAACCACTTTAATGCTCTTGGGACTTTTTTTTTTTTTTTTGCTCTCTGGCAGCTAGAATCCACATATTTAGTTTTATTTTATATTGCAGGCATTTCATTTGGAGTGTTTGATGGCATCGTTTGGCTTTGTAATCTTGCATTCATAATAATATATATTTTTTTTTCAGAGTTTATATTTTTCAAGACTTTCCTACATTGAATTGTCCTTTCTAAGTACCCTGACCTGCTGTTCAACTAGAGTGGAAATCCATATCAGGATGGCTGATGTTCTGAGTTCAGTAGATGCTTTATCCTGGGAGGAAGATGAGTGCCTGGAATATTATGGCATGCTTTCCTTACATCAGTTGTTTTATGTAATCGGTTCCCAATTGACCGAGAGTGATGTTGATGCCCTTTCTTTCCTGTTGAATGAATCCTACCCTTTCGCTCACCCCCTGGACCCTAGCATCTGGACAGTGGAAGAAGCCGATGAGATGCCCAGCAATGCCTTACTGTCTGCCTGGAACAAATGGAACCGGTGCTCCAAGCCTAGCAATGATTTGGAATTTGCTGAGATGCGAAGGCCTAAAAATGGCATTGAGCTACTCTATGAATTGGAGAGGAGGGGGTATTGTGCTGAGGGCAACTTCCGACATCTGTTTCAGCTTCTAAGGGTATTGACAAGACATGATCTCCTTCCATACGTCTCCTTTAGAAGACGTCGTCCAGGTAAGATCTCAACGCCATCAATAACTTTTTTTTTTTTTTAATTTTACATAGATTTGTTTCTAACCTTCTTCTCTGTTTTGACTAAAAAAATAAAATCCCATCTTTTGCACTTAGCTCGCTTTACTATCCCTTTTTTCTTTAGTAAATCAACCGCATTATGGTTGACTTGCCTGGCCTAGTGATCTTCGGCACTGGCCATTGGTCATGGGCGCTGCCATATGGGGTCTTTTCTGTCTTAAAACTTAATTTTTATTAGGAAAATGTAATTCTGCTTTAATACAAGGTGCGGGTATGGCCGTACAGCCGCTGAATCTCCATTAACTAATGATAGGTACACACAAGCTCAAAATCGTCCGCAAAAGGTCGGTTCGGCCGGAACCAGCTGACTTTCGACCAATGCTTCTGTCAAACCAGCATGCTGGAAAACCAGCATACGATTGGCACTCGCAGCCAGTGTGTTCTGGCGGGGGCGCAGTTATCTTGTCAGAACACAATGGCTCAACAGGGGAGATCGCTGCACCAACATTGGATGTGTTAGTACGGCGATCTGTGTGGTGTTTTTTTTGGTTCTGCCCGCTGGATTGAACCAATTATATATAATATTTTTTTATAATCTTCTAGTGTGTACCAGTCTTGTCTTCTTTGTAAATGTAAACAAAGGCACATTTGGCACATGGCGTACCGCAGCTAAACTCAGACAATGCTTTCCTATTTCCCCATTCACACACTGCGTTTAGCAATGGTTTAATTACATGGGGTTTGGTGCGGACAGAAAAAATAAATTTGACTGCGTCCAGGAACAATTTAATGCAGCTATCTGCAGTGTACTATGTCACCCGCAGATAGCAGCGGCAACAAGGAAAGAAAAACAGATAGCAGTGGAACAGAAATGGCAAGAATGTTCCAAAGCAGCCGCACGTAAACGCAGCTAATCGCAATGTACAACTGCAAATGAACACTGTGCCAGGATTCTCTGAATTTCAAAATAACAAAACGTGCTTTTAACTGCGGCAGAACAGCCGCCCGTGTGAAAGGGGCCTTACAGTCTTCAACTTTATTATTTCAACTATATTTTTTTCAATGCATGTTAATGGTAGAATTTTTTTTTTTTTTTGTGTGTGTGTGTGTATCGTTTGATTTATAATATGTACATGGGCGCAGACTTTTTTCTTGCACGTATCCTGCACTGCTGTATGGTTGTGCTTTGCCACTTTTCACAGTGCAGGATTGTAAGTCGTCTGAATACAGTGCACTTCTGCCTGTGAAGCTCATGCAGTGAAATAGAAATTGTGGCAAATCTACTCTTTCTCCTAGGGTTTAGGTTTGCAAATATCTATACAAGATACAGTTTGCAAATCACTATTTATATAATATACTGTAACTGTGGAGGGCTCTGGACTAAAAATACATAGGCATTATAATTTGGATCTTCTGCTGCTCTAATATTACCAGTTGTAATTTATGATGAATGACATTGGCATGTATTGAGTCCACCTGAGAGCCCAACCTAGCTGTAGTGTACAGAGTGCTCTAGTTCTGCAGCGTTCAAATTTCACAATACAAGGTGAACAGGATACTCTTTTATACACAAGTAAATGGTACCACGGGTATATTTCAGGAATATGAAATGTTGGGGTGCCATATTCTTTAAAAGACGAGTATGGGTTTTCTTTTTATATGTGTGTGTGTGTGTATGTATATATATATATATATATATATATATATATATATATATATATATATATATATATAATTATTTTTTTTCCCCCATTGTACTTGCCTAGATGGGTGCAGCATCTGACCGATGCTGCATCTGTCCCCCGGCGCTTCTGCACTGATAACCGAGCCATTGAACACCGCCGATGGCTCAGCTCTCCTCTCTGCTTCTCCCGGCTCACTGGAGCGCTGAGCTGTGGAGGGGTGGGAAGAGCAGCCGTCTCAGTCTCTCAGCGGCTCGCTGAGAGACTGAGACGGGCATCAGTCCAGTGACCTCAGTAGAGTGCGGACTTCAGACCGCTCTCTACTGAAAACGGGTCACAGAAGTGCAAAATGAATTGCACTCCTGTGACCCATAAGAGAAGCCCAGCCAAACAAGCTCAGGCTGGACTTCTCCACATCATGTCTCTTACATACTTTTGATGTACTGTCTGCATATCAAATTGTTAAATGTTGGCATTTACCAGTTTGCGGTAAGAGTTTAAGATTGTTTTGTTTTCCTTTTTTTTTTTCTTTTAGTTTTTAATTGTTTCACTCTTTATTTGCATGTGCAGAAGGATTTTTGCCAATTTAGCATTCTGTAACTCCTGTCTGAATATGTCAAGTTTTTTTCAAATGTGTTTATTTTTAATCTCCAGTATCCCCTGAACGGTATACCTATGGGCCTTCAGTTATGGACTCAAGAAAACAGATGAATGGATGTCTTAATCCAACAACATCACAATCCAATGAAGAGAACTGGGAAACAGGTAGGCTGTAGGAGTAGAATAATTTTGTTTTGTTTACAATAATGTGATTTGCAAGGGTGTTTGTATTAAAAAAAAAAAGTTAATAAATACGACATGCGCTTTATTCTACAATGGTTAACCTTACCCAATTTATATTTAAAAAAAAAAAATTGGGTAAGGTTAACCATTGTAGAGAAAAGCACATGTCATATTTACCAACTTTTTTTTTTCTTCTTAAATTTACCTATTTGTAGATAATTTTGCTAGGAAAGTAAGATATGAGCACAAACTAAGTGCACAGCCTGTCCGTCTTTTATATTTATCCTAAATTATTTTGTTGCCTCCTTATAGGTTCTACTGCTAAAAAGAGAAAACAAACAAGAAATGTAAGGAGGGGTCGCTGCCAAAAAACAAAAAAGTGCAAAGTGAGCAGTGCTCCTGAACAGGCTGAACCCACCCAGAACAAAGTCACATGTGGTGAGTACGCCCATAAATTGCTTTGTGTGTTCCATCGGCTTGCTAAACTCTCCCTGTGAGAGGTTAACATCACTCATAGTTTACTGTAAATCATGACCCCCCCAATGGGAAGAGTTTACATGTATAGTCCTGCAGGATGCCACAGCCAAGCCACAGTGGAAGCGCTCTTTTAGTGCTGGCTGTGGTTTAGGCACTTTCAGTTGCTCGGGTTCATTTGTGAAGTGACATGCCCTGGTGTTTTCCTTCTAACCTCTCATCCCCTGCTGAAAACGATTCCTAGCTTCTCTGACCGTTACTTAATCTTTGCACTTCCAAAATTACATTTTGGTTAGCTGACATTGCATGGATTAGTGTCTGCAAACTATTTTGGTGCTGCCTAATATGTAGAGAGCAACACTGCATTGTTTACTTAAAAGTCGCTTATCCACAATCTCCACTAACTAGATGGCGTGTCTGCACTTCAGTGTGTTGCCAGGGAAGGTTTTCGTGGTCCTTCTGTGCTCTGCCCCCTACACACTCTTCTAAAGCTGTGTGCATTCAGTCTACAACAATGCTCCGCTTTCCTCTTTGTATGGGTCTAAACTGGGAGAAAAAAAAACACAGCATCAAGCCTTACATGCAACTTATGTTTTACAAGTTGCCGAGGACCTTGGCATTAATTTGTTGAAAAACAATGCAGATATTAGGCAATTTGCTACATTTTATTACATACTAGATCTTCTTTTTTTTTTTTTTTTTTTTTTTTTTTACTACAAATGAGGATTACCACGTTTTGAAGCATGCAACATTTTGTCTAAACACTTAACTCATCTCAGATCCTAAACTGATATGTAGCTGCTTTCCTATGTAAACCGGACCATCTTGCACTATTTAAGGGCCCGTTTACACCAGAACATGGTGCAGGAAACCCGTGTTCTGTGTGCGCTTCCCACACTGCGTTCATATTGCACTGCAGTTGTGATGTGCAGCGGGTGTCGATAGCAAGTTAATGACACCACAAACACAGGTCGCAAAGGCAGTGCGTTTGCCCGCACCAAATTGCATGGTATAAAAGTACCATTGATCCGGTTGCAGTGCGTTTTTTAATGTAGTGCATGTACTACTCTTGCTGTGGTCCAGTATAATTCAGCCCATTCAAAATGGATTGCCTCAAACTGAACCACATGTTAATCACACAGGAATTGGTTCTATTTGATTCCCAGTGTGGACTGGCCCTAAGTTGGTGAAACTTGGATAAAAATGTCTGATAACTGAAGCTCTACGTTACTAATCGCAATTAATATGAATAGAGCAGTGTACCCCATTGACCTCCAGACCTAGCTGCTAGGGTATTTCAGACATGTAAACATTGTTCCCAGTATCTTGCTGCTGTGTTTTGTAACCTGGGAAAAAAAAAATCTTCTCTGAAAATTAATCTTTTGTCTCGGTCATTTAATTCAGCCTTATGGGTTTTTTCATTACCCCATGAAAGTCTGTTAGCTATTCATTCCACATATTTCCCTAGAAGAAGGTGCCTGAAATGTCTTGTCTAATCTGTCTCTGCTCCAACATTTTCTCACATTTTGACACTTGCAGGAAATGAGTGCATAAGAAGACATTTACTAAATAAAATAGTAAATACATAATTCAAATCTTCACACCTGTGCTACCTGGATGAAACAGTAAGACCTTTCAACTCTTCAGTGTTGTGCTTTTCCTTTTCTTTACCCTCTGTCTCTGGCATATGGGCCTCCTTGTGCAAAATTCTGCAAACCTGTCTGTCAGTGACGGAAGCAAGTATTATGTAGAGATCTACAGAGCTGGAGAGTTCCATTGCATGTTACATAGACCTCTTTGGTAGTAAAAAAACATTCTTTGATAGGTCATTTGAACATCCGTTTGGTTATACCAGCACTTTCAAAGAGACTGATCTCTAAATATCACAATAGTTAAGTGTTTTTTTGTCCTTTTAAATCTAGCACTTTAACATTCTTTGGCAAATAAATGATAAAGGTATCCTACTGGAGATCTAATTGTAATTGAGTTTTATTTGGAGGCTTTCCTACAGTTCAAGTTCTAACCAACGTCATGATCAAAAATATTTTTGAGTCGTTATAGAGGTCCACAACTGATTGTTTTGGCACAGCTCTAGTATTTTGCATCAAGAGCTTCTCACCCGTCTTGAAGATTCAAGTGGTGAGATTTTGCAGTGTCCGTCCTCGCAAAGTCATCACTCTCATAACTTAATTCCTCAATTGTTCCACACTAATGGATGCATTGGTTAATGCAGAAGTATCTTCCCACTTCAGTCCCCAAGTGGCATAATTAGCCAGTTTGTAAATCAAAATAGCCAACAACCATACAAAAATACCCAGTTTGGGTTGAGCTAGCTATTAAATCTGTAAACATTGCAAAAGTTTTTTAAAGTAAAGTCTTGCCTAATACCAGTGCTTACTATTATAGATCTGTCAGCAATCATTCTAGCTTGTTCTGGTTTCAGTTTTTAATAAGGACTGATACAGGAACTAATCCCTGCTCACCCTCCTTTTCCCTACCAAGTGAAAAGGTGTTGGTTTTCAATAAGAACATTTTCATAGGACAGGGACAAGGCGAGTGTGGATTAGCGTTTAAGTCAGTCATGTCTTTGTTAACAAACAAACTTAGGACCAGACTGAGTAGAAGCACAGATAGTCAACCTATTTCTTGCTTATTTTGAAAAGTTTAAAGTTATGTGTTCTCTTCATATCATAAACTTAACCAACACTGAGCTTACTCCTCTTTGATGACTCATTGGCTTCAGTACATTCCGAGTTGCTGACCTGGAATTTCTACTTTTATTTTGATTTCCAGATTTGCATAAATTTTCCAGATCAGTGATGCAGAAAAGTTTGAAGCTAGAGATTTTCAAGCAAATCCTAGTGTGTTTCCCGCACCGCATTGAAATCGAACTGCTTTCATGTGATCTGCTGCGGGTTTCAATGTTAAATTAACAACTCCCTAAAAAGGCTCACAAACCGATTCCGGTGTGGCCAAAAAAAGGTCCTGCACCATTTTGATGCAGTGCCATTTGTGCCATACAAAATGTCTCAACTCAAACTGCACAGGACATCACATGTTTTAGTTTGTGATATTCTCCCTCAAACTGCGGCACAGCATACCAGCGAATAATATATACATGGTGTATATCATCTCTGCTTTTTTTTTCTTGGTAAAATAGCATGCTGTGGAGCTTAAAAATGTAAACCCAAAATCTTTATTTTTATAAAAAAATTTCAGTATGTTTGGGATCATTCCTCATAGTATACAGTTTTCATTTTGTTTTATTTTAATATGTTGCAAAATTTCTTGCCTGATCCTGCATTAATGGTTAAAGCTACTTATCGTTGCAGGATGACAATACGAAGTCACTACTTTACAGTTGGACCCCTTTCACACTGGAGGTGTTTTTCAGGCGCTTTAGCGCTAAAAATAGCACCTGAAAAAGCCTCATCTGCAATCCAGTGTGAAAGCCCAAATGCATTTACACTAGGGCGCTGCGCTGGCAGAACGTCAAAAGTCCTGCAAGCAGCTTCTGAGGTGCTTTTAGGAGTGGTGTATACACCGCTCCTAAAGCGCCCCTGCCCATTGAAATCAAACCCCAAGCTAAAAGCTTGTTGCAGCGTTTTGCATTTTTTTTACAGCCAGTCTTTGAACCACAGGCAGTTGGGTGGTGTGGGTGTTGTTTTTTTTGTCTCTCAACCCCTAAACGCATATGCTTACAAATTCCTCTGAAAGTTTGTTTTGCATGGACACATTGGAGTTGATTTTACTAAAACTGGAGAGTGCAAAATCAGGTGCAGCTTTGCATTGAAACCAATCGGCTTCCAGGTTTTATTATCAAAGCTTAATTGAACAAGCTGAAGTTAGAAGCTGATTGGCTATCATGCACAGCTGCAATAGATTTTGCACCTCCAGGTTTTAGTAAATCAACCCCATAGGCTAACATGGAGGAGAGTTCAGAGGCAGTAAAAAAAACAAAAAAAAAAAACACGCAAGACGCCCCTGGAAGCATCTTTAAAAACATCCTGTGTGCATGAGCCCTCATTGAAAGACGGTGGCTTGGCATTGTCAGTCTGCATCAGGAAGTGCTGTCACTAGCAGGAAGTCTAGGTAAGAAACCTTGCTACACATCCATGAAAACCATGCTTTAAGAAAAGTCTATAGGGGGTTATTTACTAAAGGCAAAGTGCACTTGAAATTGCACTGAAAGTGCACTTGCTGTAGCTCCAAGGGGGACATGCAAGGAAAATAAAAAACAGCATTTTAGCTTGCACATGATTCGATAATATCAGCAGAGCTTCCCCTCATTTCAGATCTGCCTCTCAGATTTACAGTGACTGCACTTGTAGTTTGCACTTGTAGTTTGCACTTTGCACTTGTAGTTTGCACTTTGCACTTGTAGTTTGCACTTGTAGTTTGCACTTGTAGTTTGCACTTGTAGTTTGCACTTGTAGTTTGCACTTGTAGTTTGCACTTGTAGTTTGCACTTGTAGTTTGCACTTGTAGTTTGCACTTTGCACTTGTAGTTTGCACTTGTAGTTTGCACTTTGCACTGCAAAGTGTATTTGCTTTTTAGTAAATAACCCCCATAGTGAGGTAATGCCAAATATAGTACAAAAAAATGGTTTTGAGTTTACATACACTTTAAATATGTATCGGAAACAAATGTGCCCATCTTGAGCAGTGTTTGTTTCTTCAACCCTAAACCGTTAATATAATCGTTTTCTCTCCCATTACTCAACACATGCCTTCGTGATATCCCCCCCCCCCCCCCCAAAAAAAAAATTCATCTCAGACAAATTTATTTGTTCATGGTTTATGCTGCAAGTTAATGTGTGCTTATTAAAAGTGCACAAAGTTTAAATGTATGTGACCATGTCAGGTGTTCGTGTCCCATTTTTTTCGTTGACGCACTCCTTAGACGTATCCTCTGAAATGTCATGGTGTTATGTTGCTGTTCTGTTCAGTCGACTTTCTCTAAAATTTAAATTCCAGGTTTACTGAGCAAAGGTTGATGCTTGAGAGAGCAAATCTCTCTGTTAAGGAAATGATCATGCACGCTACCCTGCAAAAATACAAGCGTACCGTAATAAAAGGTAAATTTGGAAAATGTATACCTTCTGCAAGTGAGAGACGATTGAGACAGATAGCATTTTGTAGACTCCAGTACAGCATGGCCATCACAATTTTTCCTTCTGCATGCAGATACTGGAACTAGTTAGATAATGTTTGAGCCTGTGTAGACTTTATTTTTAATTTTTTATATAGTATAGCAGCAGCTGATATCCATATCCAGGGTTCAGCTTATCTAGGCGGACATATTTATTTAACAAGATATTTGCATAACTTTCAAAACAGATATAATTGAAATGTTATATATAGGGTTGTCCCGATACCGATACTAGTATCGTATCGGGACCGATACCGAGCATTTGCGCGAGTACTTGTACTCGCGCAAATGCTCCCGATGCTTCACCCAATACTTTTTTTTTCTAGTGTAGTGTGGCTGGAGAGGGCGGGAGGAGTCAGTGGCCGGGGAGTGCGGGCAGAGTCTGGCTGGAGAGGGGGCGGGCAGAGTCTATGGAAGGAAAGTGTGGGCGGAGTCTGGCTGGAGAGGGCGGGCACAGTCGGTGGACGGATTTGGCGGGCAGAGAGCGAGTCCCTCACCTGCAGTTGAACCTGGTAAGCTGGCAGGGGTGTAGGGCACAGCCGCATCGGGATCGGTGACCGGTGCTGTCACATTCGGTCGCGGTCAGCGGCTGAACGTCCTGACGCCCATCTTGGTACACCTTGCACTTGGCTGCAGTAAGCAGCAGCAGACATCTTGTTACAACCAGCCCGAGCTATATGGGCTGGGTGTAACAAGATGTCTGCTGCTGCTTACTGCAGCCAAGTGCAGGGTGTACCAAGATGGGCGTTGCAGCTTTTTTTTTTTTTTTTTTTTTTTTAGAAATCCTGTGTAATTTTTTGCAGCATTTCAGTGCCAGCCACCTATCTGTGCCCACAAGTGCCACCTATCTGTGCCACCTATTAGTGCCCATCAGCGCCAGTCAGTGCCCATAAGTGCCGCCTATCAGTGCCTGCCACCTGTCAGTGCCACCTATCGGTCCCCATCTGTCAAACTGTCACATGACATTGAAAAAAAAAGTATCGGTATCGGCGAGTACTTGGGGGAAAAAAGTATTGGTACTTGTACTCGGTCCTAAAAAAGTGGTATCGGGACAACCCTAGTTATATATCTGCCTGCTGTTAATGCATATACCAGAGAGTCCTTGCTGCACTATTTTCTGTGTACTGCGGATACCAGAAATAAGAGGTCCTTTTTGTATCTGCTTAAAGGACAACAGAAATTTTAATTTATAGGCTCAAGACTGGAGTTTCACAGGCAGCAATTTTATTATTGTCCGTATAAAATGTAATACGAAAAAATATCATCAAATATCTTAATATTTTTCACTTTTAAGGATGGAATTTTTTTTTTTTTACATTGTAAAAAAGGAAGAAACGGCTGTAAAACACCACCGTCCTGCTGTTGGTGAAGCCTTATAAGTTCTTTTTCAGATTCTCATATGTTCAAAATTGCCTTGTTAATGACAAGACCCATGTTCTGTTTGATGGCAGACCTCTTTTATCTTCTGATATCTGTGGCAGTTTTTTTATTTTTATTTTTTTATTAACCAGACTTTTGCATTTTTAAGAAGAATATTTTATAAAATAGAATTGAAAAAGCCCTTTGTTGTGAACGTGAATACTTGCTACTTAGAAAAGAAATGTTCTGTGTTTTTGTCAAAAGCTCAACCTGTCTCTCTCGGTTCACAGTTAAGACCGCCAATGGAAAAGCCCCTTAAAAAGCTGCTCTGACAGCCTGGCACTGCAACTCAATGGTAAACATGGGAGCAAAAATTACAAGCTTGTTCCTGCTTCAGCCTGCACTGTACTATACAAGTTGCTCCATTCATCAGATATGATAACTACCTTATCATGGACGCTCATTTTGTTACATTCTAAAGTACAATGTCTTTTGGCCTTTCTTTGTGTTAATGTGGTTTATTAAAGAGCAACCTTTCTGCAAAACTGCTGAGCAAAGTACAAGATAATGTTCACAAACAATGCACCAATGTATATCGCCGCACGGGTACAACTGCTTTGACAGTCTATAGGCTAGTGACTTTGTGCCAACAAGCCAATCTTTGAAGGTAATGACTTACTATGGGGCTTGTGTGAATCTGAATATTCAATCCTAAATTATAATTGTTCATACCTATGTAAGAAAGATGTATATTTGCTCCCTTTTGGCTATATTTGCTTGGCCTGTGTCTGACTTTTTTTTTTTTTTTGATTGAGTCACCTAAGTCATTTAGTGGCTCCCCTGTCCACTGTCTGGCCTAACGGGTGCAGATGTTGACAGGCAAGTAGGTTTAGGGTGGCTTTTATACTGTGTCCTGAAGAGGAAAGGGTAAACGTTTTTTTTTTTTTCAGAAAAAGTACAGTTATCCTTTTGACATACCACTCCTTAGGCCAGGGCTAGGCAACCTCGGCCCTCCAGCTGTGCTGAAACTACAAATCCCATCATGCCCCTGCTTCTAGGACTTGCAATGTCTCATGAGACTTGTAGTTTCAGCACAGCTGGAGGGCTGAGGTTGCCTACCCCTGCCTTAGGCTAAAGAACCCTTCCCTGCTTGTGCGTTTACCTGAATTGGAGGCAGCGCTGCATTAATCTAGAGAGCCTCTGGAAATGATCTTTCTACTGTCTGCATTCATTCTATTTTATAAAGGGGTGGGGGAAAGACCATCTTAGTCTGGAGACTCTGAAGGTTTCTGTTGGCTGTAGTAGTCTGATTCAGTTAAGTATACAGTTTAAGCTGAAAAAGTGGGCCAAGAGGATAACTACAGTATATTTTCTTTGAAAGTACATTTATCCTAAAAGAGCCGGACATCTTATTAGGCTGAATTGGGGAACAAATATAGGTCTTTCAGAAGTTTATAATGTAAGACTGAATGTTTAAGTGCTTGCATAAGCCCTGTTGTGCTTTCTCTTTTCTGTATTCACTCGGGTTTAAAATTTTAGGCTCCGCTCACATTTGGTGTTTTGGGATCTCGGGCAGAATCGTTGTGATTTCTGCCTGCGATCTCAAATCGCCCTGCAGTCACAAAAGGCATATTCAGGTGCCCTTCATTTTCAATGACACCTAAAATGTGGTGCAGGTGTTCCACGAGTATTGTGACAAACCGCAACACGCGAAGCTTGTCACCCAAATTAAGCTCCTGCTCCTTTTTTGGGGCGACAAGCTTTGTGATTTGCCGTAATTGCAGTGCGATTTATCGGAGCAAAACAGCACCGTGTTTTAGGCACTATTGAAAATGAATGTCACTCAAACGTGTTTTGCAATGTAATTTGAGATTGCAGGTAGAATCACAGCGATTCTGCCTGAGATCCTAAAATGCCAAATGTGAACTGAGCCTTAGTGCACATGGTGGGGGGTTATTTACTAAAACTGGAGAGTGAAAAATCTAGCGTAGCTTTGCATACAAACCAATTTGCTTCCAGGTTTTAGCCCAGGTTCACACTGAAGGCGGATTTGAAATTGTGTGAGTTCAGCTGAACTCGCACAATTTCAAACCCGCATTCCAGTCTGACTTCGGGAGCGATTTCAGAGACATCTATGCAGGTTCATGCACAGATGTCTATTGAAATCGCCCTCAAGTTGCTAATAATAGTGCAGAAAAACTACTTTTGGAATCGGTGCAGTGCCGCAAGGTCAGTGTCGCACCGATTTGGACAGCGCCGGTGATTTAACGAGCGATTTGACATGTCAAAACGATCTGATGTGAACGGGGGGCTTATTGCCAAAGCCTAATTGAACAAGCTGAAGTTAGAAGCTGATTTGGCTACAATGCACAGCTGCACCAGATTCTGAGCGCTCTAGTTTTATTACATCTCCTCCGGTGTGTGTGTGTTTTTTTGTTTTTTTTTAACCTAATGTGTTTCTGGCTGAAAGATTTGCCACTTTTTGTTTATTTCAGCAGCCACCATTCAGCTTGAAATATAGCTCATAGAGCAAAAAAAATAAACACAACGAGAGATGAAAGTGATTCAATAAATCGGATGAATTTGACCCTTCTGAACAGATTTAATTTTCCATATTTTTCTGAATGTGTGTTCAGATTTGTACGTTGATAATTTATGTATCCTTGGTTATTTCTGAATGTACATATTCAGGAGAATTGTGTTTTTTTTTGTTGGGATAGATCACACTTGATCCTATTTGGCCTCATCTCTTTCTAGTCATGATCCCTCCTCCTCCTAAATTCTGCATTGATGCTAGAGGAGAAATGCGGGATCTGAGCTATTAAAGGATGTAGTGCAACCAGCTTTGAAGCCATTCTCTTACCAAAAAGTTTTGAGTTAACGAGAGAATTTTACAGCTGAACATGTCTCACTTAAAGCAAATTTTAAAGAAAAAATGAAAGCATCTATGTTGGCTGATATTGCTTTTAAGGTGGCGTTGCAGCCAGAACTTTTTGTACATTTTGACTTTGAGGGTTTGCACCTCTGTCAGGTTTTTAATTGCAGTCTGTGTCTTTTTGTAAAGACTTCCCCCAGCCTCTTTTTCCCAGGGACAACGCAAAGTGAGGGATTTTCACAGTTTGGACACCGCAATAAAAACCTGACAGAGCTCATAATTTGTCTGCAGTTCCACTGTTAAGTGTCTCTACAGATAAAACCTTTTTAATGTCTGCATACTATTCCCCAGTACCCTTCTTTAAAATGCAGTTTGGGGGAAGAGTATGAATGTTAAGGAATTTGTGGAGTTTAGAGCCCTTTCACACTGCTGCTGCCCATAGCGTCGGCGTTAAAATAGCGGTAAAACGCCGCTACTTTACCGTCTGATTTCGTCCGCTAGCGGGGCGCTTCTAACCCCTGCTAGTGGCCGAGAAAGGGTTAAAACTGCCCGCAATGCGCCGCTACAGCAGCGTATTGCCGGTGGTACGGCGGCGCTGCCCATTGATTGCAATGGGCAGGAGCGCATTGGGAACGGTGAGTTCACCGCTCCTAATGTGCTCCAAAGAAGCTGCTGTCAGGACTTTTCCTGATGCCCTGCCAGCGCACCGCTTCAGTGTGAAAGCCCGAGGGCTTTCACACTGGAGACAATAGAGCAGCAGTTTAAGGGCGGATTGCAGGCGCTATTTTTAATGCTATAGTGCCTGCATTACGCCCTCAGTGTGAAAGGGGTCTTAAAGCGTTCCTGTTGCACATTGAATGTGACTGGAACCAGCGCCTCTGCAGGTCCTCTCATAATCTCTACTTTCACACACAAAAAAGGTGTATTCTGCCTGCAGCTCTGCTGTTTTGGGGTCACCTGCTTCAAATACCCACTCGGAAGCAAAAAGGGAACGTTTTTAAATTCTTTTTTTTTTTTCTTTTCTCTTTATGATAAAAACAGATCTTCCTTTCCGTATACCTCTGATTTTACTTGATATGTGATATGTACTTTTACATTTCTGTTCATGGGAAATCTAATAAAAGAAAAAAACTGGTTTCTGTGAAGGCAGTAATGCCAAAAGGGTTGCGCTGCTGGAAAAGGCTATAGTTTTCAGTGCTACATCTGCAAGGTAGCTCTTCAGCAATTCATCATCCATTCCCTTGTAGTTGTTTTGTACAGACCAGGCCATTGATTACTGTACTTACAGTAATATCACAACCACTTAGACCACTCTGATGTGCTTGGCGCGTTATTCTGATAAACAAGGCCCGTAGTTGTAGTTCAGTAAAACATTCTGAAATGTAATTTCATCAATAAACAAAACGTTTCAAGTAAGTGGGCCTTAAAACAGCCTTTAGTTAAATGCCCTGAAAAAGCATGTCTGCCTGTAAAAATGCACATCAACTGTACCAGGGTTTTATTTTTATGTATTTTATGAAAGATAGTCATAGTGCAAAATGAAACTATTGTTTCACAGATGATACATCTGCATTACAAGATATCTGATGTGCTGTAAAGACACAAAAAGTGCTCCCTGTACGCCACATTGACTGCTAATGCACAACAACCATGGTACAATCCCTGCTTTCCGTAGAACCAAACAAATAGTATATTCTCTTAAATACTACATATAAAATGTTTTCATCTATAATGAAGTGTCTATTGAAATTAACCAATAAACTTGAAGCTGGTTATCTTGCAAATAGTCATTCCAAGCAGTAAAAGCCCTTTAACTGCAGTAAGGTTGAAATAAAAAAGGTAAAAGGAAAAAAAAGAAAGCTACACATGAATATAATATCGGACCTTTGTATTGGTTAACAGTGCTTTTGTAGATGGTTCAATGGCTGATTCGTCTAAATCCAATGAGTATTAGGTCTTGTGTCATTTTTGTTTGTGCTCTGATACAATTTAAGGAATTTTTGTAAATGTAAAAGACCAGTGATCTTGACGGAATGTCCTCTGTAACTAATGCCGCGTACACACGATCATTTTTCCCGTCGGGAAAAATGACATTTTTTCCTTTGGACGAGAAAAACGATCGTCTGTGGGCTTTTTGCCGTTTTTCCAGACGGGAAAAACGGCATTAATCACGATGAGAAAAATTAGAACATGTTCTAATTTTTCTCATCATTTTTTTCCGCGGCAGTTTTCCCATAGGGAATCACTGCCACGGAGCCCACACACGCTCGTTTTTCTCGACAAAGAAAAAAATGATGGGAAAAATGGTCGTGTGTGGGGGAACATGCCGTTCCCTCGTTTTTCATTTTTTTTTCATGCCGTGATTCACGGCGGTGTTTTCACCGCCGTGATTCACGGCGGTGTTTTCACCGCCGTGAATCACGATCGTGTGTACGCGGCATAAGATTTTGCTACTGTATTTTAGTAAAGGTGCAAGGGCTTCTAGATCTGCATCCAATGTCCGTACAGTCCAGTAGAACATCTCTGGAGCAGTGCACTTATAAAGTGGCTTGATCGAACTTAATACTGCTTTTATTAATAGCAGTGTAAGTGACTTTGACCGTAATTGCCAGTATCGAACATCTGTAGTAACCTCAGAAATTGACCATTTTTTTTTTCTGTTTCCCATTGTCCCTCTTGAGACATGGGAATAAAGTTTTGAATTGAATTGTTGCATATTCTTGCACCGTTTTCATTAGCGACAAGGTCAATATCTGACAAAATTCCTGGTCTGTCACTTAAACAAGATAGGGTTGACACAGTATTCTTCTAAGTTTCTGGCTCTCCTTTGCAGCGGTCCTGCATTTTGGGGAGATGTTTTTATATCAACACAACCAAAATTTTCTGTTTTGCACTCTCAGTTAAATGCATCTGCAGGTTGACCTTCAGCAAGAAAAGCGAAAAGTTAAGAGGAAAATAATCACTTATAAGCGTATGTAACCAGCCACCAGTGCATTCTTCTACAATATATTCGTTCTCTTCAACCCTTCTGGTTTTTGTTCAGTCTTTCCCCAACAATTTTCTCTGTTTTTAAAATCCAGCTATTTCATATTTCTCATTAAGCCAATTTCTCCAAACATATTTGCTGAATTCCACAGACTTGTTATAGCAAAATCTAATGATGGGATAAAAATATGGGTGGTATTAGGTTTTTCTTTTTTTTTCTTTGTAGTAAGTTGTCAAATTTAAGTCTGTTCCTATAGGATACCCATAATGCAAATATGATATTGGCTACATTCTTCTAATTTAACGAGTTGTTCAGTGCTCTAGAGCCTCATAGCTTTGCTGGTCCTTCGTATCTTGAAGGTTAAATCGGAACAACTTAGAAGTGTTTTATAGTTGCATGCCTCTGGATTAGAAATGTTCTGTTACTTCAAATTAATTAATTTTTGTTTTTTCTTCCTTATTTCCATCCTTTTCCTTTCCAGGAATAAGGCTGCGTGTTCGAGCAGAGTATTGTCAGCATGACTCGATCTTGAGCCAGAATGTTCTGTCTGTGAAGCAGGTTCCAATGGAGAGGCGGTTTGATCTCTTTAGCCAATCCAACACAGTTTTGAAATCTAGAGACCTTGGCTCAATCATCTGCGATATTAAATTTTCAGAACTCGCCTACTTGGATGCCTTCTGGAACGATTACATGAACGGATCCCTACTTGAAGCTCTGAAGGGGGTTTTCATTACAGACTCTCTAAAGGAAGCTGTCGGACAGGAGACCATACAGCTTCTTGTCAATGTAGACGAGGATGATTATGAAGAAGGCCGCAGGGTACTACTGGAAAACTTTCCTCAGCATTCTGGCTGAGAGCCTTTCAATACAGACCATTCCTGTGCTCTTTTTGGAGTGCAAAAATTAATAACTGTGCCTGCTAGTCGCCAGGAGTTTGAAGTATTTGACTCATCAGATGGGTTTCAGCGATTTGTTGTTTTTCGTCCTCACATGAAGCCCCAATATGCTGCTCTTTTCAAAGGGTAGAAAACTACTTGAATTTCTTTGTCATGGGAGAGCCTTGTGAATGGGTAAAAAACTCTTCAGCAGTATGGCATAGAATAGCCGTTGTGTTGTCGGTGCAAAGATTTTGCATACCAGAAGCAAACATTCCTTTATTTAGACTTCTAATATGAAGGGTAACTTCGTTATTTCCTTATTTAGTAAGAGTTTATTACCTTATCACATAATCTGACCTTGACTGACTTGACGTGCATTTTTTTTTTTTTTGTTTAAGACCGTTTTGGGCATAAATAAATACAATTAATTTAGATGAGTCAGTGAGGCAGATTTAAATGGGTTTAGATAAATGTTTGAGACCTCTGAATATGTTTTTCTTTTTTACATCTAAGCTCCATGGAAGGTATATTTTGGAAGCAAGAATATAATTTCAGAATTGACAAATGTTGAAAAACGTGCATAAATATTTACAGTGCAGAGGAGAACTAGGCTGCAGGTCGTATATTCAAAAGTATAGACTTTCTGCCCTCTGCGACATCTTGATGCATTTGGAAGCTGCACAAAGTGGAATGTGCAGGTGCTAATTTTGGGCCTTACCCCCCCCCCCCCCCCCCCATGTTTAGGTAGGGGGATTCAGGCCTTCTCACACTTGGTAGCAGCTCTATCACTGGTGGGCTGTAGATGTGCTCAGGTTCGGGTAAAACTGTCTTGTGTCCTGGCAGCCATTTTTTTGGGGGTTTGTCCTAAATTTCCTTAGGAGCTTGTGACCTTATAAATAGTCATGGGGCATGAGCACACTTTTGTTTTTTCCATTTTAAAATATGCATAGTGAGCCAAAGAAATGGCTTCTGCTCTGTGACAAACGCTTAGGGCTTGTGTACATAGATACTTGCATCAGAACTGCTTTGTATCACAGTGTGAAGGCAAAAGCAAGGTAGTTTGATGCATGTCAAAGCAACTAAAGCAAGCCACTTTATTATGCGTTTCATTCTGCTGCTATGTACACAAGCCCTAAAACCAATTTTCTAACCAAGTTCACCCAGTCTACTGCGTGCTGGTAGGTGTTGTGACATGTCAAACGCTGTCCGTTTTAAGAAATTACATTGTGATGCAAGGATGTAGACCATAAACTGAATTTCTTAATGTCGTTGTCTAGGACAAAGATGAATATTGCCACATCTTGTAGGTTTTTTTTTGTTACCAAACTACCTGCCATCCAGTGAACAATTTAATATATAACTCCGTGCTCTTTGTACTGGATCCCAAGTAAAAGGGATTTTTTACTATGTAAATAAGCTTTCAGAGAAAGCTTTGTAAATTTTTTGTAAGACAAATATTTCTCATTGTGTCTTGTTTAAAAAAAATATATATATATATATATATATATATATATATATATATATATATAGAAGTATATATGTAAATAAAGATAAACAAAATGTACTTTTCTGTCTGTCAGTTTTTTTTATAGCACACATAAGTTTGGGTACATAAAAGCATACAGCATGCCTATGGATGCGTTGCTCAACACAATTTAATGTTAAAACTGCTGGCTGGCTGTACTTGTATTCTGCACAAAACACACCTGACCTAACCCCATCGCAGCCCACAGATGGTACACGTGTGCCTTGTGGTGTCCTGAAACCATTTTACCCAGGGCCGATCCTGGGCAGGTGCACCGCTCCCAGGCGCTGCAAGCTGAGGAAGAGGTGGGGCGCCGAAGCTCAAGTGGCACTCGTATTTAGCAGCAGTGCTCCGATTTACTTACACAGTGCTTCAGTATTTGTTCCAGCTGGCTGAGACCCTCTTGTTTCACCCATGGCCTCTACTGCCTGCACTGGTTGCTCGGTTTGCCTGTCGTCTAGCAACCAGTAATGTCACGAGGAGGAGAGCGAGGCCGAAACCACAGCATTCAGAGGGGAGGAGGATTTAACTTCCTCCTCTGCGCCTAGTGAATTTTGGCTCCACTCGCCTTCTCCCTCCATCTTCTCCAGCGCGGCTGCATGCGCCTCTCAGAGCCTGAGGGAAGGGAGATTAGAGCATGTCTAAAGAGTCGATCTGCACCTGCCTGAGCTGAGGTGGATGAATTAAAACGTGTGTGTGTGTGTGTGTGTGTGTGTGTGTGTGTGTTATTGGGGAGCATGAGCTGGCAGCAAATGACACCCACAGAGGGATGGGAGGAGGAAGTAACAAGGATGGATCTCAGGGATTCATACTGGGACTTGTCCCTCACTTTTGTGGATGACGCCCCCAAAAGTGAAGGGCTACAGGTCCCAGCCTGAACCCCTCAGCTGAGAATGTATCGCATCCCCCCCCCCCAACTAGTGAACTGGTGGTGGCCCCCAACTTGGTAAAAGACTACAGGTCACAGCATGGACCTGTGAGATCTAAGGGGTCACATCCAAAGATCTCGGGTTTATGCTGGGACTTGTAGCCCTTCACTTTTGGGGGGGTCACATTCCTTCTTAAATCTCAGGGATTCATGTTGGGACTTGTAGTCTGTCACATTTGGAGCATGTGACCCTCCCAGTAGTGAAGCACTGCAAGTCCCAATATGAATCCCTCTCAGAGATGAGGATGACGCCTACCCCCAACTAGTGGATGCCAACAAGTCCCAATAAGCGTATGTTGATGGTTTGCGCAAAAATTATAGCGTCTACAAACTGGGATATTTTTATGTATTTTTTACGAATAGTGGCAGTAATCATCGACTTATAGCAGAACTCGTTGCCATAAAAAACATTTGTAAAGGGGAGGAGTTAGTAAGATGTCCACGCCCATGTGGGGACGCCAGAAATATTTCTGCACCCAGGCGTTGTGGCTCGGTCTATGGCCTCCATTGAGGGACACGGTCATATACTTTCAGGTTATACTGCTGCCTATAGGAGGATTAAACACTCAGGCACAAAAAAAATCTGTAAGCTAGCCCAGGAATAATAATTATAGTGTAGTGTGACCCTTAAATATGCCTTCCAAATTGCCATATACAATTATGATTTAGACCAGGAGTCTCCAACTCAAAAATAAGGGCTTGTTTACTGCCCTTTAAATATTAGGGGGTTGGACTGTGACCAGTGGGAGTAAACCATGCCATGGGCTTGGTGGTCAGTGGGAGTAAATAAAGAAATACAATGGTGTCGGTGGGAGGAATAGTGCCCCATCATTGGTGTCAGTGGGAGGAAGGTGACTCGTATCAAAGGAAGGAATAGTGCCCAAGGGGTGGATAAAGGCAAGCAAAGGGCCACATCTGCCCCGGACCACAGTTTGGAGACCACTGATTTATACCACCATTCACTCAATATAAATGAATAATCTTAAAGCGGAGTTCCACCCAAATTTGAAACTTCCGCTAAATCCACTCCTCGCCCCCTTACATGCCACATTTGATGTAATTTTTTTTTGGGGGGGGGAGAGTGGGGGCTTCAGTAGGAGTGGGACTTCCTGTCCCACTTCCTCCTTCCGCCCTGGGGTCGCCTAGGCGATAAGTCATATCGCCTTCCGGTGGCCCCTCCCTGTAGGCGATCACCTAGGACGTGACAGGTCCCAGGCGATCGCCTGTCCACTCAGAGCGCTGCGCCGTTCGCGCATGCGCAGTGAGTGCCCGGCCGTGAAGCCGAAAGCTGTCATGGCCGGGTGCCCACACTATGAATGGAGGCACCAGCGGAGAAGGGGGGAGAGGAGCAGAGCGGAGCTGGACAGTGGAGCAGGTAAGTGTATGTTTATTAAAAGCCAGCAGCTACACTTTTTGTAGCTGCTGACTTTTAATAGACTTAAAAAAAAGGCTGGAACTCCCCTTTTAAAGCGTAAAGGTCTCCAAACTTTCTAAACAAAGGGCCAGTTTAATGTTCTTCAGACTTAAAGCGGAAGTAAAGCCAACAATTTAATAGTTTAAAAAAACAGTTGGCATTTCCGGCATGCCGGAAATGCTAACTGTCACATTGGTTGTGCTCTCAACCAAACTGTCACACCATCCAATGGCAGTTGAAGATTAAACAGAGGCCAAGATGGCAGCTTCCTTGGCTGAAAATGATAGGGTTTACTTGCACTTTAAGGGGGGCTGGGCTGTGGCTATTGGGAGTGGAATAAACAATGCCCCATCTTTGGTGTCAGTGCGGGGGATAGCAACACATTGTTGCTGTCAGTGGGAGGAATTATCCCCCATCATTGGTGTCATTGAGCGGAATTGTGCTCCATCTTTGGTGTCATTTGAAGCAATTGTTACCCACCGTTGGTGTTATTGGGAGTTGTTCTGCCACTTATTGGTTTCAGTGGAGGGAATTATGCTCCATTGCTTGTATTAGTGGAGGAAAATAGTGCCCCATGGACCAAGGAAAAAGTAAGCTAAAGGCCGCATCTGGCCCCCTGGGCTGCAGTTTTGAGACCACTAAATCATAATGATAATATTTAGGAAATTGGTAGGCATATGCAAGGGTAGCGCTACACTATTATAAATCTTTTTTTTTTGCGTATTTAATAGTAGATTCTTCACTTTAAATCCTTTTTCACTATAGAGTTATTGATAAATTGGCAGCACAGGAGGTTTTTTTTTTTTTTTCCCACATTACGTCATAGTCCAGGAATAACCCCTTTTACAAGCATGCTTCAGTTTGTGCTAGTGTGTTTGTTTTTTTGTTTTTTTTGCAAGCATTTTTTTTTCTTGAGTTCTGTGTTCAATAAAATAGGATTTTTTTACTCACCGTAAAATCCTTTTCTCAGAGTTCATGGACTGACACAGCTTCCTATTGACAAAGTGGGTATTATCCGTTATTTGGAAGTGACTAGGCAGAAAAACTTGTAAAAAGTGTTGCGTCACACCTTCTACAGCACTGCCCAGGGGGGCAGGCCCTCTATGTATAATCCCTCTCTCTGTACCTAGCAGATCAGTTCGTCAAAAGCAGTACAAACTTAAAACGAGGGGTGGGTGCTGTGTTGGTCCATGAACTCTGAGAAAGGGATTTTACGGTGAGTAAAAAATCCTATTTTCTCTTTCGTTCATGGACTGACACAGCTTCCTATTAACATAGTGGGATGTCCCAAAGCAGTGTCAAAAAAACGAGGGGTGGGAACAGCATTAAAGATTTCACCCCAAACAAAACAGAGCTCCTCAACAGAGGAGTTGCAACTCTAAACCGCCGTCTGCAATAGCTTGCGGCCCGAAAGAAGCATCCGAAGATGCACACACATCAACTTGTAAAATTTAGTGAAAGTGTGAACGGACGAGCATCTTGCCGCCTTACACACCTGGTGAAACAGACGCCTGATGCTCTCAGAGCTTGGACAGCGTCCAAGAAATACAATGTCGTTTCCTTAAGATTTGACGGATGAGGACACAAGGATGGCAGTACAATGTCTTCCTTGATGGAAGGTCGAAAGACCCTAGGACAGTGGTTCTCAACTCCTGTCCTCAGGACCCCCTAACAGGCCAGATTTTAAGTATTACCTTGGTGAGATGCAGACTAGAATACTGCAATCCCTGAGCAGCAAATTATATCACCTGTGATGCATTTCAGTTATCTTGCAAACCTGGCCTGTTGGTGGGCCCTGAGGACTGGAGTTGAGAACCACTGCCCTAGGAAGTAGAGAAGAAGGCTGCGGACGCAGCACCACCTATCCTTGTGGAAGATCAGATAAGGAGCCTTGCATGACAAGGCTGCCGGCTCAGAAAACCGTCTGACGTAAACCAAGAGGCATCTCCTGTTCTGGTCGACTGCGCCGGGAAAGAGGCGCCTGACCCTTCATGGTGTAAGCCTGATCACAATCTGTCGGATCCACCTAGAGATGGTGGCTGACGAAACCGCTGGGCCCTACTAGGGCCCAGCCCCTGAAACAAACAGTGAACCTGGACTGGAACGGAGCAGTGCTAGACAAGCAGTCGCTCAGAGTTTGGACAATGTCCAAAGAATGCCACATCGTCTCCTTAGGATTCGACGGATGAGGACACAAGGATGGCGGTACATGTCTTCCTTGGAGGAAGGCCAAAAGACCCTAGGAAGAAGAGAAGGCTGCGGACGCAGCACCACCTATCCTTGTGAAAGATCAGATAAGGAGCCTTGCCCTTATCCTTGTGGAAAATCAGAGGCTTGTATGACAAGGCTGCCCGCTCAGAAACCCATCCAAACTGGCATAACAGCCACCAAAAGGACCACTTTCTAAGGAAGTGTCAACAAGGGAATCTCCCTGATGTCTCAAACTGTGGTTTCTGAGACACCTTAGAGGCCATGCCTTTGAATCCATCGACTGCAGGCAGGATGACATATGGGACCCTGCGCCAGCAGGTCCTCTTGTAGTGCTACACGCCGAAAGGACGTCTGCTACACAAGCCCCACGGAGGTAGTGGAGGGTGGCCCGGAGGGGCCGCCTGCCGAACCCACTGTACAAACATTCTCACTAGAGAGTGAGCCACCAGGGGTCGTTGAAAAAGACAGCCAGGGCAGATACCTGCCCCCTAATTGTACTTAAAGTAAAATTTTTGGCCCGTTCCCTGCTGAAGAACAGCAGGACTCTGGAACCAATAAGTACGCGGATGCCACCTCATTTCCTCGCAATAGGATATGCAGGTCTTCCAAGTGGGATGATTTCCGAGCCCTCCTCCTGGTAGAGATCACTGAGTCTGACAGGTCCCGGTCTCTTAGCACCTGGCTCTCAAGCCATGCCCTCAAGCCAGTGACTGTAAAAACAGCATGGCGTACGGGATCTAGCAATAGCAGGTCCTTCTTGCGGTAGATGCCAAAAGGCGTCTGCTACCAGACGCACTAGAGGAAGGAGCTTCCAAGGAGGAAAGGCATAGATTAGTCGGTACTGACTACAGTGCCATCAACGCATCTGTCGTGTCTTCCCAATGGGTCTCGACCTGGCCACAAACCTCAATACCTTCCGATTGAATCGAGAAATCAGGAGATCTACGACTGGCGTGCTTCCCCTCTGGTAAGGGAGCCCCTTAGGAGGTGAGCGACCTCCGATGCTGCAGCAGGGCTGCTTGTTCCTTCTTGATGATTGACCTACGCCACCACTGTGGTGTTTGTCTGACTGGATTCTGAATGGACGCCCTTGTAGCCTCTGAGACCATGTGGAGAGGCAAAGTCAGATCGTCCCGCGACCCAGGTTGACTGAGCTCTTCAGACTCCTCTGCAACCGGGAAGACAGGCGTCCGCCGTGACCACTATCCAGTAAAAAGAAGGAACAACTTCCCAGACAGAATGTTGGTGAAGTCGGCCACCAACTAGGGAGGTCCTGATTAGGTGGCTCACCCAGATTTTGATAATCCAGGGATGAAGGGCACTTGACCCTTCAGGACAGAGTTACCTTCTGTAACACTCGTGTGAAATAGCGCCTATGGTACCGCCTCAAAGGTGGCTACCATGAGGCCCAGGACTCGCCTGCAAAAGTGGAGAGACAGCCCAACTTTGGGATGTCCACTGCCGCACCGCAGCCCGAAGGGTCTGCAACTTTCCCCTAGGGGAAAAAACCGTACACCTCCTGAGGAGTCCAGAATCAACCCTAGACACACTAGGAGTTGGGACGGCTTCAATACTGACTTCTGAGTGTTCAGCACCCAACCAAGTATTGGAGGGTCTGACAGGTATAGACACGCTCACTTATAAATTTAGTTTGAAGTGACCCTCAGAAGAAGATCGCCCAAGTTGCCCCTGATAGCGAAGCAATGCTGTCTTAGTAGGTCCTGAATCGGGGCAAGCACCTTGGTGAACACCCTTGGTGCCAATGCGAGGCCAAAGGGCAGAACCACAATTGGTAGTGGTCTTCCCCGGCCGCCAACGCAGACATCTCTGATGCCTGGTGCATATGGAGACCTGCAGTATGCATCCTTGATGATCAAGGATGCCGGAAATCCCCTGGATGGAGGGCAGCGACAACAGAGCGAGCCAACTCCTTACCGGAATCTTTGTACTTTCACAAAGCAGTTGAGGGTCCTGAGATCCAAGATTGGACGAACCCCCTCCAGTACTACGAACAGATTTGAGTAGAACCCCTGAACCCGTTCCTGTACTAAGACAGGAAAGCTACCCTGCGTATCAGCAGGTCTTGTACCGCCCCATGTAGGGCTTCCGACAAGTCGGCAGAAGCTGGCGGTTAAGAGGGAAAAATTCTGTTCGGTAGGCAAGCAAGGTGGGGCTTGCAAACCCAGGGACGCTTGTGTCCCTCAGCAGGCGCTTTATCAGCCTGAGGTTGTTTACTTGCTGCACTAGGCGGACGAAGGGACCGTTTGTGCGCGGTGAAGGAGGGCCCTAGCCTATGGCGTGGCTTCTTACCTTCTTTGGATTGTAGAAGCAATGTGCTCCTACCTCCTGTGGCATCTTAAATTATGTCATCTAGCGAGGCCCCAAAAAGTCTGTCGCCCTAAAAGGGCAGATCCAAAAGGACCTTCTTGGAAGATTGGTCCGCAGACCAGCACCTTAGCCAGATCAGGTGGCGTAGCGCCACCGCATAACCCAAGGTCCAAGACAGCAAGGGGATAGTATCCAAGTCTGACTCGCAGACAGGCTCAAGGCCCTGTACCAACTGGTCGGCCAGAGCTACCTCTTACGGAGGACCCTCCTGGGCTTTTAACCCCTGGAATAGCATCTTTGCCTACTCAGTAAGTGTCTGAGGAATCATAAAAAACCCCAGCCATGCTGGACGTACCTTTGAGTCCCCCACTGTATAGGTAGCGAGTGTCCCTGAAGACAGGAGCCCCCCTTCCATTGGAATTGTGGTAACTTGTTAAGTCTGGACACAGGGGGGGGGGGTCCACTATCGGGGGGAGAGGTCCATCCTTTCAGGAACTTTCCTCAAGGGGTATCGGACCACCCAAAAAAAATAAAAAACATCTTTGGGGCTGAAAAAAGAAAAAACCTCAGTGGGTTTTTCCCACTCCTTGTACAAGAGCTTATCAATATAAGACACACAAGGAAACACCTTAGCAGTGCGGGCTGGCTTTAAGGAACCCAAAGGGGACCGGTGTCTCTGCTGCTTATGCAGCATTCTCTATTTGCTGTAAACAGGTCAGATACCGAAGCCTTCTTGCGTGCTGACCTGGACTTGGAGGATTCTCACTGTCCGACCAGTCACGGTCTGCAGTCTCTGATGCATCAGAATCCGGGGCATGAGCCATAGCTGGGCCTGGTTCTGCATCAGAATTATCCCCGGAAGATTGCAGGGGACGGGGTCATTTACTACCCCCCGTGTGCCGCTTCCATCCTGGCAACAGACCTAGCGTCCACAGATACATCAGGGGCACCAGCTGCCAAATCAGGTGTTTCAGGGGAAAAAAACGTCTGCTTCAGATGCCATGCTGACCCACGCACTGACACCCACAGGTAAGGTATCAATAGGCCACCCTCCTAGCTGATACAGAGATGCAGGGTCTCCCAGAGGACTCAGCCCCTTGGAACGGTACCGCTGTGCTGCGCCTGTGATGCTATCCCTTTGCTGCTGTATCAGTCTGATTCTTTATCAGCGCTTCCTTGTGAATTTTTTCCAGTGGAAATGCACCCTAGAGGCCGGAGACTATCGCAAAATGGCCGCCAAGCGGCTGTATGGAAACACTGTGGGCTCTAATAAAATGGCAGCCGAGCCGAATATAGAGGCAAAAGCGGCCGTGGACATAAAAAAGATGGGCGCCGATCGGCGGTATATACATACAGCGTGAATCCTAGGAAACATGGCCGCCAAACAGTCGATAGAGGCCAAAGCGGGTGTGATCCACAAGAAAATGGCGCAGAGCGGTGATATATACATATAGGCGCAAAACCACAAGAAAATTGCCGCCGGACAGTCACTAGAGGCCGAAATAGGCATGGACCACCGCAAAATGGCCGCCGACAGCATGGAGGGGGAAAAGCACACACAGGTAAGCAGAAAATTACATTTTTTAAATGACCGCTACAGCCAGCCCTGCTCCAGATGGAACCCCTTAGGTGACCCCCAGCACCTAGCAACCTTAGCTCAGAGCCCAGGGAGGAGGGAAGGCAGGAAGAGAGGAAAGAAAGGGGCCACAACCACTTACTTGATCTCTCCAGGAATGTCCGGCCAAGTCACCCTGCCGAAGCAGGGGAGCTACTTTCCTTTCCTGCGTGGATCTTGCTGGAAGACATTCCGGACACGACAGGACAGGAAATGTACATTACCATAGAACACTGCCCATCAACAGTCCTTTGTTAAGAGTGACATCTAGTGGACGATATTTGAATTACAAGTCCAGAAGATATTACTGTATTTCTTTGTAGGCCAAAGGCATGACACTCCCCGCCTGGTATCATAAGATTCCAGTATTTATTTCTCAGATGACAACAATAAAATTAGTTCAGAAACTGGTCTGAGGAACAACTTTGTCTCTTTGTTTCTATGGATCTTGACTTCCACTTTTCTGACCCTTCCATTCTCACTTGGAAAGGTGTTGGTGATGAGACCCAAAGGCCACTCATTGCTTTGAGATTGACAGTCCTTAACAAGAACAAGGTCTTCTTCTTTAAGGTTGGGTTTGTTGTCTTGCCATTTAGTATGTGGCTGTAAAGTGGAGAGGTATTGCTTCCTCCACCTGTCCCAGAAGTTATTTGCCAGACTTTGTACCTGTCTCCACTGGCGTAGGTATAAGTCTTTAGTGGTGAAATTCCCATGGGGGGCACTGATTACTCCAATTTTCTGTGTAAGGAGTGCTGCTGGTGTGAGTAACACAGGCTTGTCTGGGTCATTTGAGACTGGAGTTAGAGGTCTGGCATTGATGATGGCTGAGACCTCTGCCATGAAAGTTACCAGACTCTCATGGGTAAGTCTTGAGGTTCCTTTTTGCAGAAAGATAGAATCCAGAATTCTGCGGGCTATGCCTATCATTCTTTCCCATGCTCCACCCATGTGAGAGGAGTGAGGTGGGTTGAAAGTCCATGAACAGCCCTGATCTTTGAGGTATCTTTCTACCCCTTTGGTGTCCATGTTTGAAGGAATATGCAGTTCCCTGGCTGCTCCAACAAAGTTAGTACCTCTGTCTGATCGGATGTGTTTTATGGGGCCTCGGATAGCAATGAAGCCTCTGAGGGCATTTATGAAGCTTGAAGTGTCCATAGACTCAATAACTTCAATGTGCACTGCTCTGATGACCATACAGGTAAATATGACTTTCTTTGTGAAATGGTAGGGGTACAATGTACCCCTTACCAATTCACATGGGGGGGCCGGGATCTGGGGGGTCTCCTTTGTTAAAGGGGTCTTCCAGATTCCGATAAGCCCCCTGCCCGCAGACCCCCACAACCACTGGGCAAGGGTTGTGTGGATGAGACCCTTGTCCCCATCAACATGGGGACATGGTGCTTTGAGGGGTCACAGACCTTAAAGCATCCTCCCCATGTTGAGGGCATGTGGCCTGGTACGGTTCAGGAGGGGGTGGGCGCTCTCTCGTTCTTCCCCCCCCCCTCTTTTCCTGCGGCCTGCCAGGTTGCATGCTCGGATAAAGGGTCTGGTATGGATTTTTGGGGGGAACTCCACGCCATTTTTTTTTTTTTAAATTTGGCGTGGAGTTCCCCTTAAAATCCATACCAGACCTGAAGGGTCTGGTATGAATATTTGGGGGGAACCCCATGTAGTTTTTTTTTTTTTTGATGCAGGGTTCCCCTTAATATCCATACCAGACCTGAAGGGCCTGGTAATTGAATTTGGGGGGACCCCCACGCATTTTTAATTTTTTTTTTATCAATGACCGTTCTCTGTATTGCCGGGAGCCGACAATTCATTATAGCCGCGAGTGCTTTTAAATGACTTTTTTCCTTCAGAAATGACACTTTGTGCAGGGACAGTTCTAAGCATGGGAAACAAGCGCTGCTTTACAGGCATACTATACACACACCCCCCCAGGTACAAAATTTAAAGGAATATTTTACTTTTATTGTTTCACTTTAAGCATTATTAAAATCGCTGCTCCCGAAAAAACAGAGGTTTTTAAAACTTTTTTTTGCGATGATACATGTCCCCTAGGGCAGGACTCGGGTCCCCAAACACTTTTTTTGACAATAACTTGCATATAAGCCTTTAAAATTAGCACTTTAGATTTCTCCCATAGACTTTTACAGGGTGTTCCGCGGCTTTTTGAATTTGCCGCAAACACCCCAAATTGTTTGCTGTTCCGCGAACGGGCGAACAGGCAATGTTCGAGTCGAACATAAGTTCGACTCGAACTCGAAGCTCATCCCTAGTCTTTAAGGTTACATGCGGCAACAGCTCTCGTAGCATGGTCTGCAGGATTATGGTCAGTTGGTACGTAGTGCCATTGTGCTGGGCGAGTGGATCTCCTAATCCTCAACACTCTGTTGTTGACGTAAACATAGAAACGTCTGGTCTCATTGTACATGTAGCCTAGCACTACCTTGCTGTCAGTGTAGAGCTGGACATTCTTGAGGTCAATGTTCATCTCTGAGGTTATAAGTTCTGCCAGTTCAACGGCTAGTACCGCAGCACAAAGTTCTAGCCTAGGTACAGTGTGCTCAGGGTGTGGAGCTATCTCAGCGTGACCATTCTCAAAGATCTTCCCCATAAAAGAAAAGAAATGTTCTCTCATGTCTGACTTTCTTTGTAAATTATGTATAAGGGAAGCAAAACGTTGTAGCACTTGTTCTCTGTTATGGGTAAGTGTTGTCTCTGTGTTCTGAAGGGAAGAGGTGCGACCCAGCTGTTTGTGCTATCTTTGACTAGTCCTTGCTCCATTATTCCTAAGAAGAGTTTGTCCTCAATAGACATTGCCACACGATTGTCATCTTTAGTTCTTTGAAAGATTGTGCACCCTAAATGGTCTCGGTCACTGTCACAGGCAAAGTTGTCACTAGTGGGGCTTGTGAAGGGACAAGACAAGTGGGTTGTGTAGGCCGATTCCTTAACAAGGAACTGGTTGTGGCATGGCTGGAAAAGAAAGGGACGCCCATTCTCTAGGGTATTTGTGAGCATGCTGCTAACAGAGTTAGGTTTGTGCACACTTCCTAGTCAGACATCTCCTATGATGACCCATCCGAGGTCTAACCTCTGAGCATAAGGAGCGTTGTTGGGACCATTAATTTGAGCTCTTGATTTGTGGACTCGCAAGATATCTCTCCCAAGGAGTAGGATAATCTGAGCCTGAGGATCAAGTTCTGGTATCAGATGCGCTGTGCGTTTCAAGTGTGGGTGATGAGCAGCCACATCTGGTGTAGGAATTTCAGATCTATGTATGGTCAGGCATCTGGTTGCATTCGATAAGAGTTGGCAAAGACAAGCATGATTGTCCGTCAATGGACTTGACTTGGTAGTCGGATGCTCTCCTCCCCGTCGTCGCAACTATTCCTGCACAAGTTTTTAAGGAGTAGGGGATACTGGGGCCTTTAATGCCAAAGATGTCAAAGAAGGTTGAGCTGGCTAATGACTTGTTACTTTGGTCATCCAGATTTGCTTAGAGCTTAATAGCTTTGTCTTTTTGGCCTGCTAGGTAGACTCTGACTAGGCATATTTTGTAGCAGGACCTGCCACCTATGACTCCTTTGCAGACCTCTGTACATTGTGAAGTGAACTCTGGTGGAGTTGTAATGGTGTGCTCTTCCGCCCCGCCATGCTCACTAGTGCTGAGAGTGTGTTGTAAAGTCCATGGAGCTGGCCCAGGATGTAAACCTGTGTTGTGGCCTGAGCTGTCACATTCTGTGCATTTTAAACTGACCTTACAGTCCTTGGCGAGGTGAGATGTTGAAGAGCAGCACCTGTGGCAGATGTGGTTCTCCTTGAGGAAGGCCTTGCGGTCCTGCAGGGTTTTCTCTCTGAAGGCTCTGCATTTTAGGAGAGGATGTGGCTTCCGATGCAAGGGACACTGCTTACCAGGATCTTTGACCTTTGTCTCCGAGTTAGAGAAGCTGGCAGACCTGTGAAAAGAGTCTGGAGGAGTCACGTTAGTTTTGTGTACTGTTACTGGAGGCTTGCGAGGGTTAAGTCCTGAAGGAGGAGCACATGACAATGTAAAATCAAAACTTGGATCATTTCTTGTTTTAGCTTGCTGACACACAAAGTCCACAAAAACTGAAAACGGAGGGAATGGAACATCATGCTGTCTTTTAAATCGAGATCCCTGTGTAATCCACTGCTCTTGCAAGTTATAGGGTAACCTTTGTACAATGGGGTTGACACCTCTGGCTGTGTTAAGGAATGCAAGTCCTTGTAAGTCCCCCTCGGATTTAGCTACTTGAAGTTCCATTAGAAAGTCACTTAGCTCCCTAAGTTTCTGGTAGGCTTTGTTGGGTATTTTGGGGAAGTTATCAAGTCTTTTGAATAGTGCACTTTCTACTGCTTCTGCTGAACCATAATACTCATCAAGTCTATCCCAGATCGTTTTAAGACCAGTGTCTGGGTGGTTTATATTTATTGTCCTGATTCGTCTGGCATGCTCGGCAGACTCATTTCCAAGCCATTTGATCAGGAAGTCTATCTCTTCACTGCAAGTAAAACCTAAGTCTCTGATGGCATTTTGAAAGGAAAACCACCAGGCTCTGTAGCTTTCAGGGCAGTCATTAAACTTTTCAAGTCTTTTGGTGACTAACTCATGTCGTGCAAAGAACCTTGCAAGGTCTATGGTGGCTTGGTTAACCTGCTGTGTGTTCCCATGGTGATATGGTTGTGTATAGTCATACCTTTTGAGGGTGTCCAGCTGGCCTCTGTCATACCGTTCTGACTTGGCCGTTGGTTACGGAGGACGATTAGAAGGCTCTGTTACCTCACGTATAGGGACTCTGTCGTAGGAGGCGTCACTTTGCGTGTATTTCTTCTGTTTGCAGGCTGGAGACTTGTCGCTTACTTGCAGAGATACCGTGTAATGTGTTTGGCTTGTCTCTTTGACGTCATCTTTATCACTGCTTGGCTTAAAATGTTGATTGATGTAATCTGAAGTTCGTTGTAGAGAATCTTGAGTTTCAGCTTCTGGGTTGAGAATATTGCTGCGTCTGCTGCATTCGCTTCTCGGGTATACAGCTAATTCTAAGGCCTCTACTTCGGCTATGGCGGCTGCTGCTTCCTTCTCTACAGTGAGTTTCTCTAGGGCTACTTCTAGGAGGGCTTCCTCTGCCTCTAACTGTGCCCCTTGCTGCACTTTCTGTGCCTTTTTCTGCACTTTCTCTGTCTTTAGCCTCACTTTCTCCTTTTTAATCTGCATTTCTTGCTCAGCAAAGGCTGCTCGGGTCTTGGCTGCTTCGGCCTTTGCACGTGCGATAGCGAGTGCATTGCTTGCGGAGGAAGATCTAGAGGAGCCGGAAACTTGGGACCTTGTCTTGAGTGAGGGTGCCTGGCTATGTGACATGTTGCTTGCAGGAATGCTTGACTGTGTAGAGACTGCTGTATCGATGTATGCAGGTGGCTGCGCTGACAGGGTAGCAGGCCTCTGTGTAGTCACTGTCCTAAATCCCACTTGCTGGATAGCCGCTGTTTCACTGTTCTGTTCTCACTACACGTTTGCCCCTGGCGTGAATGTAGCTCAACATACAGCTTAAAACCTGCATCCTAAATAACCAGAGTGTCTGTAACTTTGGTTCTTTATTACAATGAACAGGTGGTGGCCATATAAGATGCGTATGAATAATGGTGAAACTAGAGATAAACAAATAAATGAACATATAAGAATTATATGAACACAAACAAATGTCTACTAGGCATATAGATAAACAGTCTTTATCATACCAGCGATGCAGCCTTATGGAGATCAGGACTTAGGAAACATGTGGCACAGGCTTAGCTGACTCCATGTGGACTGTCCAGTGCAATAAGGGTTAAAAGAGTTGTGATAGGAAGTGAAGACAGTTTTCAATAACACGACAGGAAATATACATTACCATAGAACACTGCCCATCAACAGTCCTTTGTTAAGAGTGACATCTAGTGGATGATATTTGAATTACAAGTCCAGAAGATATTACTTGTATTTCTTTGTAGGCCAAAGGCATGACACCCCTTGTATCCATTCTTGGCCTAAATTCCTTAAGTAGATTCCTGCGTGACACTAAATTCTGCACAAAGTCCCTAATATCTGTCATCGCTTCTCTTAGATTAGGGGAATTTCTAGCATCAGTCGACATCCGAGATGCCCATCTTCATATTCACATCTTTCCTGCGCATCCATACTTTCTATGCTGTGGGAGACCAACACTTTCAATTTGTTGTGCTGCCATTTGGGCTCTCTTCTCCACCAGGAGTCTTCACAAAAGTCCTGGCTCTGCTAAGATCTTGGGGCACCCAAGTCACAAGGTACCTTAATGCCGTTCTGCTGAAAGATTCCTCAGCCAGAGTCTTGTCTTCCAACATCAGGGCCGATCCTAGATATGGTGCGGGGGTGCAGTTCACCCAGGCGCCACAGAGGTGGGGGCGCTGAAGCGCCAGAGTGCTCCCCTCTATTCTCCACCTCCTCTCCTTGTCCGTGCCAGTCGCCGCCGCCGATGTGTTTTTCAAACCTAAGCCCGGCGTCCCCCCCCTCCCTCCTCCTTCCTCCTGTCAGAGGAGGAGAGTGAAGCAGAGCTCAGAGCGGCTCTCTCTGTGTGGAGAGAGACAAGCTGCGCAATGCCGTCGCTGAGGGGGCGGTCCGTGCCTTCTCCTCCTCTCTGTGTCTTAGCTCCTGCCTGCTGCTGCTGTGATCTGTGCTCCACCCGGGCGGCGCGGCTGCACATTGTCCTCTCCTCTTCAGCTGCCGCCGGGTGTTTTTATGTATGTAATGGGGGGGGACTAATGGAGGGGGCCGGAGGGGGGGTTTGTCCTGGGGGGAGTCTTTACTAATGGGGGGGTTGTCCTGGAGGGGTCTGGGCTAAGGGGGGGTTTGTCCTCGGGGGTCTGTATTAATGGAGGGGGGGTTGTCCTGGGGGAGTCTGTACTAATGGGGGGGTTGTCCTGGAGGGGTCTGTACTAATGGAGGCAGGGTTTGTCCTGGGGAGAGTCTGTACTAATGGGGGGGTTGTCCTGGAGGGGTCTGTACTAAAGTTGGGGGGTGGTTTGTCCTGGGGCAGTCTGTACTAATGGAGGGGTGGGTTTCTCCTGGGGGGAGTCTGTACTAATGGGGGGGTTTGTCCTGGGGGGAGTCTGTACTATGGGGGGGTTGTCCTGAAGGGAGTCTGTACTATGGGGGGTTGTCCTGGAGGGGTCTGTACGAATGGAGGGGGGGTTTGTCTTGGGGGGGAGTCTTTACTAATGGGAGAGTTTGTCCTGGGGGTCTGTGCTAATGGGGGGGTTTGTCCTGGGGAGTCTGTACTAATGGAGATGGATTGGTTTGTCCTGGGGGGGTCTGTACTAATGGAGGGGGTGGTTTGTCCTTGGGGGTCTGTACTGAGGGAGGGGTTTATACTTAGTGGGGAGTCTGCACTGACGGAGGGGGTCTATACTTAGTGGAGGGGGTCTGTACTGAGGGGCGACTATAGGTGGTGGAAGGGGGGTGACACCATTTTTTACCACACCGGGTGACACCAACCCTAGTGACGCCACTGCAGCTGCGGGCTCTTCTTTCCCCCCTCCCTCTCCTCCTCGCACGCAATGCTGTACTAGTGAGCGGCGCTTGCCAGCACAGCCGCCCACTATGTTTCTTCCCCCCACCTTCATATCGGCCAGGGAAGAAATAGAATAGAAAAAGGAGCAGAGAAGAGGATTGCGGGACATGTAGTTCGAGGACTGGCAGCCCCACTGTAACAAAGAAACTGCAGCCCACACAGCATGCCCAGCTGAATGGGAGAGAGAGAGAGAGCCAGGAGCCCAGGAAAGCTTTCAGGGAAGTGCACCCAGGACTCCAGAGGGAGTGGACAGTGCTGAGAGAACACCATCAGAGAGAGAACCCCGCTGCCCTGCGCCACCAGAGTGAAAGCCACACAGCCTGGCGCCATCCCTGGTGTAAAAAAGAATGGAGTCATTGCCAGAATACAGACCTGGGCTCTACCCAGCGGAGTCGCTATGGGCAATTCAGAGTGAGCTGACTCCTGATCAGAGGAACCGTTGTTGCTGTATCGCTGGGTCAGGTGAGAGGGCCGATCGGCCATTATCTACTAGCGTCCATAGGAACTGCAGTCTCTGACCATCTCCTGTATTATATCTCCAGTCTCTGACCATCTCCTGTAGTATGTCTGCAGTCTCTGACCATCTCCTGTAATATGTCTGCACTCTCTGACCGTATCCTGTAATATGTCTGCACTCTCTGACCATCTCCTGTACTATGATTGCAGTCTCTGACCGTCTCTTGTATCATGTCTACAGTCTCTGAGCATCTCCTGTAGGTTGTCTTGGGGCACTCTCTAACAGAAGCCCTCTCTGTGTTCATCAGAGAGACTCCCCTCCGGGTCTCATTAGTGTACTCTCTTCCAGAATTTTCTTAATTGTTAAAAGATCATGGGAGGATCCTAGGGTAATGAAGACTTCTTAGGGGAGCATCTCTGTGTTTGAGTCGTTGCCCTAGAAACATTTGTAAAGGGGAGGAGTTGGTAAGATGGTGACCACGCCCATGTGGGGGCACCAGAAATATTTCTGCACCCAGGCGTCTGTGACCCTAGGATCGGCCCTGTCCAACATTACATAGTTACATAGTTAGTCAGGTTGAAAAAAGACACAAGTCCATCCAGTTCAACCATAAAAAATAAAAAATATATTTTACAATCCCATATTCCCAATTCTATGCCCACAGTTGATCCAGAGGAAGGCAAAAAAAAACAGCAGAGCATGATCCAATTTGTTACAGCAGGGGAAAGATTATAAATTACCACTTGTAAGCGCATAAAATCCTAAAACAAAAATGAAGTAGGTTCCACCACTATTGCAAAAATGCACTCAAAGTCCACACATGCAAAATCTAAGCAAGCTTCACCACCACTCCAATTATGCAAACAAAGTTCATATGCATAAAACATATATATCCAAGTGAGCTTCACCACAACTCCAATAATGCAATCAGATATAACTCAAAACATGCAACCTGTAGAATTTTTGAAATGTCGCCTATGAAGATTTTAAAGGGTAAAAGTTTGTCGCCATTCCACGAGCGGACGCAATTTTGAAGCGTGACATGTTGGGTATCAATTTATTCGGCGTAACATTATCTTTCACAATATAAAAAAAAATTCGCCTAACTTTACTGTTGTTGTCAAGGTCACCTGTGGCCAGGTGACAGATGCACACCGTAGGGGGACAGGAGTGCACCGCGAGGTAGTGAACCCTATGGCTGGCTTCTGCGGATAGGAAACTGGGTGGTTGTGGAAAGCGGGACCAGAGGAGCACAACCGGGATCCTAACGGAAGCTAGAGCCAAGATTCCCCAGGGCGCGGAGTCTAAGACCCAGCTGGTCTTCTCCAGGGCCTCTAGTGGTGAGGATGTTACGCTGCAGGCTGGGACCAGGTCGCGGCCCCTGGAGTTTCCTAGCTCACGCCCCGTAGGACAAGGGGAAAAGAGGGGAAGCAGCAGCACACGATAAGAGAGAACCGAATAACAAGCTGAAGGTCAGGGGCCACAAGCAGACAAGGATAACGAAGAACGAGCCGAAGGTCAAGGGTCACGAGCAGACAGGGATAGTCGGGGACAAGCCAATAACGTAACAGAGAGACAGACGTAGCACACGGCAGGCAGGAACCCAAACACACAATGCCTAACAAACACATTGATCAGCAAAGCAGGCTTGCAGTGCACAGGTTAATATAGTGTTCTGTGATAGGGCCTGGGGTGGAGTCAGGCTGGGAGGAGATTATAAAGGAAGCCAGGTGAAAGGGTTCTGGCCTCTAAGATGAACACATGGGAAGGAAGGTAAGCTGACAGACAAACACTACTGCATATCCATGACAGTACCCTCCCTCTTATGGGCCCTCCCCCGCCTGGGCCCAGGCTTAAAGGGAAATCTCTGATGAAACCTTCTCAACAGATGAGGTGCAGCAACATCAGATGCAGCGATCCAAGACGCCTCCTCAGGACCAAAACCTCTCCAATGCACAAGGTACTGAAGAATGCCTCTGCAGAGCCGAGAATCCAGAACTTGTCTAACCTCGTACTTAAGATTATCCTCAGAGACCGAAAACGAGGTAGGGAGATGACAAGAAGATCTATTGAGGACCAAAGGCTCTCTAGGAATAAGCAAGGGCATGAGAGGATCAACAGGAATCTGAGGAGGGTCCCCTAGACCCTTAAAGGGGAACTGGTCATCTTGCACAGGACCATCAGACTGGGCAGATGTCAGTGGAACCCTGAAGTCAGGTTGGTTAGAAGGTGACATGTCGCCGGAGTCAAACTGAATAGCTGAAGGACAAGCGAGAATGTCACGAACAAGAAAAAGTAGGAGGCTCACTGGGCATGGGCTGGACTGGCATAACTAGTACAGAGGCAGAGTGAATAGCTGAGTCAGGTGTAGCGACTACCTGAATCGCATTGCAAGACGTAGCGACTGCAGGACTTGTAGACAAGCTAGCCTGGCTGTGCGTCCAAGGGTGGTTAGGGACAGAGAAATGTAAATGGTTATGCAACCTGGAATGAATGACCGGCTCAGATTCACAGGGGGCAACCTTGGGTAGGCAGGACGAGGAACAGGAGGGACCCCAAGCCAGGATCTGTCCAGTAGTCCAGTCCACATGAGGAGAATGGAGCTGTAACCATGGGAGACCCAAAATTATAGGCGTTGAGGCCTTGGGTAAGATAAGGAAGGATATCCACTCCTGGTGGAGTGTCCCTACCGACATCTTAACAGGGAGGGTCTGGAAGCGGATAGGTCCCCCTGGGAGAACAGTACCATCAATCGCCAAGACCACCAATGGCGTGGTGAGGGGCAAAAGAGTAAGTCTCATGGACGATGCGATTTCCCAGTCCATGAAATTACCAGCGGCTCCAGAATCCAGATATGCTGAGACCGAATGAGAAGAAGCACCAACATGAAGGAACACAGAAAGCAGAAGACGAGAAGGGGAAGGTGATATTTCTGGGTCCAATACTCCACTTTCCAGATGAAGTGGACCCGAACATTTTTCTGGACAAAGAGAGCAAGTGTCACGAAAATTACCTTTGCCCCCACAGTAAAGACACAGACCAAGAGTTCTGCGCCTAGCACGTTCCTCGGGGGATAGCCTGGTCCGACCCAGCTGCATGGGTTCCTCAGCTGGTAGGAGATGCTCTACGGGTCGAAGAGAGGAGAGCTCAGGCTGACTAAGAACCAAGGAGTGCTGGCGTTGCTTTTCTAAGGTCCTCTCCTGAAAGCGAATATCGATCTGGTTACACAAGGAGATAACGCCGGCCAGATCAGTGGGGATGGTTCTTCCTGCTAATTCATCCTTCACTCTATCAGACAGGCCATGCAAAAAGGTTGCGACTAAGGCCTCATTGTTCCAGCTCAACTCAGCCGACAGTATGCGGAAATGAAGGGCATACTGTCCCACAGAAGCAGACTCTTGGCGGAGACGTAAAAGGGCGCTGGCCGCTGAAGAGACACGAGCCGGTTCTTCGAAGATATTCCGAAAAAGTTTCAAGAAGCCAGACAGGCTAGAAACCACTGGATCATTCAGTTCCCACAGAGGGGCTGCCCAGGCTAAAGCTTCACCAGAGAGGAGGGAAATGATATAGGCTACCTTAGCCCGATCAGACAGGAAGTTTTGGGGCTGGAGCTCAAAATGAATTGTGCATTGGCTAAGGAACCCCCTGCAAGCCTTGGAGTCCCCAGAGAAACGGGACGGAGCTGGCAGTTGTAGTGAGTGTGTGGCTGCGACTGGTGCAATAGGTGCAGCCGCTGGTTGTATTTGAGGTTGCGGATTCAGGGTTCCCAAGGAGGCCTGAAGCTGCTCAAAGCGAGAAGCCAGATCCTGGAGGAATCGCATCACCTGAGTCTGATTCGATTCCTGGGTTTCAAGTCTGCAAACTATGCCCTGCAACGGATCATCCACGGGTAACGGGATGTCAGCCGGGTTCATGGCTGATCAAACTGTCAAGGTCACCTGTGGCCAGGTGACAGATGCACACCGTAGGGGGACAGGAGTGCACCGCGAGGTAGTGAACCCTATGGCTGGCTTCTGCGGATAGGAAACTGGGTGGTTGTGGAAAGCGGGACCAGAGGAGCACAACCGGGATCCTAACGGAAGCTAGAGCCAAGATTCCCCAGGGCGCGGAGTCTAAGACCCAGCTGGTCTTCTCCAGGGCCTCTAGTGGTGAGGATGTTACGCTGCAGGCTGGGACCAGGTCGCGGCCCCTGGAGTTTCCTAGCTCACGCCCCGTAGGACAAGGGGAAAAGAGGGGAAGCAGCAGCACACGATAAGAGAGAACCGAATAACAAGCTGAAGGTCAGGGGCCACAAGCAGACAAGGATAACGAAGAACGAGCCGAAGGTCAAGGGTCACGAGCAGACAGGGATAGTCGGGGACAAGCCAATAACGTAACAGAGAGACAGACGTAGCACACGGCAGGCAGGAACCCAAACACACAATGCCTAACAAACACGTTGATCAGCAAAGCAGGCTTGCAGTGCACAGGTTAATATAGTGTTCTGTGATAGGGCCTGGGGTGGAGTCAGGCTGGGAGGAGATTATAAAGGAAGCCAGGTGAAAGGGTTCTGGCCTCTAAGATGAACACATGGGAAGGAAGGTAAGCTGACAAACACTACTGCATATCCATGACAGTTGTCTTATTTTTTTATTAAAAAAAGTGTATTTACTCTTTCGTCCATGGACCGACACAGCTTCTCTATTGACAAAGTGGGTATTATCCGTTAATTAGGAGTGACTAGGCAGAAAAACTTGTAAAAAGTGTTGCATCACACCTTCTACAGTACCGCCCAGGGGGCGGACCCTCTGGGTATACCCTCTCAGTCTGCATCTTCGCAGATCAGTTTTTTTCTGTCTAGCAAGGAGTAGGACATGGCTTCCTTCGGGCCCATTGGTCCGGGGAAAAAAGATATATATATATATATATATATATATATATATATATATATATTTTTATTTTTATTTTTTTTGCTACATTTGTTGTTTCCTGCGATCTTCGATCAACTGCCGACTGGGTGACAGGCTGGATCCTCGATCCTTGTAGTCTCCCCAGTTTCGGCCATCGAGCGTGTGCCGACCCTAGCTACGCGCTGGGTTTTCCACGACATGCCCGTCGCTCCACGGGTGGCCGGTGAGCTTACGCTCCAGGGCCTGCATCGGACCGCTCAGCTTCGGCTGACCTTACAGCCGAGTCGCAGCAGCCTGGCCGGTGAGCTTACGCTCCAAGGCTTGCATCGGACCGCTCAGCTTCGGCTGACCTTACGGCCGAGTCGCAGCAGCCTGTCCGGTGAGCGTCATGCTCCAGGGCATACATATGATCGTCCCTTCTGGGTCCAATCACAGCATGCCTGGCCAACAGTCACCTTCCGTGCGCGGACGATGATCTGTTTGGAATGTCTTCCAGCAGAATACATGCAGGATAGGTAAGTAAAACTCCCCTGCCTCGGCTGGGTGATTTAGCTGGACATTCCTGGAGAGATCAAGTAAGTGGTTGTGGCCCCTTTCTTCCCTCTCTCCCTGCCTTTCCCTCCTCCCTGGGCTTCTAGCTAAAGGTTGCTGGGTGCTGGGGGTCACCTAGGGGGTCCCACTGGAGCGGGGCTGGCTGTAACTAACATTTAAAAGAAATGTCATTTTTTCTTACCTGTGTTTGTGTCCTTCCTCCTCCATGCTGTCGGCGGCCATTTTGAGGTGGTCCATGCCAAGTTTGGCCTCTTGTGACTGCCCGGTGGCCATCTTCCTGTGGTTCGGCCACACCCACTGGCCCCTATCAGCTGATCGGCGGCCATGTTTGTCCACCCTGTATGCAGATATTGCCGTTCGGCGGCCATCTTTTTGTGGGCTATGGCTGCTTGACCTCTATCTTCTGTCGGCGGCCATTTTCTTAGAGCCCACATTATCTTCCATACAGACGTTTTTGGCAACCATTTTTCGAGAGCATCCGGCCTCTAGGGTGCATTACACTGGCGCGAAAATTCACACAGGAAGTGCTGATAAAAGAAGCAGACTGACACAGCAGCAGGGGGACAGCATCACAGGCGCAGCATAGCAGTACCTATCCAGGGTGGTGAGTCCTCTGGGTGACCCGGCCTCTCTGCAGCACAGGAGGGTGGCCTATTGATATCTTGCCTGGAGCCCTGTGAGTGTCAGCGTGTGGTCAGCATGGCATCTGAGCCAGATGTCTTCTCCCCTGAAACACCAGATTTAGCAGCTGGTGCCCCTGAGGTGTCTATGAACGCTATGACTGCAATCCTAGAGGCGTTTGCTGCCAGGGTGGAAGCAGCACACGGGAATACAGAGGGTAGTAAACGCCCCATCCCCTGCAAGCTTCTGGGGATAATTCTGGTGCAGAACCAGGTCCAGCTACGGCTCGGGCCCAGATTCTGACGCATCAGAGACTGCAGACCGTGACCGGACAGCGAGAATGACTCAAAGTCCAGGTCAGTACGCGAGACGGCTTTGGTATCTGACCTTATTACTGCAGTGCGGGATATGCTAAAATTGGAAAATACTGCAGAAGCAGCAGAGACTCCGGTCCACTTGGGTTTCATAGACCTGCCCACACTGCTAAGGTGTTCCCTTGTGTGTCTTTTGATAAACTCTTATACAAGGAATGGGAGAACCCACTGAGGGTCTTTACAGCCCCAAAGAGGTTTGCGGTACGGTACCCCTTTTGAGGAGAGTTTTCTGAAGAAATGGACCTCTCCCCCCTATAGTGGACCCTCCGGTGTCCAGACTTAATAGAGCCACCACAATTCCTGTAGAAGGGGCTCCTGTTTTCAAGGACCCTGTGGATAAGAAGACTGAAGCACTCGCTTGCTACCTATACTCAGTGGTAGGCTCGGCAGTACGCCCGGCATTGGCGGGGGCCCTAGTGTCTCACACACTTACTGAATGGGCAAGATTGCTACTCCAGGGGTTAAGGAGCGAGATGCTCCTCCTGATGAGATAACATTGGCCGACCTGTTGGTCCAGGGCCTTAGGTTTGTCTGCGAGTCAGACATGAATACTATTCCCCTGCTGTCTAAAACTTTGGTTTATGCAGTAGCAATACGCCGCCTGATCTGGCTAAAAGGCTGGTCTGCGGACCAGACTTCCAAGAAAGCCCTGTTGGATCTGCCTTTTAAGGGCGACAGACTTTTTGGGGCTTCTCTGGATGACATCATCAAGGATGCCACAGGAAGTAAAAGCACTTTGCTTCCCCAAATTAGCAAGGATAAGGGGCCACGCCAAGGGCAAGGGCCCTCCTTTACTCCACACAAGTGTTTTTTTCGTCCCCCTAGGGCGACAGGGAAAAGACCCCAGGCCGATAAAGCGCCTGCCCAAGGACAAAAAGCGTCCCTGGTCCCGCATACCCAACAAGCCTGCGGACAAATTTGCATCCGCATGAAGGTCCACCCCCACCCAGCTCTCAGGTGGGGAGACGTCTTCGCAAATTCGCGACTCAGTGGACAGCACTAATCTCCGACAGGTGGGTTTGCGAAGTAAAAAAACACAAGATAGAGTTTCTCTCTTGTCCACCGGACAGATTCAACACCTCCAATCTCCAGCTACTACCAACCCATCGGGAGGCCCTGTATGGGGCGGTCCAGGGTCTACTGGAACGCGGGGTAGTTATTCCAGTTCCAGAACTGGAACGGAGTTTTTACTCAAATCTGTTCATTGTGCCGAAGGAGGGGGTTCGTCCAAGCTTGGATCTCAGAGCCCTCAATTGCTTTGTGAAGGTACAAAGTTTTCAGATGGAGTCGGTTCGATCTGTAGTCACGGCTCTCCATCCGGGGGACTTTCTGGCCTCCTTGGACATCAAGGACGCATACCTGCATGTCCCCATATACTCCAGACACCAGAGGTTTCTGCGATTTGCTATCGGGAAGGACCACTACCAGTTTGTGGCCCTCCCGTTGGGCCTTGCCTCAGCACCCAGGACGTTTACCAAGGTGCTCGCTCCCGATTCTGGCACTTCTAAGACAGCGGGTGGTATCCGCTATCACAGGTTACTTATACGACCTTCTGCTGAAGGCCCCTTCAAGCTCAGAATTAGAGGTAAGCGTGTCCATTACCTGTCAGACTCTTCGAGACTGTGGTTGGATACTAAACACGCAAAAGTCAGTATTGGTGCCCACTCAACGCCTAGGGTACCTGGGGTTGATTCTGGATTCTTCAGAGGCAAAGGTATTCCTCCCTGTGGAGAAGTTGCAGACCCTCCGGGCTGCAGTACGGCAGCTGACTTCCAGGAATTGGTCGTCACTCCCGATTTTTGCATGCGAGTGTGGGGCCTCAGGGTAGCCTCCTTCGAGGCGGTTCCATATGCTCAATACCACACTCGAGTGTTACAGAAGGAAGTTCTGTCCAGATGGAACAGATGTCCATCATCTCTGGATTATCAAATCCGAGTGAGCCACATAGTCAGGAGATCCCTGGTATGGTGGCTGACAGCACCGGCTCTAATGGCCGGGAAGTAATTTCTTCCGGTTTACTGGATAGTGATCACGACGGACGCCAGCCTTACAGGTTGGGGGGGAGTCTGGGGTGTTCAGTCGGCGCAAGGTCGCTGGACCCCAGAGGGAAGCCCTCCTGCCGATCAATGTCCTGGTAATCCGGGCGATCAGGCTGTGCCTCTTCAAATGGTCTCAGAGGCTGCAAGGGCGTCCAGTCAGGATCCAGTCAGACAACGCCACAGCAGTGGCATATGTCAATCATCAAGGAGGAACAAGAAGCTCAGCTGCAACATCGGAGATCGCTCGCATCCTGAAGTGGGCAGAGAGGAGCGTACCGGCACTGTCGGCCGTGTACATTCCGGGTGTGGAAAACTGGCAGGCGGATTACCTGAGCCGCCAGATGCTGGACCAGGGAGAAGGGTCCTTACACCCGGAGGTGTTCCAACTCCTCTGCCAAAGATGGGGCACACCAGACGTAGATCTTCTGGCTTCCCGACTCAATCGGAAGGTATTGAGATTTGTGGCCCGGTCAAGAGACCCATGGGCAGACGCAACGGACGCGTTGGTAGCATCGTGGGGTCAGTATCGGCTAATCTATGCCTTCCCTCCCTTAAGGCTTCTTCCTCTTCTGCTCCGCAGAGTGGAGGCAGAGGGAATTCCAATGATCCTAATCGCTCCAGATTGGCCTCAGCGTCCTTGGTACGCCGATCTAGTACGTCTGGTAGCAGACGTCCCCTGGCGCCTACCACTACGGAAGGACCTGCTATCGCAAGGTCCCATATTCCATCCTGCTTTACAGTCATTGGCTTTAACGGCATGGCTGTTGACAACCAGGTACTGAGAGACCGGGGCCTGTCAGACTCAGTAATCTCTACTATGAGAAGTGCTCGAAAACCGTCCTCTAGGAAGGTCTATCACCGCACTTGGAGGGCCTACATCTCCATGTGTGAGGAAATGAAATGGCATCCGCGTACCTATTTGGTTTCCAGAATCCTGCTGTTTTTACAGCATGGGGTGGACCAAGGGCTTGCCCTAAGTACGATTTAAGGGACAGATATCTGCCCTGGCTGTCTTTTTTTCAGCGATCCCTGGCGACTCACTCTCTCGTGAGTACATTTGTGCAGGGGGTCCGACATGTGGCCCCTCCGGTCCGTCCCCCGTTACCTCCGTGGGACTTGAACCTGGTCCTCTCGGTGCTTCAGAAGGCACCGTTTGAGAATATTAGAGATATTCCCCTGTTGACACTTTCTCAGAAAGTGGTCTTTTTGGTGGCTGTTACGTCAGTTAGACGAGTTTCTGAGCTGGCAGCCTTGTCCTGCAAGGCTCCCTATTTGATTTTCCACAAGGATAAGGTGGTGCTGCGGCCGCAGCCTTCCTTTCTTCCGAAAGTCGTTTCGGCTTTTCATCTCAACGAAGACATTGTACTTCCATCCTTGTGTGCTCAGCCGTCGAATCCTAAGGAGTCGGCGTTGCATTCCTTGGACGTTGTCCGAGCTTTGAGAGTATACCTATCTGCTACTTCCCTGTTCCGGAAGTCAGACTCACTGTTTGTTTCGGTGGCTGGTCCCAAGAAGGGCCAAGCAGTCTCATCGGCCACCATCTCTAGGTGGATCCGACAGATAGTAATCCAGGCTTACGCCTTAAAGGGTCAGGGCGCCCCCCTTTCCTGTCACAGCGCATTCGACCAGGGCAATAGGTGCCTCTTGGGCTTTCCGACATCATGCGTCTGTTTCCCCAATTATGTAAAGCGGCGACTTGGTCGTCCGCTCACACTTTCACAAAATTCTACAAAATTGATGTAGGTGCATCTTCGGATGCCTCTTTTGGCCGCAAGGTTTTGCAAGCGGCTGTTTAGAGTTGCAACTCCTCCGTTGGAGGAGTGCTGTTTTGTGTTTGGGGTGAAGTTTATTTTTATGCTGTTACCACCCCTCGTTTTTTCTCTGACACTGCTTTGGGACGTCCCACTTTGTCAATAGAGAAGCTGTGTCGGTCCCATGGACGAAAGAGTAAATAGGATTTTTTACTCACCGTAAAATCCTTTTCTCTGAGTCCATGGACCGACACAGCACCCACCCCTCCTTTTAAGTTTGTACTGCTTTTTGACGAACTGATCTGCGAAGATGCAGACTGAGAGGGTATACCCAGAGGGTCCGCCCCCCTGGGCGGTACTGTAGAAGGTTGTGATGCAACACTTTTTACAAGTTTTTCTGCCCTAGTCACTCCTAATTAACGGATAATACCCACTTTGTCCAATAGAGAAGCTGTGTCGGTCCATGGACTCAGAGAAAAGGATTTTACGGTGAGTAAAAAATCCTATTTTTTCCTCAAAAAAGTGCGCTTGTAAGACCGCTGCGCAAATACGGTGTGACAGAAAGTATTGCAACGACCGTCATTTTATTCTCTAGGGTGTTAGAATAAATAATATATATAATGTTTGGGGGTTAACCTCTAAGTAAAGGGAAGGAGATGGGCAGGCAGTGTGAAACAGGCAAGCATTGCTGGTTGTCTTGTCATACCAACGGTTACCACAAGAGGGGTGCCAGATTACAGAATGAATCATAGGCCCTGCAGAAGGCCGCAAAGCCGCGGCCTCAATTACCGGCCAGCGCGGCCCGATGAGATTGCGCGATCGCGGGGGGAGGGGGGCGCACAGAGACACAGGAAACCTCAGCTGTGCTGCCTCAGGCGCCAGGTCACTAATTGTAGTCGCATTTGCGACCTGGCGCCCGGGTTTTGTCGAACCCTGTCTTACTGCATTATTAGATGCTAAATTATGTCTAAATAGTGCTCTTTGACAGGGGTCTGGAGCCCCAATCATGGAAATCACAGGGCACGGCAGCAAAATGTCTTTAAAACATGGAAGGCACAAGCGACACCAACAGAGACTCTGTACAATCACTTCCCTCTCTGCCATGCATGTCAATCCGGGCAACAGAATTAAACGGCATTCCATAGTGCTACCAGTTGACTTTTATTGAACTAGTGTAATGTGTATCTACTCACATAGGACAGCATCACATAATCATGTAATAGTTCCAGCATCGCCGCCACTTCCAGCGGGCATGCTGATGTCGGCACAGGCTCCGCCCCATCTCATTTTCAGTGGTTCCTTTCTTTCCAAATTCCATCAGATCAGTCTGTTTTTTGGGGTTTTTCAGCATCAAGCATCCATTGCACAGGTTTGCTAGGCCACCATCTAGTCTTTTTTTCATACTTTCTCAAACTTATACCATGTGCATCTCCAGGCCTCTGCTGATGTGAGCTTCAGCCACAAGATGCTTTAAGCTGTCATCTGATTTGGGGCAGTTGACCCTTGTTTTTTGTGGACCTGTGTGGTATGTTGTTGCCCAACCCTCAGTTAATAGCCTTGGGGACGTCCTAATGTCCATGAATACAAGTCCTGTACTGTACGATTTAGATCCTAGGGATTTGGACTTGCTTGTAAATTCCATATCCTGGCGTACAGTACAGACACACGTCCCTCCTCACTGTTTCTCCTTGTTGCTTGCTACAAAACACGCTTTGCGGAAGCGGTTTGGAGGCGCTGCCTATTGATTTCAATGGGCAGGGGTGCTTTAGGAGCGGTATATTCACCGCTCGTACAGCGCCTCAAAGATGCGGCTGGCAGGACTTTTTTTTTACCGTCTGCCAGCGCAACGCTCCAGTGTGAAAGCCCTCAGACTTCTATAGGTAGGGTGAGTACTGACCCACTAATGGCAACAGTGGTATGTGTATACATCCATACAGCTGCCTTTGCAACAACTGTGGACTAGGTTGTGTGTCAAGAATGCATGCAAAATTGCACGCTTTACCAACACGCAGATAAACATACTGCCCTTTAGCAGAAGTGAGGTGGTGCCATTCATTGTTAATAGCACCCCCACATATCTGTAAATGCAGTTCGGTGCAGCACGATTTTGGACAACAGTCCGACTCTTTCGTGTTTCTCACCTGTAGGGCAGCCCATTGAAATTAATGCGGAAAGCGCCAGCGCTTAGTTGTGAACCAAATCTTATGGTGTCCGCTTTCAGATTGTACATTACCTGCTCTCCCTGCACAAGGGAAAAAAACAAAAACGGAAAAAGTCAATATCTTGCTTTTCCGTAACTCCAACTCAATGTTATTACTTTTTGTCGGTATCTGTGGTGCTGTTAATCAGCAGATACAGGCAAGCATTCCTTTTTTGCAGCAGAGGGGTTAATATGTACGTGTCACACATGTAGGGAGCTTGCAGGCAATCTCCCAGGGTTTAATAAGGCCGTTCTTCATTTGAGCAAAGCGTAGATGTGTTCCCTGCGGGAGGCGCCCCTTCCTCCAGCTAGGCCGGATAACCAGGTGGTCATTTATTGAAGGGAGTGGGGACATTTTCTCTGCGTTATTAATGCTTTTTTAATTAATGCTTTTTGCTGAGAGTGGTCAGAGCTTTCCTGTTAGCAAAGTGCAGCAAAACAGTGCACTGCAGCACAGATAGGGAGCAGACGCAGCAGGAGGGAATCTCTCTTAAAGATAAGCTATATTCCCTTTAAAAAAAAAAAAAAAAGTTAATCTTTGTTTTTTTTCTGCCTTTTAAAAACATGTAGTCTTTCCTCCTCTCCTCCTTTTTTTGATGTGTGAAGCTGGACTCTTGCGTTATTAACCGGTAGAGTGATCGAAATACAAAATGAAGGGGGATGCTGTTTGCTTTCCCGGAGAACCTCAGTGAGGCATGATTTAAGTCTCAAATGAGGGTTGATAAGATGCCTGTTTCTGATTGGCCCATCACCCTGCAATCTGATTGTGTGGCAAAGTAGGGAGAAAGCAAAGTGTTTCATTCAGAATCCTTGTTATGTGGCTGTGTGTGTACTAGTCTGATAATGCAAGTGGAGGGTAGGCTTATACCAGCCTGCTGCCAATGTAACACGAAGCCTTGAGGTAGGGCATAGTTTTTAACCCAAAGGTTTTATTAATCTATCACAATCTTTCTCAACCTTTTCAACACAGGGGAACCCTTGAAATAACTTTCCGGTCTCAGGGAACACCTGCTAAATATTACTAAATCTACAACTCATGATATATTATGATAGTGGGAAGAATGCTCCTTACATGTGTGGTCATTGGGAAGAATTACCCCCTTACAGATAGTTAAAAAAGTCAATGGGTATTAGAAATTGCTCATTGCTCAAGGAAACCTTAGTAACTTCATAATAATATCCATAATGGTGGCTTTGACTAATATCACACAGGTTGCAAAGTGGTGGAAAAAAACGAACCTGCGTTTAAGTGCCTACCTACAAATTAGTCTAATGGATGCTCAGGTCCGTTTACATTGCCATGGCCATGATGCCTCTCAGAGCAGCAAATTTAACTTGGCATGCAGTGCCAACTGCTAAATGCGCCCATTGAATCCAGTGGTAATGACATCCATCGTATGGAAGAACTGACTGCCACTCTCAATAACTCTGAGTAACAGTTCAGGGATAGGTGGAGGCCCTAGAGATATTTCACTTGTACCGATAGCTATCTATAGGAACCCTCACCCAGGTTGACATAGAGTTGAGCCACCCATTAGACCCTTTCAAGCTCTTTGGTCTTTCGCTGCAAATACCCCTGGAGAGTGACCCGCTTGCTCTATTCTTATCTTGCTTTTATTTATTTTTTTCTTCTCCCCAAACTCTTAATAGTCTAATGCCTAGTACACACGATCGGTTTTCCCGGCGGTAAAAAGTCTGCCGGGAAAATCGAGAACCTGCTCGGTCGCTTTTTCCCCCTACACACGGCCGGGTTTCCCGACAGGAAAACTGCTATCGAGAGCTTTGGTTGGGAATCCCGGCCGTGTGTATGCTCCATCGGCACTGCCTTTAACATTGCCAAACTGCCAGAAAAAAAAACGCTGGGAATCCCGGCAGGAAAATAGAGAACATGTTCTCTTTTTTCCCGCCAGGATTCCCGGTGGTTTTCCTGCTGGGAAAACTGCAATTTAGCATACACACAGCCATTTTTCCTGGTGAAAAACTGTCATGGCAGTTTTCCTGCCAGGAAAACCGGTCGTGTGTATGAGGCATTACAGTAAAAAAATAAGTAAACTTCCCTTTACCCCAAAAAATTGGTGTATATCGTGCTGACATACTGTATATCTAGTAGCAGCCAGCACAACACTAAGGCCCCTTTCACACTGAGGCGTTTTTACAGCGTTTTCGCGCTAAAAATAGCGCTGTAATAACGCCTGAAATAATCCTGCCCCAGCATTCTCAATGTGAAAGCCCTAAGGGCTTTCACACTGAGGCGTTATGCTGGCTGGGCGTTGGAAAGAATCCTGCAAACCGCTTTTTTAGAGCAACTTTAGGGCGCATAAAATAGCGCTGTAAAAACGCCTATCCCCATTGAAATAAATGGGAACCGCGGTAAAAACGCATAGGCATAAGCGTTATTTTTAAAAATAGCGCTAACGCGTATGCGTTTTTACAGCGTTTTTACCACGTTTGCGCTATTTTTAGCGCGGACGCGGTAAAAACGCGGTAAAAACGCATACGCGTTTGCGCTATTTTTACCGCGAACGCGGTAAAAACGCGGTAAAATCACGGTAAAATAGAGGTACAAAATCCCATCATTTTTGAGCGTTTTTTCAACGCCTCAGTGTGAAAGGGGCCTAAGACAAGTGTAAATCAAGGAATTTACACTGAAATTATGTGCAGCGCTCAAAACATGGAAATACATATGTATACAAACTAATGTACACTGTGCAAAGACCACAAAAACTAATAATGAAAATGAGATGTGAAATTCACACCCAAACTAAAGTCCATGTGCCATCATATAAAAGTTGTTTTAAAACATAAACATAGCAGTCTTTATCCGCTTGTCCACCGCCCGCCGTCAAATGACGGCGGGAGGAAGACCCTGTTGTTCTGGGCGGATGTCATATGACGTCGCGCCTTCCCAATCCACTAGCGTCACTGGTGACCCACCGGGCACCCACGATTGCCCAGTAACTGAGCAGGACCGTGGATCTGTGTGTGTAAACACACAGATCCAGGTCCTGTCAGGGAGAGAAGACTGATGGTGTGTCTCTTGTACATAGGAACAACCATCGGTCACCTCCCCCAGTCAGTCCCCTCTCCCCACAGTAAGAATCACTCCCTAGGGAATACATTAACCCCTTGATTGCCCCCTAGTGTTAACCCTTTCCCTGCCAGTCATATGTATACAGTAATCAATGCATTTTTATAGCAGGGATCGCTGTATAAATGTGAATGGTCCCAAAAATGTATCAAAAGTGTCCGATGTGTCTGCCGAAATATCGCAGTCACAATAAAAATCGCTGATCGCCGCCATTACTAGTAAAAAAAAAAAAAAAATAATAAAAATGCTATAAATCTATCCCCTATTTTGTAGCCGCTATAACTTTTGTGCAAACCAATAAATATACGCTTATTGCGATTTTTTTTACCAAAAATATGTAGAAGAATACGTATCGGCCTAAACTGAGGAAAAAATTTATTTACAAAAAATAAAAAAGGGTTTTTATTATAGCAAAAAGTAAAAAATATTGTGTTTTTTTTCAAACTTGTCCCTCTTCTTTTGTTTATAGCGCAAGAGGTGACCAAATACCATCAAAATAAAGCTCTATTTGTGGGGAAATAATGATAAAAATTTCATTTTGGGTACAGTGTTGCATGACCGCGCAATTGTCATTCAAAGTGTGAGGTCTCGTACACACGGCCGAGATTCTCGTTGAAAAAAACATGTTGTTTTTTTCGACGAGATTCTTGGACAAGAAACTTGTCCCGGCCGAGTGTACACACGCTCGTTTCAAAGAACCCGCGGTTCTTTGAATGGAGCGTACGCGGTGACGTCATCGACTACGACGAGCATGCGCTCGTCACATTCGATGCCGTCGCCGCCATCTTGGTATACCCTACGTATGCCTAGGAAGCTACCGCGCATGCGTCGAATTCATTTCGAACATGCGCGGGCTTCCGGGAGGACAGGTTAGTGTACACACACTCACTTTTCTCGTCGAGAAACATGCCGAGGAGAATCTCGACGAGAAAATAGAGAGCAGGTTCTCTATTTTCTCGTCAAGGTTTCTTGTCGGTTTTCTCGACGAGAAACCCGATAGCCGCGTACACACGACCGATTTACTCGGCAAGACCTCTCTGCCAGCAAGTTTCTTGCTGGTTCTTGCCGAGAAAATCGGTCGTGTGTATGAGGCCTGACAGCGCTGAAAGCTGAAAAATGGCTTGGGCAGGAAGGGGGTGAAGGTGCCCTGTAGGCAAGTGGTTAAATAAACGGTTTCAAGTTTCCACCAGACACCTCCCTGATCTGGAATACTTTTCCATACTGGTAGGTTTCCTTGGACACACATTATACATGTAATGGATGAATTCACACTATCTATATATGGGACTTAAGTTAGGGTCTATAGGGCTGGGGTCTATGGGGGGACTTTACTACATATTAGGGACTCACTAATGTGATTTCCCCCTTTTGCCTCCCACCCTTCATAAATTTGTCTTTTAGATAATTACCTTACCGGATTCCTTGGTCTCTCTCTGGCCTGTCTGCGTGTCGTCGCCTGGGGACCCCCGTTGTTGGGATATTGGACCCCATCGATCTTGGAGCCCCCTCATTGGTGGGGTGTTCTCTTTTTTCACCCCACATTTACTGCCGTGCATGTGGTCCCCCGGTGCACCAAATATTAATTTCTCTTTGGATAGATTACTGTAAGCATATATTTATTTAATATATATAAAAAAAATTTATATGACTGTTTGTAATGTATGTATATGCATACATCGTGATATTTATCTGTACTATATTATGTATTCAACAGAGTTTGTCTGTCTTATTGAACTATATGTCTACAATTCCCCCGAAGAAGGGCGTAACCGAAACAGCTGTCGGGTTTGACTATCTATGTTTCAATTTTTCTCCTTACCCACGCAACCAATTTTTTGGACTTGTACACAATTCATGTGATTTATATTCATTTGTCCTTTTTGTACTTATTTATTAAATCTATACAATTTCAATATACTTTGTGTGTTTTGCAGTCACTTTCAAAGTCCCACCTCTGAGGGGGTTTTTTGTTTTTTACTTAATTTTTGGGATGTGGTGACTGTTAAACCAATACAATCTTGCAGATGTCAGTTCCCTTTTGTCTCCTATACAACCGGGTAGCAAATACCCATACCCCCCATTTTTTCTGACATCTGCGGGTTTGTTCTATCCTTATATACATACGTGTAAATGCTTGCATGCATATGTATGTATGTACATATATGTATTGATAATTTTTTGTACAATTTATTGGAGATTTAAAAGGCATAATTTCCTGTTGATGTCATATTGAATTTATTTTGCTTATATAATTTATTAGTTCCCCTCCCTTCACTTCCCCCTCCCCCCCTTTTTGTTGGTATCATCATTGGATTACCTCCACATTATATATATTTTTTTAGTCTCTTTGTGCCTATTATACATTATGTTCAAATCTAAGGACTTTGAGGGACATATGTCTAGATACAGAGAGCAAGCAAAAAAGGAAGCTCAAACTTCTGAAATGTCAGCATTATTTTCCCAATTATCTAAGTTGGTGGAAAAGAAGGCACAATTAATATGGCATATTGAGGGTTTTGAACAATACATTAGGGAAGATCTGAACCCGTTGGGTTTACGCATTCAGATCTTCCCAACCTTTGATAATATTGACGAATCTTTCAAAAAACAGTGGGAAAAAAACCTGCAACAATGTAGCCTCACTATGATGAGGCTTTTAATGGAAGAATATTCTAGAAGAGTTACGATTCTAAATACAGACATTGAAAATGTGTATATACAGCTCAAACCATGCGAAAATCTTGATAACTATAAAACTCTAGAAGAGAGCATAAAAATCCATCTTGATTTGCTGGCTGGTAATGTCCTGCCGGCTAAAGAACAAAAATTCTGGAGAGATAAGATTGCCTTTAAGGAATCAAAAGCATACCATTGGCAAAGGAATAATAACCCACGCACGCGCCCCAAATTCATTAAAACAAGGGGTGCAACTGCTGAGAGGGGCTCCAATGCTTCTCTCAATTCTTCACTCTCCTCATCCTCCCAGCGTTCGGTCACAGATAAGAAAAAACCACTCAAGAACAAATGGAAATCACCCAACAAGGGACAGACAAAAAAACGCATGTTGGAAGTAATGCCCATTCCTCCCCAAAACGGGACTTTTAATATAAAGACAACAGGACCACGTGGTGGGCCGCTGGAACAACCCACATCGGGAATTTTATTTCCCCATAACAATGTATCAGAGGTGACCGAACCTTTGGCAGAGATGAATATTGATTTATCCAACATGACATCATAGCTAAAGAGCCACAAAACGAGTAGTGATAGGTTGAATATTATCAATCTATCTGATTATATACTATCAGATGATGAGAGATCTGTTCTATCCAGGGGTTTGAATTTCTGTCCAAGTTCAGATTTGGACAAATTTGAGGTAATTAAGGACTTGCAGTTATTTTCTAGGAAACTGTTATTGAAAAGCATGTATACCAAAACGGAAGTCTCTACTAAAGTAAGAGAAAAAGATAAAACTGCAATTCAACATGAACATGATGTACAGACCCTGGTTGATCTATCCACGGATAATGTAAATACAGATCTTATAGACAGGATTGACTTGGATAGTCTATTGACATGCGATGTATTACCCACGACTAACAAGAAAAAGGTCACCTTACCGAAGATACAATCTTCTTTAAAAAAGAAATCCGATAAATTTCCTGTGATAGGTACCAATATCAACCTGGGAGCCTTTCTGACTATGACAACCAATGACATTAAGAAGCTTAATATCAACCGCAAGGGTGAAACATCATCTAATTTAACTGAAGGTGAAAAAAAGGCCCTTGAGAATCTGACTAAACAGATTCATCTGACAATAAAACCGGCAGATAAAGGGGGCAATATTGTGATCATGGGGAATCTCCAATACAAGGAGATGTGTTTAAAAATACTAAACAACAGTGATTGGTATAGAAAAATCTCAAGAACCATGATTGGGAAATTCAATGATGCCTTCTATATACTGATCGATGGGGCCTATACGAACAGGACAATCGATCTGCAGATTTGGAACTTTATCAGAACTCTTCATCCCAGAATCCCGACTTTCTATAGTCTTCCTAAGGTGCACAAAAATCAAACTATGCCACCAGGCCGCCCCATCGTATTGGGATGTGGTAGCATCACGGAGAACCTTAGTAAGTTCATAGATGAACAAATTCGTCCTTACGTGAACAACTTGCCTTCTTTTGTGAAAGATACAATGCATTTACTCAATCAATTGGATGAGATGTCTGTGCCCCCCAATGCCCTGCTGGTGGCTGTTGATGTAGAAGCCCTATATAGCTCCATCCCCCACCAGCGGGGCATTGGGGTAATCAGACATATCTTATCCCAATCGCATCGTGATAATCGCTCTTTCGATTTATTTTTGCTTTCTGCTCTTGAACATATTCTTACCTGCAATGCCTTTTCGTTTGATGGGTCCCACTACCTCCAGATACAGGGCGTGGCAATGGGGACTTGCTGCGCCCCATCCTACGCTAACCTGTATCTGGGGGAGTGGGAACAGAATTTTCTATCTGAAGAGAGCCTTTTGCCTATGACTGAATATATTGTCAACTGGAGTCGTTACATCGACGATATCTTTATCGTCTGGATAGGCACTCCAGAACTATTGTTGTCCTGCTTGGATGCTATGAATGATAACTCCTACAACCTTACATTCACCATGACGTATAGTGAGACGTCCGTTAATTTTTTAGATATCACTATACTTAAGGACACAAATGGTAAACTAACAAGTGCACGATATCGTAAAGATACAGCATGCAATTCTATACTACATGCGGGGAGTGCACATCCTACATCGTTAGTAAAATCAATTCCATACGGACAATATTTACGGCTACGCCGAAACTGTACGAATGATGCTACGTTTCAGAATGAAGCAAATGCCCTCAGAGACCGCCTTCTGATACGAGGCTACTCTCTTAATAGCCTTAAAAAATCTTTTAGAAGGGCTACCCTAAAATCTAGGGATCAACTTCTAACACAAAAAAACAACCCAGCATCAAACCCGACAATTTTGATTCTAATACTATACGGATTATTACCAAATTTAATAGACAAAGCGAACAGATTAGAAAAATTATTTCCAAATACTGGCATCTTTTGCAGATCGATCCCTCTCTAGCCTCCTTTGTGCCGGCTCAACCGGCAATTACCTATCGGAAGGCAGATTCAATAAAGGATAACTTAATACAGAGTGAATACACGGGTGAATTCCGGGTTGACCCATGTAGGCGACCTGGCACATATCGATGTGGAGGTTGCAATTTATGCCAATATATGAACATTGATGAAAAAGCATCACTACCTAATGGCAAAATCTTCAAACCCATTCATTTTGCGAACTGCAAAACGGAAGGAGTAGTTTATCTACTCACATGCCAATGTGGATCATTCTACATTGGCAAAACCAAACAGCCATTCTTCAAGAGAGCGGCTAGACATATCACCTGTATGAAGAAATGTGACCCAGACCTTCCCCTTGGACGCCATATAAAAGATATCCATAATAGTAGAATTCCCAGAATAAAATTCTTAATTCTGGACAGGGTACACCCCAGCAACAGAGGAGGAGATTGGAACAGAACTCTCCTACAAAGAGAGACTAGATGGATCTTTACCCTAAATGCCACCATGCCTCCAGGATTGAACGATCTTATAAGTTATCGTCCTTTTCTCGAGGGTTTCTCCTCAGGGGGGTGGGAAGAATAGAAGTACAGGTGAGACAATGTATCTCCTACCATCAATGGACTCCCCCCTTTTTTTTTTTTTTTCCCCTCTCCCCTTTCTCTCCCCCAGATTTCCCCCACTTTTTATTTATATTTATTTTTATCTCCTTTTGATGTACCGGTGACCCGCATGCATACGTCAGTTTGGGGCTCCCAGTGGGCTCATTGTTCCTCACACGGCGCACACAGGGGGTGAGTTGGGCCGCCAGGTTTCCCCCCCCCCTTTTTTCTTTCTGGGGGGATTGGCCTCTTTTACCCCCCTTTTTATGCATTTATTTGCATTTATGCGTCGGCGCGCGTCATCTGCCAATTACCGCCACTTGGGACGGTCTTTGGGCGGATGCCGCGCGGGGGGCCCCCTATTGGCGACTCTAACCTCTGGATTCGACACTGGGAACCTGCCTGCCCTATATGTGCCTTTTTACTATATTAACAAACATCCATTGTATCAGAGGGAGGCTTTCATCTATTTGATTATTATTGTTATGCAATTTCTAATAGATATAATGTTATAGTCGATATACAATTTCTCAATGGAATATGAATGTAAATATCATTTTCCATGTAAACAATGAATGATATTGCTCCAATTCTCTTTGAATTATGACTGACTATTATTATTTAATTCTCTTCTTTCCATTTTTTTACATCTTTACTTTTTTATTTCTAATAACTTTCAATATATAATTCATATTTAGATTGAAGAGTTTATTTAAAGTAAAATTTTGGATAACATGGAGTTTCAATATAATATAGAGATACATAACTCCTAGTATATTTATAATAATATCAATCCTTCTTCTTCCTCCTCCCTGCTGTCGGGTCTCATTATATACACGGGTACTCTCTTTGGCACGGAATGGCAGGGATTATACAGCTATACCTATGTGTTCCTTTCAGACATACTGCGGCACACTCTCTGCATAGAGAGACATCTCACATTCCTGTTCATTAACGTCTATTTCTTTATGTGCCCGTCCGGAGCGTCATAGGTACGCGACGGATAGCGCACTGACGTCACTACGTCTGCGTCGTTTACCGGCGCTTTCTGACGCATGCGCAGATGTCTTTGAGACACCATTTAAAGCTCTCAAGGACCAGTCGGAGTCCACACGAGGTACCTCACGCAGCGATCATTGGGACACCCGGGATCCCTACAGGTAAACTCTTATAGGACAGTTCCTTGAAACTTTGTATTTTGTTTATTTACCTTGGACAAATTTAATGCTATATCTACCTATTGTCCCCTGTTTTTCCATCCATATTACCCTTTAGATTCTCTGGATTTAAATCAGATTGAAACGATGCACATATTTGCTTCATCACTACAATAGTGCATATTGGATGCAATTTTTGTATTGAGGACTCCCTCTACTTTTGAAGCCGTTTCAAGTTTCCACCAGACACCTCCCTGATCTGGAATACTTTTCCATACTGGTAGGTTTCCTTGGACACACATTATACATGTAATGGATGAATTCACACTATCTATATATGGGACTTAAGTTAGGGTCTATAGGGCTGGGGTCTATGGGGGGACTTTACTACATATTAGGGACTCACTAATGTGATTTCCCCCTTTTGCCTCCCACCCTTCATAAATTTGTCTTTTAGATAATTACCTTACCGGATTCCTTGGTCTCTCTCTGGCCTGTCTGCGTGTCGTCGCCTGGGGACCCCCGTTGGTGGGATATTGGACCCCATCGATCTTGGAGCCCCCTCATTGGTGGGGTGTTCTCTTTTTTCACCCCACATTTACTGCCGTGCATGTGGTCCCCCGGTGCACCAAATATTAATTTCTCTTTGGATAGATTACTGTAAGCATATATTTATTTAATATATATAAAATTTTTTATATGACTGTTTGTAATGTATGTATATGCATACATCGTGATATTTATCTGTACTATATTATGTATTCAACAGAGTTTGTCTGTCTTATTGAACTATATGTCTACAATTCCCCCGAAGAAGGGCGTAACCGAAACAGCTGTCGGGTTTGACTATCTATGTTTCAATTTTTCTCCTTACCCACGCAACCAATTTTTTGGACTTGTACACAATTCATGTGATTTATATTCATTTGTCCTTTTTGTACTTATTTATTAAATCTATACAATTTCAATATACTTTGTGTGTTTTGCAGTCACTTTCAAAGTCCCACCTCTGAGGGGGTTTTTTGTTTTTTACAGATCAAATTGTAAGGCAATCCAATTGGTCAAGAGATGTCACCAAGAAGCGGTCTTCAGAAGCAGCCAACTTGTCAGACCAAATCCTCTCAAGTGTTAAAAATAGCATGACCAAAAAAGAAAATACTCCACATAGTGTGAATCCGTATAAACGTAAAATTTATTAAAAGAAAATTGGAAACACTCACATTTAGAACGTGGATCAAGTGCTTAAAATTGAAGTTTGTGGATAACGCAATGACATCAGCAGGGCTCGTCCTGCTGATGTCATTGCGTTATCCACAAACTTAAATTTTAAGCGGTTACTACATGTAGAGATATAATTCAGTAAAAAGTTTCTTTTTTATTTACCAGAATTGTATTCATTTTTTTTTTCTCAACATTAAAATTCAGGCCAAGCTGTCAAGCAAAAGTGACAGGTTGGAATAAACTAAAATGCTGCCAGGGGTGGATGAGCAGTATCCGCATGTTTTATTTTATCCTTATAATACCTATTTAAAGCTGTACTAAACCCACTGCTTTAACTGTTTCCGAAAACAAATTACATTCAAGGCATGTCATGAATGATAATTGTCACAGTTGCTTGCACTCTCAACCAAGCTCTGAATCCATCAAAACTGATCACATGTACAGCACCATGATGACTGCAGATCAAACAGAGGCTAAGATGGCAGCTTCCTTGGCTGTAACGAATGGGAAGGTTTAATTCCCCATTAACCAAAGTAATAATAAAATGACCATTGCAAGCACCCCCAGCAGTGTTATAGTTTCTCCCAACTCTCACTTTTACTGGACTGCTATGGATTAGTGGCCTGTCTCCTTGGATGGAGGTGGCGATTCGGCAGGCTTTGCCCTGAATCTGGGAAGTTAGCAGTGGTGGGGGGGGGGGGCGGCCAGGCCCCTGGGGACCATCAGGCCCCTTACAGGTGTAATGCCTGTACCCCCCTGATGGCGGCCCTGCCCCTTAGTACCAATGTGAAGCCAGTTTCCAAGGGACACACAGTGGGGTGTTTTCTGGTTAGTAAAGGTAAAGACAGGCGTCTTGTTGGCTTAGATTTGTACTTTTAGGTTTTCCAGTGTTCCAGTGGCTGCCAGTTCTTTTTAAACAATACAATTTACAGTATGATGAGTTTCTTCCTTTACAGGGTTTTGCATAGCAGGATGTACAATTAAGGTGACATAGGGGGTTATTTACTAAAGGCAAATCCACTTTGCACTACAAGTGCACTTGAAATTGCACTTGGAAGTGCAGTCGCTGTAAATCTGAGGGGTAGATCTGAAATGAGGGGAAGCTCTGCTGATTTTATCATCCAATCATGTTCAAGCTAAAATGCTGTTTTTTATTTTCTTTGTATGTCCCCCTCGGATCTACAGCGACTGCACTTCCAAGTGCACTTTTCATGCACTTTGCACTTGTAGTTTGCACTTGTAGTGCAAAGTGGATTTGCCTTTCGTAAATAACCCCCATAGTACTGGTATACCAAACAAGCTTCCCATCAAACAAGTCCACCTGAGAACAAAAATAACCAAGTCAGAGGTATAAGAGCTAATAAACTGAATCACAGTCAACTTAACATTAAGGAGCAATTCCAGACAACAGATGAAAGACATAAGTGCACTACTAATGCTCCAATGTAAACACTACATATGGTAAAGCCTGGTACACATTATTAACCACTTGCCGCCCGCCCTATAGCGGATTGACGTCGGCAAAGTGGTTGCAGAATCCTGACTGGACGTCATATGACGTCCTCAGGATTTTGAGCCGCTGCGCGCCCCCGGGGGCGCGCATCGCGGCGATCGTTGCTGCGGGGTGTCAGTCTGACACCCCGCAACACCGATCTAGGTAAAGAGTCTCCGACGGAGACTCTTTACCACGTGATCAGCCGTGTCCAATCACGGCTGATCACAGTGTAAACAGGAAAAGCCGGTCATCGGCTTTTCCTCACTCGCGTCTGTCAGACGCGAGTAGAGGAGAGCCGATCGGCTGCTCCTCTGACAGGGGGGGGTTTGTGCTGATCGATTATCAGCACAGCCCCCCCGAGGATGCCCACTGGACCACCAGGGATGCCACTAGACCACCAGGGATGCCACTAGACCACCAGCGAAGCCCACAATAAGGTATGCCACCCTAGACCACCAGGGATAATGGATGCCAATCAGTGCCACAATAGATGCCAATCAGTGCCCACAATGGGCACCACTGATTGGCAGGCATTATTGTTTGGCACTGATTGGCATCCATTAGTACAGTACAGTGCCACCTATCAGTGCCCACCCATGCCACCTATCAGTGCCCACCCATGCCACCTATCAGTGTCCATCCATGCCGCCTATCCGTGCCTATCTGTGCCCACCCATGCCGCCTATCTGTGCCCACCCGTGCCGCCTATCTGTGCCCACCCGTGCCGCCTATCTGTGCCCACCCGTGCCGCCTATCTGTGCCCACCCGTGCCGCCGATCGTTGCCCATCTGTGCCGACGATCGTTGCCCATCCGTGCCGACGATCATTGCCCATCCGTGCCACCTCATTGGTGCCCATCCGTGCCGCCTTATCCGTGCCCGTCAGTGCAGCCCCATCAGTGCCCATCAGTGAAGGAGAAAACTAACTTATTTACAAAGTTTTGTAACTGAAACCAAAAAAAAACATTTTTTTTCAAAATTTTCGGTCTTTTTTTTATTTTTTAGCAGAAAATAAAAATCGCAGAGGTGATCAAATACCACCAAAAGAAAGCTCTATTTGTGGGAACAAAATGATAAAAATGTAGTTTGGGTACAGTGTACCATGACCGCGCAATTGTCATTCAAAGTGCAACAGCGCAGAAAGCTGAAAATTGGTCTGGGCAGGAAGGTGTTTAAGTGCCCAGTATGGAAGTGGTTAAATATTGTTCTTGAACTAAAAAATCTGAAGAGCTCAGGGGTAGCTGCTGTACTAACTATGCAATGTTATTACAGCGATCTACCCTGCTGAGCTATTGTTTTCTGACAGGGGGGACGCTGATTGGATGCCGATCGGCAGAGCTTTTTCGGTCATGCTCCTTCAACAGAAGCCAGCCCGGCTGCTGTACACATGGGCCGAATGTTGGCAGATTTCTATTGAATCGGCCAGACGCCCAAAATTCGGCCCATGTGCATAGCCCTTTAAGCTGTGCATCTCCTTTTTTATTGAATAATTTGGATGGGTGCAGCGGGAAAAGGAATGACTGATAAACACATCAATATGCAAAAGCGGAAAATGGACACCCTCTGTTATTGATGGTAAGTATACATATTTTCTGTAATTAATTACCACTTTTTAAGCAAAGCAGATAAGAATAACTTGGAAAACTAAAAAAGGAGCCTAGAGCTCCACTTACTGGCTCATAAGAAGATTAGATTATATTCATTTATAGTATGTAATATTTGCTTGATGGCAAAAAATATATTTTTGTCTTTAACATTAAAATGAAAAAAATATATATACATATAGAACTACCACACAAAGAAAATATATGCAAAAAATTATATACATATAGGACAAAGGAACACATTTGTTTTAATGTCAGCTCTCCCAGCAGGATATACTGACCTTTCCGTCGACCCCCTGTCGCACTGTTCAGCCTCAAGGAATACCTGTTACTTCTAGGTATTGAGGACCATGTGAATCACTCCCTTTACTCTCATGTTATAGTGCTGGTATACTTAGGGTTTGTTCACGCTTGCTTTGCTCTCTGAAGAGTAAACTGCATTCTGATCACTCTTCAGAGAGCTTTTGGCAGGCAGTGAGGAGACATTGTATCAACTCCTCCCTGCCTCCTTTAGCCCCATTGAACCCTGTTCTAGTGTATCTATCGCAACCAACCACAGTTGCAAGGCACTTGCAGAACAGCCCCATTCGCTCTAAAGCAACAGGGGGTAAAATTTCTGCCGTAGTTTCAAAGCAAAGCATCATGGCTGCCACATGTGCACACTCCAGGCCGCTGCCTCTATAAATAAAAAGGGGAGGCAGTTGGGAGGCAGTAAAAATACAGCTCAACTGCAGGGCTTTACCCCCTCAACCACCAGTGCGAACCAGCCCTTAGTGATTGGCCATGCGCTGTCACATTGGGGCAGGGAGAAAGTCCTCAGCTTTGTGTAGAGCTCCAACCAGAGAAGCTGAATGTAGTGGGGAGGGATGGAATGTGCTGCCAGGCAGAGGGGCTTAAAGCAGTGGCGCAAACAAACTGAAAAAACAAAACAAATTACAGCCTCACTGTGCCCATCAAACGCAGCCACTGTGCCCATCAATTGTCGCCACTGTGCCATCAAACGCAGCCACTGTGTCCATCAATTGCCACCAGTTTGCCCCATCAAACGCTGCCACTGTGCCCATCAATTGCCACCAGTTTGCCCAATCAAATGCCGCCAGTTTGCCCCATCAAATGCTGCCAGTTTTCCGCCTCAAATACAGCCAGTTTGCCCATCAAATGCAGCCAGTTTGCCCCCTCAAATGAAGCCAGTTTGCCCCCTCAAATGATGCCAGTTTGCCCCATCAAATGCAGCCAGTTTTCCCCCCAGCCCAGCACCTACTTTTCTCGGGTCAGCGCTGTCCTCCTCTACGCTCCCTCCGAGTCCTCGATGTCATCTCTGCTTGCCTGTTGCTTCAGCCAATCAGTTGACTGGTAACCAGACCCGGTGCACCTGATTGGCTGAGAGGCGGGTCAGTGTTAGGGAAGCGATTCCCTAACACAGCACTGTTTAAACAGGGAACGCACAGCAGTGTGCCCACTGTTTAACCATTTGGAAGCCGATTAGAGCCCACAGGCTCTAATCAGGAAGCCCTTTTAGAGCCTATGGCTCTAATCAGGCACTTCCAAAACACACCCACCGCTGTAATTCAGATGGCTGGCGCTCAACAGGGGGCCGGACACCTGAATAGTGGGCGGCAGCGGCGACAATAGATAGATTCATGCAATGCATGAATCTATCTATTGGAGATTGACGGGTGCAGGAGAGAGGGGGCAGCGCTCCTGCGCCCACTATGGACGCACCGCCATTGGATTAAAGTGTATGTATGGCCACATTTTTTTTGTTTGTTTTTGCATAATGATGCCAGACATCACTGAACTTGAAAGAGGAATGTAGGGGCACATTGGATCGCTGGGGCCCCTTCAGGTGGGACAGTGTTGAAAATCAAATGGGGAAGATGTAGGGGATCCATTGATTTATTTTGTGCCCAAGGTGGAGCTTATCTATGAAAATGATGGTGCCCTGGATAGTTGCTAGGATGCCAGCGGCACATGACATCATTGGTTTATTGGACACAGGTGGCTGGTGCTGGTGGATTCCTATACCATAACAATGCTGCTGTGCCAACTTGGAGCTAAACTTGCATTGAAGAGAGTGTCCAGATGGACAATTTCAAAAAGGGTGATGTTCGAACGGTGCTTCTCATTTATCCATTTCTCTAAATGTAACAAAGGCTGTCACGCTTTGCTGCCCTCTTCGGACTGGGGATGCCCCGATATCATAGCACTACAAAGGCAAAAAACGGGGCGCACCAGCCTAGTGCATTACCTTATAGGCCATTTATTGAGAAAAACTGAATAAGTATTTAGCACCCTGGGGTTTAGTCAGGGATGCTCCTCACAAATTTACTGGGTGGACGTGTGTCATGTGCCCCGGGTTGCTAGGCCGGAGATTGGGCCTATTCCGGGGGCATATGGCTGCTAAGCTGTGTGAGGGCCTATCCAGAAGTAAGAGAGCAGCGCAGGGTTGAGATTGCGGCTTGCAGTCCAACCAGAAGTAACGCTAGGGACCCAGCAGGGAAGCGTGGGTGACGCTTGAGGGAGATACCACTGCAAAGATTGGAGGAACTCAAGGGATTTAGAGTCAGTGAATCAGAAGGTCTAGTGAGAGACTGGGAGCTCAGTGTCGAATAACTAAAAGAGGCAGTTGTAGTGAAGCTGAAGGAACTGTTACGTTGAGTTAGAAACTTTTAAAGACTGTTGCCATGAGACAGCAATCCTGCATGTGCAGTAGGGGTGCGCATCGTCACTGGTCTCACGATTCGATTCGATTACGATTATCATGTTCACGATTCGATTCGATTCGATTCCGCGATGCATCACGATTACTACCCAAGTGCCCATGGTTTAAAACTTTTCTAAATTTCTAAACAAACAAACATAATAACATATGGACCAAAAAACAATAAAATGACCGTGACCGACCGTGCACTGCAATCCGCGCGCTCTTCCCAGCAATGCCTGGCATGCATGGCACACTGGCATTGAACAAATAGCTACAAAACACATGTGTGTCCCATCAATGCAGCCTCATTGCCCATCAATGCAGCCTACCTGACTATGCCCGTCCATGCAGCGTCACTGTGCCTGTCCATTCAGCATCACTGTGCCCGTCAATGCAGCGTCACTGTGCCCATCAATGCAGCGTCACTGTGCCCATCCATGCAGCTTTACCGTATCCATCAATAAGCATCACTATGCCCATCAATGCAGTGTACTATGCCAATTAATGCAGTGTCACTATGCCCATTAATGCAGTGTACTATGCCCATCAATGCAGTGTCACTATGCCCATTAATGCAGTGTCATTATTTCTACAGCTCACTGATAGTTGGCCTGATGGTCAGTTGGACGAATACTCCTGACATTTGCGGTCATTAGGAAAAATCGGCCCGTGTGTACTTGGCATTAATGTTGGCTGTACAAAGACAGGGATGGCATGTTTGCCATTGTGGGAAGGTCTATTTTTTTTCTTGGGCCCAACAAGCCCCACCCCATGAAATAAACTTCTTAGCCTATTGTTGAAGAGAATCTTTAAAGCCCCAGTGGTATGGTTAGCCATTCAAGATGGTTAGATTGCTTTGACCAATGTTATCATAGTCACTGATTAGCAAGCTGTAATGTCAGTAATAGGTCACTGAGCATGTGGAATCACTGTGAAGGCCTGTGATATAAAACTCCTATCTGTATACTGTGCTTTATTTGACATATTCTAGTGTTGCATTCATTATGCTGCTTTGTGCATAACATATTCTATACCACTCCACTCTGCGCAAGACTTTCTTGCCTCCATACCACTCCAATTTGTTCATTTGCTGGGCTTTCTGTACCCTACTCTAATTTGTATACTGCACTCTATGTTCTATATTTAACACCACCCAGCTCTGTGGACTGTGCTGTGTTTTATATACTCCACACCACTCCACTCTTTATATTGTGCTGTATGTTTTATACTCCACACTGTACAATATGCTGTATGTGTTACTCCACATCACCCCAGTCTGCATGTTGTCCTGCATGTCATATAATCCTCATCACTCCACTATGCCCATTAATGCAGTGTCACTATGCCCAATAATTAAAGTTTAAAGTCTCACTGTGTACGTACCTATTTTACACACAGCGGTCTCCCTGCTGTGTCACAGAGTCTAAAATGTACTTCAGCCGCACTGTGATAAAAGTCCTGCCTCCTCCTACACCAGTGTGTGTGTATGATAGACAGAACACTGATCTAATGGCAGGAAATAGACACAGTGTTCTGTCTATCACACACACACACTGGTGTAGGAGGAGGCAGGACTTTTATCACAGTGCGGCTGAAGTACATTTTAGACTCCGTGACACAGCAGGGAGACCGCTGTGTGTAATGAAGCGAGGGAGCGACACAGGGCGGCAGGGGATGACGTCAGTGGGAGGCAGGAGTTGAGAAAAGATGGCGTGCTTTCTTCGGCTGCTTCCGGCTCCTCTCGGCTCCGAACTCGGAGGCAGTAGCACGGCGCAAGGATGACGTCATCATTAATCGATTATTGAAAGTCGTAACATCCATGCCGCATCGTGGACGACCGAATCCCGATACATCGATGTTACGATTAATTTCGACACCCCTAATGTGCAGATGTGGCGCCTTGCTGGGGCCTTTCCCTACACGGCTGTCCTCCTGTTGAAGTCTCTGAGTCTGGCAATTGAATCTACAACTACTTAAGGGTGTCCTGGCTCTAACACTCTTTCCCCCAAAAATACAAAAGGGACTATTAAGAGAAATAAAACCTCTTTAGCCGCGTACACACGATCGGTTTTACCGATGAAAACAGTCCGATGGATTTTTTTCATCGGACAAACCGATTGTGTATGGGCCCCATCGGTCTTTTTTCCATCGGTGTCAAAAAATAGAACATGTTTTAAATTTTTCTGATGGATAAAAAACCGATAGAAAATTCCGATCGTCTATGGACAAGTCCATCGGTTAAAAAACCCACGCATGCTCAGAATCAAGTCGACGCATGCTCAGAAGCATTGAACTTCATTTTTCTCGGCTCATCGGAGTGTTTTACGTCACCGCGTTTGGAACGGTCGGTTTTTAGACTGATGGTGTGTAGGCAAGACTGATGGAAGTCAGCTTCATCGGTTTTCCGATGGAAAAATCCATCGGTTTAAAAACCATAGGAAATCCGATCGTGTGTACAGGGCTTTTTACATCCAAGAAGTGTGTGGCGCCCAATAACTTTGTCCACCTTGCACCCACTATGCCTCACAACCCACCACATACAGAAGGATGTCAGCTATCTTTGGCCTGGAAAGTTCTCATTAGACTGGACAAGGCCAGAGATCTTGCTACAAATGTATACTCACAAACAACTGTGAAACACAGGCTCATCAAAATCGTCCAAAGACAATATTGCCAGTCAACTGCACATGCTCCTTAACTTGGGAAGGTGCCACCGGGAATAATTTAATTTACGCATTTCAAGGGTCTCTGTTAAAGAGGGGACCCCCTCAAAACACGTAAGCCGAATTGATCCAGGTGGCATCTTCACGAGTTAAGGAGCATGGGCCGGGTAATATTGTCTTTGGATGATTTTAAAGAGCTTGTGTTTCACAGTTGTCCAGTATGGACATTCTGGCCCTCATCATGCCTCAGTAAGTGCTGTAATTGGACTCATGGTAAAAATTATCTGCAATATATATTATTATTATTGACCCTGGTGTTTTCTTGCATTAAACATGAGCTAGGAGGTGGTCCTAAGGTGTCCATTTCATAAAACAGAAAACATATACCTCCTGTGCATCACAAGTGCTGCTTTACAATATCTTGCCATGTAACAGGTTTCCTTTATAATGGATACCCTCTATGGCTTCCAGTGTTTTTTGGCAACAGAAACCCTTTAAAAAAACACAATACCAAACACATTCTTAATGCATTTACTCCATTCGCAAATCCCACTATGGAGATTTTAACCATAGAAAAAGACATTACGGACATTTTTTTTCCACCCGAATTGCCGCAAACCTCCTCCGCGTGATAACCATATGGACATATATAATGTGCGGTCTGTACACAACCATAAATAAAATAAATAAATAAAAGCCGGAAGACTTACCTCCAGCTCCCAGGGGATTGTGTGATTTGGAAAGAAATAAAAGAGGATCAGTGTGCCGAGAGAACAGGTAAAATTACACAAAATGACAAAACACGCTGATCCAAACCAACAGGAGGATTATGGGATATCCAGTCAGATACCAAGAATAAATAACAGCAAAAAAGCAGCGGTGTTGGAACAAGAGAGTGTAGCGTGCAGCATTGCCTGTGTGGAATATGTTCCATGGATAAGCAGGCACAACGGCGAATAAATTACAGCTTTAGCATTGGCTGAATGTCTACTACATACCAGTATAATATGCTGTGCAAATAATATCAGTAATAGAGACGATAACCCACTTTATAAGTGTCTATAAAGCCAAAACGTCTTTATTTTTTTGAGCCTTGGGTAGAATGTGGAAGGGTTAAATCCTCTGTCTGAGTTTTATTTCTGTCTGTGACCCTGCTGGGGAGATTCACCCAGACATTGTCACCAGTATACAAAGAATTGGAAATCCAATTTTTTTTAACTATCAAAGTTTTTCAATGTCCCAATGGGCAAACCTGTTCTGGTGAAAGCTGTCAATCAGGGGAAATCCCTTTGCTTTGGAGTGATCTCTTACTTTCTATTGTATTTCTGGGATGAGAAGTGAAGGGAAATCTCCCTGACGGAACATAGATAGCAAAAACAAAAAGCTGACATGGGTTTCAATTATTACCTAGTCTAGCGGCTCTCACCACCGGGCCATGGTCCACTGCTGGGCCATGGCGTCGCTCTTCCCATGTCTCGAGCCAATGGAAGATCCTTTAATCTCCAACAGTGCTTCCCAACTCCCATAGTGCCCCCAACCTCCCTCAGTGCTGCTCAGTCTCCCACAGCCCCCCCCCCAGCCTGCTGCAGAGCTTCCAGACCTTTACAGTACCCCCAATCTCCAACAATATCCCATAGTGCCCCCAAGCTCCAATGGTGGCCCGCAGTGCCCCCAGCCCTCCTGAGAATCCTAAGCCTCCCTAACCTCCCAGAGTGCCACTCAGCCTCCCACAGTGCCCCCCCAGATTTCTGTAGAGCCTGCAGCCCTCCATAGTGCCCCCAACCTCCCTCAGTGCTGCCCAGCCTCTCACAGCCCCCCCCCAGCCTGCTGCAGAGCTTCCAGACCTTTATAGTACCCCCAATCTCCAACAATGTCCCATAGTGCCCCCAAGCCCCAATGGTGGCCCGCAGTGCCCCCAGCCCTCCTGAGAATCCTAAGCCTCCCTAACCTCCCGGAGTGCCACTCAGCCTCCCACGGTGCACCCCCCCCAGATTTCTGTAGAGCCTGCAGCCCTCCATAGTGCCCCCAACCTCCAATGGTGGCCCGCAGTGAATAAGTGTTCAGCCTCCACAGACTCCATTATACTGTATGTATACACCCCTCTGCTCTCCCAGATGGGACACAGATGGGTCAAAAAAACAAAAACAAACCCTGACAGGTGGTAGAACACTTTTTTTCTCCATCCAAAGTGAAAAAAAATACTTTTACCTTATGGGAGGTTTACTTTCCATAATACCCACACTTGGTACAATGAACTTTCAACCCCCCCCCCCCCCCCCCACACACACACACACACTTATTCCTCAGTTGTCCTCTTTTTAGCCTAAGGGCTTGCTGACACTAGTGTCGTCTGGCTTTTTTTCAGAAGGGACACAGGAGAATGCAGTTCTGGCACCTCAAGCACTGAATATATGTAATGACAAGGGGTGCTGGTGTGTGTTAGCAGGTCTATTGATGCTGGCTGCTGGGGAAGCTATTGTTGCTGGGGAGGTCTATTGTTGCTGGTGGGGGATATATTGTTGCTGGGGGGTCAATTGTTGCTGGGGTGGATCTACTGTTGTCCATTGATGCTGGCTGCTGGGATATATATATTGCTTCTAGCAGAGATTTATTCTTGCAGGGGTGGATCTTTTTTAGCTGGGGGACATTTTGTTGTGGGGGGCGATCTATTTTTGCTGGGGAAAAATATTGTAGCTGGGAGTATCTATTGTTGCTGGTGGGTTTCTATTGTTGCTGGCTGCAGGGGATCTATTTTACTACTTTTTTTGTTATCATTAACAAATTCTATTTAAATTACTTAGCACCACAAAATGATACATGGTTCTGTATTCTCTAAAAGGGGTTATCTGGGTGGTGGAGACAGGGGACAGTGCTCAGAGGTGGATAGGGGGCAGAGCCAAGGGACAGTTCTTGGAGATGGGTAGGGGGTGGAGGAAAGGGACAGTGCTCAAAAGTGGGTAGGGGGTGGAACCGGGAAATATTGCTCAGAGGTGAGTAGGGGTGGAGACAATGAATGGTGCTTGGAGGTGAGTAGGGGCGGAGACAATGGATGGAGCCAAGGCATAGTGCTTGGAGGTGAGTAGGAGGCGGAGACAGGGGACAGTGCTCAGAGGTGGGTAGGGGGTGGAGCCAATGGACAGTTCTTGGAGGTGGGTAGGAGGTAGAACCAAGGGACAGTGCTTGGAGGTGGGTAGGAGGCGGAGGCAAGGGACAGTGTTTAGAAGTGGGTAGGAGGTGGAACCAGGGGATAGTGAACAGAGTGGGTAGGGTGTGACCAGGGATGGTGTTCAGAGATGGGTGGGGGTGGAGCCAAGGGATAGTACTCGGAGGGGAGTAGGGGCAGAGACAGGGGCCAGTGAATGGAGGTGGGTAGGGGGCACAGCCAAGGAACAGTTCGTGGAGGTGGGTAGGGGCAGAAAAAAGGGATTGTGCTCGGAGGTGGGTTGGGGGTGGAACCAAGGGACAGTGCTCGGAGATGTGTAGGGGGCAGAGACAAGGGGTGACTCAGAAGGGGGGAGGCTGCACCTATTCTTTAACAAAATAAGCCTTGAGCTTTACCCTCTGAATAACAATCCCTTTATAGAGCATGAAGAAATAATTCCGGGTGGCTGTACTTCCAAAAATCCTTTTATTGAAGCTTCATATGACAAGTGGTTGACAGATGGAGCAGGGGGCAAAGAGATAGACGTGTTTCATGCAAATGTTAGCACTTCGTCATGACTAAGCACTAACATTTGTGCGAAACGCGTCTACCTCTTTGTCCCCTGCTCCATCTGTCAACCACTTGTCATATGAAGCTTCAATAAAAGGATTTTTGGAAGTGCAGCCATCCGGAATTATTTCTTCATGTTACACAGCATGCGCGTTGGGCTAGCACCTGACTAGTGTGTGTGGGGATTAAACAGAGGCTTACTCACCTGGAGCAGCTTTTCTTGTTTCATGAAAGATTGCCCTTTATAGAGCAGTTCAAAGGAGGGTGGGGGGGTTGAACCAATGGATGGTGCTTGGAGGTGGGTTGGAGCGGAGACAAGGGATGGTGCTTGGAGGTGGGTTGGGGCAGAGACAAGGGATTGTGCTTGGAGGTGGGTAGGGGCGGAGACATGGGATGGTGCTCAGAGGTGGTAGGGGCGGAGAAAAGGGAAGGTGCTCGGAGGTGGGTAGATGTTCGGAGGTGGGCCGGGGTGGAGACAAGGGACGGTGCTCGGAGGTGGGTAGGAGGTGGAGACAAGGGATGGTGCTCGGAGGTGGGTAGGGGTGGAGACAAGGGATGGTGCTCGGAGGTGGGTAGGGGGTGGAGACAAGGGGTGACTCAGAAGGGGGGACCTGCACCTATTCTTTAAGAAAATAAGCTCTGAGCTTTGCCCTCTGAAGAAAAATCCCTTTATAGAGCAGCTCAGAGTTGGGCAGTGGGGTAAAGCAAGGGATTGTGCTCAGAGGTGGGTAGGGGTTGGAGACAAGGGCCGGTGCTCGGAGGTGGGTAAGGGCAGAGACAAGGGAGAGTGCACAGAGGTGGGTAGGGTCGGAGACAAGGGATGGTGCTTGGAGGTGGGTAGAGGTGGAGACAAGTTACGGTGCACGTAGGTGGGTAGAGGCAGGGACGGTGCTCGGAGGTGGGTAGGGGGTGGATACAAGGAACAGTGCTCGGAAGTGGGTAGGGGGGGGAGACAAGGAACAGTGCTTGGAAGTGGGTGGGGGGAGACAAGGATCGGTGCTTGGAAGTGGGTAGGGGGGGAGGTAAGGTTCGGTGCTCGGAGGTGGGTAGGGGGTGGAGACAAGGAACAGTGATCGGAAGTGGGTAGGGGGGAGACTAGGATCGGTGCTCGGAGGTGGGTAGAGGAGGAGACAAGGGACAGTGCTCTGAGGTGGGTAGAGGCGGAGACAAGGGATGGTGTTTGGAGGTGGGTAAGGGTGGAGACAAGGGATGGTGATTGGAGGTGGGTAGAGGCGGAGACAAGGGACGATGCTCGGAGGTGGGTAGGGGCGCAAACAAGGGACGGTGCTCGGAGGTGGGTAGAGGAGGAGACAAGGGAAGGTGCTCGGAGGTAGATAGACGCGGGGACAAGGATCGGTGCTCTGAGGTGGGTAGAGGCGGAGAGAAGGGACGGTGTTTGGAGGTGGGTAAGGGTGGAGACAAGGGATGGTGATTGGAGGTGGGTAGAGGCGGAGAGAAGGGACGGTGTTTGGAGGTGGGTAAGGGTGGAGACAAGGGATGCTAATTGGAGGTGGGTAGAGGCGGAGACAAGGGACGATGCTCGGAGGTGGGTAGGGGGCGCAGACAAGGGACGGTGCTCGGAGGTGGGTAGAGGCGGAGACAAGGGACGGTGCTCGGAGGTGGGTAGAGGAGGAGACAAGGGAAGGTGCTCGGAGGTAGATAGACACGGGGACAAGGATCGGTGCTCTGAGGTGGGTAGAGGCGGAGAGAAGGGACGGTGTTTGGAGGTGGGTAAGGGTGGAGACAAGGGATGGTGATTGGAGGTGGGTAGAGGCGGAGACAAGGGACGATGCTCGGAGGTGGGTAGGGGCGCAGACAAGGGACGGTGCTCGGAGGTGGGTAGAGGAGGAGACAAGGGACGGTGCTCGGAGGTAGATAGACGCGGGGACAAGGATTGGTGCTCTGAGGTGGGTAAGGGTGGAGACAAGGGATGGTGATTGGAGGTGGGTAGAGGCGGAGACAAGGGACGATGCTCGGAGGTGGGTAGGGGGCGCAGACAAGGGACGGTGCTCGGAGGTGGGTAGAGGCGGAGACAAGGGACGGTGCTCGGAGGTGGGTAGAGGAGGAGACAAGGGAAGGTGCTCGGAGGTAGATAGACGCGGGGACAAGGATCGGTGCTCTGAGGTGGGTAGAGGCAGAGAGAAGGGATGGTGTTTGGAGGTGGGTAAGGGTGGAGACAAGGGATGGTGATTGGAGGTGGGTAGAGGCAGAGACAAGGGACGATGCTCGGAGGTGGGTAGGGGCGCAGACAAGGGACGGTGCTCGGAGGTGGGTAGAGGAGGAGACAAGGGACGGTGCTCGGAGGTAGATAGACGCGGGGACAAGGATCGGTGCTCTGAGGTGGGTAGAGGCGGAGAGAAGGGACGGTGTTTGGAGGTGGGTAAGGGTGGAGACAAGGGATGGTGATTGGAGGTGGGTAGAGGCGCAGACAAGGGACGATGCTCGGAGGTGGGTAGGGGGCGCAGACAAGGGACGGTGCTCGGAGGTGGGTAGAGGCGGAGACAAGGATCGGTGCTCGGAGGTGGGTAGGGGCGGAGACAAGGACATCCCTGAGTGTTTCCCTCTGAAGAACAATCCCAATCTTTTAACCCCTAAAAGCCCGCACCACCGTGCCGCAACCGCATGCAGTGGCTTGTGTTCCATGGACTTTACTGCCCACCGAACATGACAGGCAGCTGTAAACGCATCCTTCAGCAAGATGCACTGTGGCACCATTGAGAGTAATGACACTGCATGGGAATAACACTTCTACAGGCCCATAGGAGGTATTCCCATTACTGAGGCATGAGGCACAGAAAGCCTCAGCCTGCTCTGATAATGTCCCTATGTCCTCCATACCACAGTGGTGCCCCTTGTCCCTGGTGGAGTTGACAGGCTCCCTTTATTCTGTGGACAGGTCACACCTTGCAGCCAGCACACAGCATCGTCTCTATGGAGAGGCTGCAGTTCTCCGGCTCGCAGATAGGGGTCCCCTCGGGCTCTCCTGCATATGGTTTCTATGGGAACCCTTCCCTCCGGCCCCGCAGCGGCTGTGCTGAGAAGCGCCCACAGATGGAGGCAGCTAGTAATCTCCCCCTTCTCCGCCCCGCCCCGCCCCGCGCGTACACTCTGCATACTCTGCATAAAATGCACCAATCAGAGCGCGGAGCTGGGGGAGGGGGAGCGGCCATGATCAATGGTTAGAACATCAGGGGGCGGGGTTCATTGCTCTCAATTAGCGCGCTCAACTGAGGAGGGAGGGGGAGGGGGAGGGGAATGGCAGTATGAAGAGAACCTGTGAGGTGCGTGTGGGGCTCATTCTGGTGATTTTTTTCTTATCTGTGAATGATAATGTATGGGGGGAGCTTCCAGCACACCCTGCTATTCATGTCTGTGTGCACTACCAGCCCTCCGGATACTATTAGCTCCATGTATTGTATGTAAGTCGCTGTGCGATTAACTTACCTCACCATTGATCCCTATGGAATGTGCGTTTTGCTGGAAACTGTGGCAAGCACATTTTATGTCTAATGAATGGATGTGAAAACATCTTTACAGTGTATATCCAGCCATAACATGCAGCAATATTTATGCCTGAGGCGGCCATTTTGTCATTTTAGCCCTAACTTCCCCCCGGATACACCTAAGACCTAGTATAATCACTGGCGGGTGTCCCTATTACCGTGACAACCCACCCACAACCCACCAATTCTTGTTCAGTGGATTGTGAGTGGGTTGCCATAGTAGCGGGGACACCCACCAGAGAGGTAGGGGGCATGTGAATGTTTTGTTTGCTAGGACACTGACAATCGATGACACTGTGGCCCAAACACCAGTGTCCTAGCAACCAATGATGCTGTGTGTCATTGGTTGCTAGGACACTGGCGTCTGGGCTGCACAATGTTGTCATTTGTTAAGACGCAGGCGGCTGGGCTGCAGAACATATTGCTAGGACACAGGCGTCTGGGCTGTAGGTCCTCATTGGTTGCTAGGATGCAGGCGGCTGGGCTGCACATCATTGGTTGCTAAGATGCAGGGGACTGGGCTGCATAGCATCAAATATTGCTAGGACGCAGACGGCTAGGCTGCACAACATCACTGGTTGGTAGGATACAGGTGTTCGGGCTGCACAGCATCATTGGTTGCTAGGATGAAGCTGGTTGGGCTGTACAGTGTCATTGGTTGCTAGAGTGCAAGCGGCTGAGCTGCACAAGATAACTGGTTGCTAGAAGACAGGAGGTTGGGCTGCATAGAATTATTTATTGCTAGGATGCAAGTGGCTGGTTTGCAGTGTCATTGGTTACTAGGAGACAGGAGGCTGGGCAGCACAGGGTCATTGGTTACTAGGAGACAGGAGGCTGGGCAGCACAGGGTCATTGGTTACTAGGAGACAGGAGGCTGGGCAGCACAGGGTCATTGGTTACTAGGAGACAGGAGGCTGGGCAGCACAGGGTCATTGGTTGCTAGGAGACAGGAGGTTGGGCTGCACAGCACCATTGTTAGGACACAGACCACAGGCGGTTAGGTCGTACACTGTCATTGGTTGTTATGGAGGAGGCAGGGCAGGGATGAAGTCAGTTCCCCAATGCAACGTAGGGACGTCTCGGTGACGAATTTGCGGAGCATACGCTCCTTCTTCAGGCTGCACAGTGTAATTGGTTGCTAAGATACAGGAAGCTGGGCAGCAAAGGGTCATTGGTTGCTGGGACACAGGAGGGTGGTGGCACAGGGATATTGGTTGCTAGGTGATGAATTTGCGGAGCATACGCTCCTTCTTCAGGCTGCACAGTGTAATTGGTTGCTAAGATACAGGAAGCTGGGCAGCAAAGGGTCATTGGTTGCTGGGACACAGGAGGGTGGTGGCACAGGGATATTGGTTGCTAGGAAACAGGAGGCTGGGCAGCACAGGGTTATTGGTTTCTAGGAAACAGGAGGCTGGGCAGCAAAGGGTCATTAGTTGCTAGGAAACAGGAGGCTGGCGGCACAGGGTCATTGGTTGTTAGGAAACAGGAGGCTGGGCAGTACAGTGTCATTGGTTGCTAGGAGACAGGAAGCTAGGTTTAACAATGTCATTGGTCACAGGTGCCTGGGCAGCACAGGGTCATTGGTTGCTAGGAAACAGGAGGCTGGGCAGTACAGTGTCATTGGTTGCTAGGACACAGGAGGCTGGGCAGTACAGTGTGATTGGTTGCTAGGACACAGGAGGCTGGGCAGTACAGTGTCATTGGTTGCCAGGAGACTGGGCTGCATGATGTCATTGGTTGCTAGGAGACAGGAGGCTAGATTTCACAATGTCATTTGACGCCATGCAGCGCGGCAGGTGAGTCTCACCGTGTAACAATGCAGACATGCACACCAACACACATGTATGCTGGGAACAAGACACATGGAGAACACATGAGGAGACAGCCTGCTGCCAATGACGTCGGTGAAGAAGATGACGGCCTGAGACTGGAGTGGCACCGAGTCCTCTGGATGTGTGACTATTTGTGTTTGTGTATAACACAGAGAAAAAGGTAAGGGCGGGGGGGGGGGGGGGGGAAAGTTCCTCTTAAATTCGTAAGTGCCGGTTCTCGGTTCTATACTTTCTGTTGTAGAACATATCCAATAAAAAAAAAAAAAAAAAAAAAATTATTTGTAAATTTAGGCCAAAATGTATTCTGCTACATGTCTTTGGTAAAAAAAAAATCCCAATAAGGCCCCTTTCACACTAGGGCGGGAGGTGCGGTGGCCGTAAAGCGCCGCTATTTTTAGCGGTGCTTTACCGTCGGATTTGCATCGGTATTCGGCCGCTAGCGGTGCAGTTTTACCCCCCGCTAGCGGCCGAAAAAGGGTTAATACTGCCCGCAATGCGCCTCAACAGAGGCGCATTGCCGGCGGTATAACTGTGGTGTCCCATTGATTTCAATGGGCAGGAGCGGTGGAGGAGCGGTAAACACACCACTCCAAAGATGCGGCTAGCAGGACTTTTGGAACGGTCCTGCTAGCGCACCGCTCCAGTGTGAAAGCCCTCACACTGGTCGGTTTGCAGGCGCTATTTTTAGCGCAATAGCGCCTGCAAACCGCCCCAGTGTGAAAGGGGTCTAAGTGTATATTGATTGTTTTGTGAAAGTTACAGCGTCTACAAATTATGGGATATATATTGGAATGACGCTATACTGGTAATGGAGGTGATCAGCGACTTGACTTATAGTGGGACTATGATAAGGGTGTGGGGGGGCAATCTGGCGCTATCAGACACTGATATCACTAGTGGCACTAATACAGTGATCAGTACACATACACTGTACTAATGACACTGGCTGGGAAGGGGTTAACATCTAGGGGCAATCAGGGGGTAACTGTGTGCCTAAAGTGGGGTACACACTATAAGAAAATCGAGCAAACTTTTGCTGGCCATACACTATACGAATAATCGGCCGAAAATCGATCATGTAGACACTGTTCGTTTTTCAACAAGTTAATGGGCACAAATTGTGGGAAAGTGGGAAAACTTCTGCCAAACGAACGATAAAATGAAAGGTTTAATGTGTTTCCTGTCCGAACTGTCTGCACTAGGTATATGTAAAAAAAAATAAAAAAAATGATTTATGTCCTGTGAACGATTTATCGGTCATTACATGATGGCACCATCGTTTGTGCTCACGGCCGAATGTTAGTTTTTCGAAAATGGGTTCGGCCGATTTTTCGTATAGTATATGGCCAGCATTTCTTTCGCTCAATGTTTCACAACAAATCGTAACCGATGAGAAAAAATTCGTACAAAAATTCTTACGAATATTGTCGTACAACAAAGGCTTTTTTTTTTTGCTGTTTATTGATTCTGATTATGCGCAGTGTTTCTTTTCAGATTTTTCTTGTACAAAAATTGTCCGAAAACGGTACACATTAAAAAAAAATATCATTCGTTCTGTTCCCGTCTGAAGCGAAAGCGACGTCAAAATGTCACTTCCGCCCATAGCTCTTAAAGGGCCATCATTTTTTAAATTTATTTTTTCAAATGACATATTTATTTTTTATTATTGCATTTTAGTGTAAATATGAGATCTGAGGTCTTGTTGACCCGAGAACTCATATTTAGGCTCCATGTACACTGAAGCTGATAAACTGCAGTTTATTGGTGTTTTGGCGTTTTTCTAAAAAGCCCATTAACTGCACTCTGTTAGCCTATGTGTTCATGTACACATAGCGTTTTTTAGCGTTAATGAGCAGTGGAGTTAATGGGCTTTTTTCTCAACGCAAGAAATTTGCGTTCAAAGTGCAGTTTTTCGGCAGGAAAAAACGCTAAACGCTCAAAATGCTCAAAAACGCTGGTCACCAGCGTTTATTGATCCATTGAAAAAAAAAGCTAAAAAACGCTACACTGAAAAACGCTAATAAACGCTAGTAAAAAAGGCTGATAAAAGCTATACTTTAAAGCAGCTTTTTCTGCCAGAAATCTGGCGTTCAAAACAACCGTTTTTGAGCTTCTGTGTACATGGAGCCTTAAGAAGACCTGTCATGCTTTTTTTCAATTACAAGGGATGTTTACATTCCTTGTAATAGGAATAAAAGTGACACAATTAAAAAAAAAAAAAAAAGTACAGTGTAAAAAATAAAAGGTAAAATAAATAAGATTTTTTTTTTTTAAACGCACCCGAGCTTGCGTGCAGAAGCAAACGCATACGTGAGCAGCGCCCGCATATGAAAAGGTGTTCAAACCACACATGTGAGGTATCGCCGCGATCGGTAGAGTGAGAGCAATAATTTTATCCCTAGACCTCCTCTGTAACTTAAAACATGCAACCTGTAGAATTGTTTAAAACGTCGCCTATGGAGATTTTTAAGGGTAAAAGTTTGTCGCCACGAGCGGGCGCAACTTTGAAGCGTGACATGTTGGGTATCAATTTACTCGGCGTAACATTATCTTTCACAGTATAAAAAAATTGGGCTAAATTTACTGCTGTCTTATTTTTTAACCACTTGACAACTGGGCACATAACCCCCTTCCTGCCCAGGCGAAATTTCAGGTTTCAGCGCCGTCACGCTTTGAATGACAATTGCGCAGTCGTGCGATGTGGCTCCCAAACAAAATTGACGTCCTTTTTTTCCCACAAATAGAGCTTTCTTTTGGTGGTCTTTGATCATTTCTGCGGTTTTTATTTTTTGCGTTATATACAAAAATAGAGCGACAATTTTGAAAAAAACACAATATTTTTTAATTTTTGCTATAATTAATATCCCATTTTTTTTTTTTAAAAACTATTTTTTTCCTCAGTTTAGGCTGATACATATTCTACATATTTTAGGTAAAAAAAAAAAAAATCGCGAAAAGCGTATAGTGATTGGTTTGCACAAAAGTTATAGCGCCTACAAAATAGGGAATAGAATTATGATTTTTTTTTTATTTTATTTTTTTACTAGTAATGGCGTCGATCTGCGATTTTTTTTTTTTGTGACTGTGACATTACGGCGGACACATCGGACACTTTTGACACATTTTTGGGACCATTCACATTTATACAGCGAACAGTGCTAAAAATATGCACTGATTACTGTATAAATGTGACTGGCAGGGAAGGGGTTAACCACTAGGGGGCGATCAAGGGGTTAATATGTTCCCTGCTAGATGTTCTTACTGTGGGGGGGAGGGGACTGACTGGGGGAGGTGACTGATGGTTGTCCCTATGTACAAGGGACACACCATCCGTCTCCTCTCCCCGACAGCACGTGGATCTCTGTGTTTACACACAGAGATCCACGTCCCTGGCTCTGTGACAGCCGATCGCTCGTACCTGGCGGACATCGCGGCCGCCAGGCACGTGCATCGGCACTCGCCTGACACGGCGGGCACAGTTTTTCCCCGACGCGCGCTCGCGGTGGCGCGCATCGCGGAAGTAAATAAGAGGACGTCCATAGACGTCCTATCAGCAATTGACGACCGCTTTGCGGACGTCTTTTGCTTATAGCCCGGGCGCGAAGTGGTTAATTCAAAAAAGTGTTTTTTTTTTCCAAAAAAAGTGCGCTTGTAAGTAATTTTCTAGCAAAAAAAATTGTTTTTAACTTGTAAAAAACAAATCTCAGAAAGAGGCTCGGTCCTTAAGTGGTTAATGTTGTTTATTGTTTCTGATAATGCACAGTCTTTCTTTTCTGATTATTCTTGTACGAAAATCGTATGAAAATTCGGAATCGGTTGTCGAAAGTTGTGTATACACTATACGAAAATCGTACGAAAATTATTTGGACAAAAATGTTCACCTGATTTTATTATAGTGTGTACGAGTCTTTACTATCTGGCTGTTTTTTCTCCCTGCTTTTTGTAAACACAGAACTCTGCATGTGATTGGACACGGCAATCAGCTGATTTCAGCCGAACCCATTGGCTAAAAAATCTGTTGCCAAGCTCGTTCTGTGTCCAATCACAGCACGGGTCGGAAGGGGGCGTACGTGATCGTGCCTGTACCTGCCGCCCGCTGGCAGTATATTTACTGTGAGCGGTCGGCAGGTAGTTAAGGAGGAGGGGCCCCGCCTGCGTTCCGTGCATTCCTCCTTGAATGCATACACTGTTCAGCCGCAGCCTGCCATAGACTTTGATACGCTGCAGGTAGCAGGGCTGGACGCTGCACCTGTCCCTCCTGGGCTAACTAAAACTTTGAGAGGGACACACTATAGCTTATCAGCACGCTGTGCAAGGGGCCCAAATCTGAGGGCTCAGCAGATATAACATAAAAACACCAACTGATGCAGATATCAATTTAACCACTTAAGGACTGCCCACCCGCATACCTCCCAACTTTTTGAGATGGGAATTAGGGGAACCTATCAGCAAATGTTTGCAGGCATTTGCCACACCCCCTTAAAGGAGAATTGTACAAAAAAACAAGATTGGTTAAACCCACAAGTGCTTTTTTTACCACTACTATTCCTTTATATTGGGTTTTGGAATTTACAAATGCAGCAATTTAGAAATCAGATGAAAGGTTTAGCGCTGGAACACACTTTTTGATAGATAAAAAGTGCATTTTATATACATATATATATATAAAAATCAGACCAAAATGAGGGACAAATGAGGGACAGAGGGATATTGCTCCAAATCAGGGACAGTCCCTCGAAATCAGGGACAGTTGGGAGCTATTCCCACCTGCAATGTGTTGCGGACGGGCGGCTGGTGTAGGCAAAGCGATGTACTGGTACATTACTGCCTGCTTCTGGGTTTGGGGTGCGCACATGCGTGCCCCCCAGCCAACCCCTGCTGTGATTGTACAGAAAAAGAAAGAGAGATTTGGGACTTTGAATGAGGCACATATGTGGTGTGCCTCCATCCCTGATTGAGAAATAAGGCGGAAAGTTTTGACTTTGAATGAGGCCATAGACATATACATGATTGTACACAGCGGGTGTCTGTCAGCAAATCCCGGCCAATGATTCATGGCTGGGACCTGCTGATCGGCTGGCATCCCAGAACCCTGTGTTGACAATCAACACAAGGCTCTGTACAGAGGGAACAATCTCTGTGTTTCTTATCCCTGGAAAGCAGAGACAAGAAACAAAGATCTGTTAGTAAAAGCAGCACACATTGTTAGGCACCCAGTTAACCCTTTGATCGACCCTAGATGTTAACCCCTTCCTAGCCAGTGTCATTGGTACAGTGATAGTGTATAGTATTATCACTGATCACTGTATTAGTGTCACTGGTGATGTCAGTGGCAGTTAGTCCCCCCCCCCCCCAAAAAAAAAAATTCCAATACACCTGTATATATTATAGTTGGTAAATGCTAGAACCTTCATGAAAACTAATAAATATACACTTATTGGGATTTTTCTTAACCAAAGACATGGGGGGGGGGGGGAATCTCCCGGAGCTCAAGTGGGTAATAAAATCATGAAATAGCAGTGTAGCACTACCCCCGTAAGAGCTGCTGGTTTAAAGTTTTGGGCCTACCGTTACCTTTTCTGTTCACCGCACTCGTGTCAGGGATCCCTCTTGAAGAGCTTTATAAATGTTCACACCAACACCTGGATACGTTTTCTTCAAGAGGCTTTATTTTGCCAGTTCCAACAGAGGGATAGAGGGGAGTTTGAGGTACCTTACTTTGCGGATCACGGGCACAATCTCAGATCCAGAGGACAAAACAGTTCCACGCTGGATTCAGCAACCACCAGACAGGCCTACTCTCACTGGCCTAGCAACCGGTGCAAAGCTCGCTCAAAGTCTCTGCCACAGACTCGATGAGTGTCGTCAAGTCGTTCCACAATCTTCCGCCACAAGATCGTGTAACCACACTGACACTTTGCAAAAAGTTCCTTCAAAAGTACACAGCTCACGGTGCCAGAATCTTTCAGCCATCCAGCAGCACTGCGAGGCAAACTGGCCAGGATGCGTCCCTCAATTGAGTCCCCAATTGCTCCGCTTCTTCCCGCAGGCAAGACCGCTTAGGATCATCCCTGGACTAGTAGGCCCCAGCAACTCCTGGGCCTACTTCTCAGTTGCAGAGCCTCGGGCCAGCAGGCCCCGAGGCCGAAAATGGCTCGCACATCCCTGAGGCCAGGAGGGCCCTCAGGTCAGGATCCGGCAACGACCCCTGGCAACGAACCCCGATAGAGCGGTCTCTGTCTCTTAAGTACCCTCTCCCAGAATGCACAGCGGGTTGACCACGCCCCCTAAACCACCTCTGGGAAAGGAATAGCCAATACACCTAGCCTGCTGCATTTTCAACCCTGACCCGTGGTGACAGTGACACCTACTGTCAGGTGGAAAATGCGCAGCCCAGCTAGACTGAAACAGAGCCATTAATTTATATAAGAGCTGAACTACAGCTCAGATAACTAAACTTAACACATAGCGTCTACCCAACAGGAGTAGGGCGCTACAGAAGCTAGTGCAAATACCTGTTCTTGACTTCATATCAGCCCCCTGTTTTCCCCATACAATATCGTCCATACTGGGGGAGGGACCTGTAAGCATTAGGAACCAATCAGGCTCTGCTACCCTGTACTGACAAGGAAAACACTGACTGCAGGAGGGAACAAAGTGAGCAGAAGGATGAGCTTTTCAGTCTGCTTCTGTGCTTTCACTGTCCAATTTACAGGCTAGAGGCAGGTAGAGTTCTTAGAGCTTAGAGAAGCACAGAGACCTTAGCTCAGTGGTTCTCAACCTTTCTAGTGCCGTGACCCCTTGATAAAATTTCCCAAGTTGTGGGGACCCCTAACAATAAAATTATTTTCGTAGCTAGGTTGTCAGCACCCAAGGCAAGACAAGTAATTTTCGCTCCTAACCCACTGAAATTTAGCCCTCCCCGAGTCCCTTCCACTCGCACAGTATTAAAACCCCTTATGGTACATTTTAGGATGTACCACTCGTTCTCCTGCCTTTCCCTTTTATCTCTCTCTATCCTAATTTCTTGTTTTTTTTCCCCCACCCCTCTCTCTAGCTGTATTTCTTGTTCTTTCTCTTATTCTTTATTCTTACTCCTTGTTGGGGGGATGGGGGAATGGGATTAGTGGCAATTCTGTGGGGAGTTCTGATCAGCCAACTTAGGTGCTTTTGATCATGGTCATCAGCTGATCTGAGAACTGTAGTGGGGACTTTTAATGGCAACTATAATCACAGGTAGTGTTACTCACTGTGTCTTCGGCTTTGCTGTTTCAATGACTTTGTTGTGTCTCGTAGCAGTGACACCTATGCCAAAATCAGGAGATAGGGTCTCCTCCAGCCCCTCCCACTTCACATTCCTCACCAGTCAGCTGACCTCTAGTCTCTGCCCCCCCAGCCATGCCGTAAACTGAATGGGCAGCTATGAAGAGGCTGAGTGGGTGGGCACGGGCTCCAGGGACAGACCTGCTGGGCGGCCGCAAAAAGGCTGGGAGAGCCCAGGATTTGGTGACCCCTTGCAAATCATCATTCGACCCCCGAGGGGGTCCCGACCCCAGGTTGAGAACCACTGCCTTAGCTAGAAGTAAAGTATGTAATGAAAATAGAAATATTTTATTCAATAATTTCACTAACATGTTGATGAGGGTGAAAAGGAGGAACGAGGGAAGGGAAAATATACTTTAGCTTTAAAATAACATTTTACTTTTATAATAGACAAGTTTTTTTTTTCTAATATGTGAGTTAAGACGCGCAGTGTATTGCAGCCCGGTGGAAAGGTCACGTCGGAGGGGTCTGGGGGGTTTGCGTGGCCTGGAACAGCATTACATGCTCAGGTCTTTGACGACCAGCATTTATAGATGCGCCTGTGAAAGCACAGGTGATTCAATTAGTGAATCAATCACTGGGATTGACTTAACCCGATTCACTAATTGAATCATGCTTGCTTTAGCAGAGATAGCTTAAGGCCGGAGACGTTGAGGAATGAAATCTGCCGATCCTTGACTGCTGATATCTCATTGAGGCCGCGCAATATTGAAAGCATGTAGCGGCATGTACTATGTGAACTGCCGGTGTTTTCCTCTTCCTGTTTATTTTTTTTATTTTTTCAAAAGATGACTTCTTAAAGCAGTAAGAAACACAAAAGCAAACATTTATTATTTTACAGCTTACCGGTTCCTAGATGTGATGGCTGCATTTGTTTTCTTTTTTAGGTTTTCTTTCGTCTATTTTCATCTGGTGATTCAGCCAGTAAGTCTGTTGTTTTTCAACAGAAAAGCTCTCTTGCAGTTACAGGGATGAGACAAACCATTTAACACTGGCAGGGGTGTTTACAATGATAATCTTTATCTATGTAAAGCCATTATCTGAAAAGGGAAAAAAAATCAGTTTGCTGTAATTGATTATAAGGCCTCATGCCCACGGACGTTTTTACAGCCACTTTTATGAGCGTTTTTTGCAGCTTAAAAACAGCTCTCCATGTTAGCCTATGGCCTCATGCCCACCATGATGTTTTTGAGCTGTAAATGGCATAGCCGTTTTTAAGCTGCAAAAAAAAAACAGTACCAGTGCGTTCTGAAGCTCCAGCGTTAGAGCTGTAAAGATGTCAGACGCCAGCAAAGGGTGTTAAATGCAATTTAACAGGGCTTAACGCTGTGTTAACCCTCGTCCGGCGTTTCTTTCTCTATTCAAAATCAATGGTTCCCTATGGGAGCCCATTGATTTGAATAAAGGTCGCACCAGAAGTCGGATCAAGATGATCCGACTTGCGAGGCAACTCGTGTCCGGAGAATCTTGAAGGGGAACACCCACGAAAAATTTGCGTGAGGTCCCCCCCCCCAGGATCTTAAGGGGAACCTCCCCCACACCAAAAAAAATGGCGTGGAGGTTCCCCCAGGATCCATACCAGACCCTTATCCGAGCACGCAGCCCAGCAGGTCAGGAGAGGGAGGGCGAGTGAGCCCCCCCCCTCCTAGACCATACCAAGCATGGGGGGGTTGGTGCTTTGGGGCAGGAAGGGGGGCACTGCGCCGCCCACCCAAAAGCACCTTGTCCCCATGTTGATGAGGACAAGGGCCTCTTCCCGACAACCCTGGCCTTTGGTTGTCGGGGTCTGCGGGCGGGGGGCTTATCGTAATCTGGGAGCCCCTTTTAATAAGGGGGCCCCCAGATACCAGCCCCCCACCCTATGTAAATGAGTATGGGATACATCGTACCCCTACCCATTCACCTAGGGGGAAAAAAGTGTCAATAAAAAAAACACTAGACAGATTTTAAAAGTAATTAATTTATTAGGCAGCTCCGGGGGTCTTCTTCCGACTCCGCCCCCTTATGGCGTCACAGTCCCATCATGCCTCGGGACTGTGACACCATACACAGTCCCGAGGACCACGCCCCATTTATATAGGCATGGGGCGTGGTCACCAGGTTATGTCACCCGGTGACCCCGCCCCCTTATGGCATCACAGTCCCATCATGCCTCGGGACTGTGACGCCATAATGGGGCGGGGTCATCGGGTGACATCACCTGGTGACCACGCCCCATGCCTATATAAATCGTTGCGCACCGCGCACACGGCATTACAGCGGGAGAGACCGTCGAGTCAACATCGGAACAAGAGAAGAGGGAAGAAGATGGCGGAGAAGACCGGGCCAACGCTAGTAAAAGAGCTGGCAGAAGATAGCGGAGGAGCCCGGCAGAAGGACACCGGAGAGCGGGAGAAGACGCCGGAGAGAGCGGAGAAGTCGGAAGAGACCCCCGAAGTCGGAAGAAGCCCCCCGGAGCTGCCTAATAAATTACTTTAAAAATCTGTCTAGTGTTTTTTTTTATTGACACTTTTTTCCCCCAGGTGAATGGGTAGGGGTACAATGTACCCTATACTCATTTACATAGGGTGCGGGGCCGGTATCTGGGGGCCCCCTTATTAAAAGGGGCTCTCAGATTACGATAAGCCCCCCGCCCGCAGGCCTCGACCACAAACGGCCAGGGTTGTTGGGAAGAGGCCCTTGTCCTCATCAACATGGGGACAAGGTGCTTTGGGGTGGGGCGCAGTGCCCCCCTGCCCCAAAGCACCAACCCCTCCATGTTGAGGGCATGTGGCTTGGTATGGTCTAGGAGGGGGGAGGTTCCCCTTAAGATCCATACCAGACCGAAGGGTCTGGTATCATCCTGGGGGGGGGAACCTCACGCAAATTTTTTATTTTTTTGCAGGGTTCCCCTTCAAGATTCTCCGCACACGAGTCGCCGCGCAAGTCGGATCATCTTGATCCGACTTCTTGTGCGACCTCTATTCAAATCAATGGACTCCCATAGGGAACCATTGATTTTGAATAGAGAAAGAAAAACGCGGCTGAAAGCTAGCGCGGCAAAACGTGCATTGAATTCAATGCAAAACGCGGAAAAAATTGCGTCTGTACTAGCTTTACAGCCCGTTTTTTAAAACGTCTTTGGACATGTAGCCTAAAGTATTATCTGGAGTTTGACAATTTGTTAATGTTTTTAAATCTGCTAGTACACCTAACACTCCCCTCCTCCCAGGTAAGGATTAGCTCAGGCGTGTTCGTAAAGCCCACATGCAGAGCCCGCCAGGAAGTCAGCACTGCGCTGCGCTAATCACAGGCAGTGAGACATTGTCCAGATGTGCGGCTGCAGAGATCGGGAAATGTCTCACTGCCTGTGATTAGCGCAGCGCAGTGCTGACTTCCTGGCGGGCTCTGCATGTGGGCTTTGCGAACACGCCGGAGCTCATCCTTACTCCCAGGCAATGCTGCTGTCTGCTGTGCTCCTTCATCCAGAGTGGTGTTAGTATAATCCAGGAGGTGTGTTACCGGCCAGATCACCAGGTGAAAACAGAGGGGGGAAAAAGCCTAAAAGAAAGGAAAACGAATGCAGGCACCACATCTAAAAAAAAAGTCCTGTCTGTGTCCCATTGGAGAGAATTTCTTTCACTTTCTGCCCCAGTGATACAACAGGAAATATATTTATTACAGGTATTTATGGAGCGCTGAAAATTTACGCAGTGCTTTACATACACACACACCGGCCACTTTATTAGGAACACCTTGCTAGTACCGGGTTGGACCCCCTTTTACCCTCAGAACTGCCTTCATTCTTCATAGCATAGATTCAACAAGGTTTTGGAAACATTCCTCATAGACTTTGATCCATAGTGACATGATAACATCACACAGTTGCTGCAGATTTGTCGGCTGCACACCCATGATGCCAATCTCCTGTTCCACCACATCCCAAAGGTGCTCTATTGGATTGAGATCTGGTGACTGTGGAGCCCATTGGAGTACAGAAACCTCATTGTCATGTTCAAGAAGCCCATTCTCCTCTGACCTCTGACATCAACAAGGCGTTTTCATCCACACAACTGGATATTTTCTCTTTTTTGGACCATTCTCTGTAAACCTGAGAGATGGTTGTATGTGTAGCGCTCTCTCCGACCTCCAGAGGCCTGGTGGTGACCCCAGAGTCAGGGAGGGCTGACATTCCTCCTCAGGGTGCAGATTACTAGGCATGGTGGGTGTAGTGTAAGGTGGAAAGATGGGCGCCAGTCACTTTCAAAAATGGAGAGTTTTATTTCTCTTAACAGGAACAGGGGGAGAGGGGTGGGGCACAGGACACCCTTAGGCAAATGCAATAGCAACTTGGAGACTCCTTGGACAAAAATAGAACTAGGCAGTGTCACGTACCTGACGGTGACGAGCCCGGATCTGCAGAGGGAGGCCTCTCTTACGGCTTCCACCGGCGGCCCCTGGTACTGAAGACAGGAGGCACGGAGGTAGAAGGGGTACGAGTGCCTGGCAGGATGGATCAAGGTAGAGTAGAGTCTGAAGACTGGGACGGATCCAGGCACCCAGGAAGTATGGCAGGCTGAACCGGAATCAGGAACACAGCAACTGGACTGGAACTGAAGAGGCAGACTTGACTGGAACCAGGAACAAGCAACTGGACTGGAACTGATGAGGCTGACTGGACTGGAACCAGGAACAAGCAACTGGACTGGAACTGATGAGGCTGACTGGACTGGAACCAGGAACAAGCAACTGGACTGGAACCAGGACACAGCAACTGGAGAGATTGGTCAGGCAAGCCGGGTCGGTAGAATTGGCTGGCGGCAAGGTACTGGAGGATCAGGCAGAAGATTGGTCAAACAAAGCCGGAGGTCAGAGGCAGGCAGGAAACTGGAAGGGTCAAGGTAAGCCGGGTCGGATGCAGGTAAATTCACGAATCAGGTCTCTTTGGGTACTACACGCTGTAGAGCAGACAGCAGGGACTGTCTGTCACAGGCATGTTTAAATAGCCCTTCTGGCGCGCTTTGTGGAGCGTGCACGCGCCCGCACCGTGCGCGCGTGCCCGCGATTGGGAATCAGGAAGTCCAGGAATCCTGTAGCTGACAAGATTTCTATGACATTGCCCCCCCCAAGGGGCAGCCTCCGGATGCCCAGCCGGGTGAACCTTCCAGGGTGAGTCCTTTTGAAAGCCTGTACCAAACTCCTGGCATGGATATTCTCCTCGGGTTCCCATGAGTTTTCCTCGGGTCCGTAGCCCTTCCATTTAATTAGGAATTGGTTCTGGTTATTTCTTCTCCTGAAGTCCATGATAGCTTCTACTTCGAATTCCTGCTCACCGTCAATAATGATCGGATCAGGGTGATCCGGCTTCCGATCTGGAAACGGATTGGAGACTGTGGGTTTTAGGAGAGAGACATGAAAGACTGGATGGATTTTAAGAGAATCAGGAAGTTCCAATTCATAAGCTACTTCATTAATTTTCCTCTTAACAGGGAATGGACCTAAAAATTTGGGGCCCAGTTTTTTAGAAAGGCATGCCATTCTTAGGTTTGTGGTAGATAGCCATACTTGGTCGCCGGGTACCAACACTAATTCACCCCGTCTCTTCTGGTCATAGATTGTCTTGTTGCGTTCTTGAGTCTTGGTCATGGTCTCTTGTAGAAGCTGGTTATTGACCGAGAAAAAATTTAACTTTTCCTGGACTGCAGGTACAGGACACTCAGGAAGGGAATTAGGCAGAGAAGTAGGATGAAAACCATAGTTTGCAAAGAAAGGAGTCTGGCAGGTAGCGAAGTGAATGCAATTGTTATACGCAAACTCCGCCAACGGAAGTAGGGAAACCCAGTTGTCCTGAGCAAAAGAGGAGAAGCATCGCAGGTATTGCTCGAGCGTCTGATTTGTTCTCTCCGTCTGTCCGTTGGTCTGTGGATGGTAAGCAGAGGAAAACGATAATTCGATTTTCAAGGTTTTGCAAAGGGATCTCCAGAATCGAGAGGTAAATTGAACCCCGCGATCGGAAACAATATTGGCTGGTACCCCGTGGAGTCTGACTATTTCTCTGATGAATACCTGTGCGGTTTCAGGAGCGGAGGGAGTCCCTTTCATAGGGATGAAGTGTGCCATCTTGGACAGACGGTCCACTATAACGAAGATGGTGGAATGGTTCTCAGCCGGGGGTAACTCGACAATGAAGTCGATGGACAACATTCTCCAGGGCCTATCTGGAACGGGTAAGGGTTTTAGTAGTCCCCAGGCCTTGGATCTGGAACCCTTGTTTCGGGTGCAAGTTGTACAAGAATCTACAAACCTCCTACAGTCTTCACGTACTCGAGGCCACCAGAAGGTGCGCTGTACAAGGTCAGTGGTCTTGGCAACGCCAAAATGTCCGGCCAGGGCGTGGTCGTGGCAGAGTTCTAATGCAGTTACTCTTAATTTCTCAGGTACGTAGATTCTGTCTTGGTACCACAATAGTCCATCCTTAACCTGCAATTCCGGCTCGGAGAACTGTCTCTGCCCGGTGGAAGCTTGTTTGATTTAAGTGAACAGGTTCTCCTGTAGAAGAAGGAAATTTCCGGGGGCAAGGATGGTATCAGGCGGAGAAGTCTCCTTGGACTTATGGAACATCCGAGACAGGGCATCAGGCTTAATATTCTTGGCCCCAGGACGATAAGTAACATGAAAAGAGAACCGGGAGAAGAAGAGTGCCCACCTGGCTTGCCGTAGATTCAATCTTCTCGCGGCTTTCAGGTACTCCAGGTTCTTGTGGTCAGTGAATATCAGAATCGGATGAGCCGCGCCCTCCAGCAGGTACCGCCATTCCTCTAGTGCAGACTTGATCGCTAGTAGCTCCCGATCCCCCACGTCGTAGTTCTTCTCCGCTGCAAAAAGCTTGCGGGAGAAGAAGGCTACTGGATGGAGCAAGGCTTTGACTCCCTGTCTTTGGGACAGTATTGCTCCTACCGCTATTTCGGAGGCGTCTACCTCAAGTACGAATGGTAGTGAGGAGTCTGGGTGTTTCAAGATAGAGGCCGAGGTAAATAGGGCCTTCAGGCGTTCAAAAGCTTCTTGGGCTTCAGGAGACCAGTGAAAACGTGTTCCTTGCTTGGTGAGTTGAGTAATGGGTGCGATAATAGCTGAAAACCCCCTGATGAACTTGCGGTAGAAGTTGGCGAATCCAACGAAACGTTGGATTCCCTTCTTGTCCACCGGTTCTGGCCAGTCCAGGATTGCGGTAATCTTTTGAGGATCCATCTTGATGCCCTCGCTGGAAATGATTAACCCCAGAAATGATATACTCTCTTGCTCGAACTCACATTTTTCGGCCTTCGCATACAGGCCATGCTGGCGGAGCCGACCCAACACATTTTTGACATGTCTGCGATGAGAATCAAGGGAGGAAGAAAAAATTATGATATCATCAAGATAAACAATAACAAAGAGGTCTAGGAAGTCCCGTAGAACATTGTTGATAAAATACTGGAAAGTGGCAGGGGCGTTACACAACCCGAATGGCATTACCAAGTACTCAAAATGTCCATACCGGGTACGGAAGGCAGTCTTCCATTCGTCCCTTTCTTTGATACGGATCAAGTTGTAGGCTCCGCGGAGGTCAAGTTTGGTAAAGATGGTGGCAGTTCCTAGTCTCTGAAATAGCTCTGGTACCAGGGGGAGAGGGTAGCGATTTTTTACTGTAATTTTATTCAATTCCCGGTAATCCACACAAGGTCAAAGGGTGTGGTCCTTTTTCTCTACAAAAAAGATGCCTGCGCCTGCTGGGGATGTGGAAGTGCGGATGAACCCCTTTTGCAAGTTCTCATCAACATAATTTTTTAAAGCCCCTTGTTCTACCTCCGTTAAAGGGAAGACTCTACCGAACGGAATCTTTGCTCCAGGAAGTAGGTCGATGGGGCAATCGTAGGCCCGATGGGGCGGTAGAGTCTCTGCCTTTTGTTTACTAAATACGTCAAGAAAGTCGTGGTAAACTTCTGGGATGGATTGACGGGTGCCATCTTCTGTATCAATGCATAGTAACGAGGCCGGCCCAGGAGGTTTATATGAGCCACAGGACTGCTGGCAATAGGAAGAAGGAAAGGCAACTATTCCCGTAGTCCAGTTGATAGTGGGATTGTGGGCTTGTAACCAAGGCATACCAAGGATCAAGGGAAACAACGGAGAAGAGATGATGTCCAGACATAAGTATTCTTGGTGGGTTCCAGAGGTGGTAAAGATGGTAGCGGGTATAGGAGTGGTCTCCTGGGTCACAGGTCCGGACTTAATGACGGAACCATCAGCCAGATGGACACGAAGTCCGTGGGTCTTGGTACGAAGGGGAATTTGGTGTTTAATGGCAAAGGTTGAGTCCATAAAGCAGCTGCATGCTCCGGAATCAATAATGGCGGGTACTTGCAAAGTCCTTCCTGGGAGCTGTAATGAAACAGAGAGGGCAAGGTGAGATGTGGTTTTGGCTTGTAGGTTAGTCATGTTAGAAGAAACTGAAAGAAACTTATGAAGCTTCAGGGGACAGGTTCTAACGAAATGTCCGGGTTCCCCGCAGTACAGGCACAGATTATTTATTCGGCGGCGCTGGCGTTCCTCAGGAGCGAGGGATGGACGAAGGAGCCCGAGCTGCATTGGTTCAGGCGTGTCAGATGTGGGAGTTGGAGGTGTAGCAGGAGCCGAGTACAGGTGACTAGGAGCCCGAGGAAGCATCCAGGTTGGGCGGGAGAAGCCAGTGGTCCTCTCAGCCCTCCGTTCCCTCAGACGTCGGTCAATCTGGATGGTTAGATCAATCAACAGGTTGAGTGTCTGTGGTACACCGACTCTAGCAAGCTCGTCCTTCAAGGAATCGGAAAGTCCTAAGCGAAACTGATGGCGGAGGGCGGCATCATTCCAATTGGTATCCGCACTCCACCGCCTGAATTCTGCCACATAGTCCTCCGCTGGTCTGCGTCCTTGTTGAAGGGAACGCAAGGCGGCTTCTGCGGTTACTGAGAGTTGGGGATCTTCGTATAGCTGGGCCATGGCATCGAAAAAAGCAGCGAGGTTGTTTAGTGATCCATCCTTCTGTTCAAAGAGACGGTGGGCCCAGCTCTGAGGGTCTCCAGCGAGCAAAGAGACCACAAAGCCCACCTTAGTGGCCTCTAGAGAAAAGGTACGGGGCTGTAGGGCAAAGTACAGTTCACACGAATTCCGGAAGGCCCTAAACTTGCTCCGATCCCCGGAAAATCTTTCGGGTGTAGGAACCTTAGGTTCAGGAGGAAGCATGACCACTGTGGGTGAGGAACTTGTTCCTGGCTGTAGAAGCAGAGGCGTGGGGCCCCTCTTGGATGGCAGAAGGATTGGAGAGGGCCCGCACTTGTTCTTCCAAGCGGGTGTAGCCTTGTTGAAGACTCTTGACTGCTTCAGACAAACCTGCCAGGTGCCGACAGAGTTCCTCCATAGGTGAGGCTCCCTGCCCGGGCTCAGACATGGCTGTCTGCTACTGTCACGTACCTGACGGTGACGAGCCCGGATCTGCAGAGGGAGGCCTCTCTTACGGCTTCCACCGGCGGCCCCTGGTACTGAAGACAGGAGGCACGGAGGTAGAAGGGGTACGAGTGCCTGGCAGGATGGATCAAGGTAGAGTAGAGTCTGAAGACTGGGACGGATCCAGGCACCCAGGAAGTATGGCAGGCTGAACCGGAATCAGGAACACAGCAACTGGACTGGAACTGAAGAGGCAGACTGGACTGGAACCAGGAACAAGCAACTGGACTGGAACTGATGAGGCTGACTGGACTGGAACCAGGAACAAGCAACTGGACTGGAACCAGGACACAGCAACTGGAGAGATTGGTCAGGCAAGCCGGGTCGGTAGAATTGGCTGGCGGCAAGGTACTGGAGGATCAGGCAGAAGATTGGTCAAACAAAGCCGGAGGTCAGAGGCAGGCAGGAAACTGGAAGGGTCAAGGTAAGCCGGGTCGGATGCAGGTAAATTCATGAATCAGGTCTCTTTGGGTACTACACGCTGTAGAGCAGACAGCAGGGACTGTCTGTCACAGGCATGTTTAAATAGCCTTTCTGGCACGCTTTGTGGAGCGTGCGCGCGCCCCCGCTAAGCGCGTGCGCGCGCCGTCGCGCGTGTGCCCGCGCGCGCGCCGTCGCGCGTGTGCCCGCGCGCGCGGACGTGCCCGAGATTGGGAATCAGGAAGTCCAGGAATCCTGTAGCTGACAGGATTTCTATGACAGGCAGACAGCAATACAGAAAAAGGGCCTTTAAGCTGAATGCAGCAATCTGTATTTTGTAACCACTGCTGTCTCTTATAGCAACAACTTTACTCACAGTATCCTACTGTAGATCCGCAAGCTTAGCTTACAGCTACCTGCTGGACTCTTCATGCTTCACCCACAGCTACCCGCTGGGCTCCTCGGACTCACAGCTACACGCTGGATCCCTTGAGCTTATCTCACAGCTACCCACTGTACTCCTTCAAGCATTGCTCACAGCTACCCGCTGTACTCCTTCAAGCATTGCTCACAGCTACCCGCTGTACTCCTTCAAGCTTTACTCACAGCTACCCGCTGTACTCCTTCAAGCTTTACTCACAGCTACCCGCTGTACTCCTTCAAGCATTGCTCACAGCTACCCACTGTACTCCTTCAAGCTTTACTCACAGCTACCCGCTGTACTCCTTCAAGCTTTACTCACAGCTACCCGCTGTACTCCTTCAAGCTTTACTCACAGCTACCCGCTGTACTCCTTCAAGCATTGCTCACAGCTACCCGCTGTACTCCTTCAAGCTTTACTCACAGCTACCCGCTGTACTCCTTCAAGCATTGCTCACAGCTACCCGCTGTACTCCTTCAAGCTTTACTCACAGCTACCCGCTGTATTCCTTCAAGCTTTACACACAGCTACCCGCTGTACTCCTTCAAGCATTACTCACAGCTACCCGCTGTACTCCTTCAAGCATTGCTCACAGCTACCCGCTGTACTCCTTCAAGCTTTACTCACAGCTACCCGCTGTACTCCTTCAAGCATTGCTCACAGCTACCCGCTGTACTCCTTCAAGCTTTACTCACAGCTACCCGCTGTATTCCTTCAAGCTTTACACACAGCTACCCGCTGTACTCCTTCAAGCATTGCTCACAGCTACCCGCTGTACTCCTTCAAGCTTTACTCACAGCTACCCGCTGTACTCCTTCAAGCATTGCTCACAGCTACCCGCTGTACTCCTTCAAGCTTTACTCACAGCTACCCGCTGTACTCCTTCAAGCATTGCTCACAGCTACCCGCTGTACTCCTTCAAGCTTTACTCACAGCTACCCGCTGTACTCCTTCAAGCTTTACTCACAGCTACCGGCTGTACTCCTTCAAGCTTCACCCACAGCTACCCGCTGGGCTCCTCGGACTCACAGCTACACACTGGATCCCTCTAGCTTATCTCACAGCTACCCGCTGTACTCCTTCAAGCTTTACTCATAGCTACCCGCTGTACTTCTTGGATGAGTTCTCTCCTGAAGCTTTCCCAGCTACTTCACAGTCCCCGGTTGATGAAGAGTCTCCTCTGGTACTCCTTCAGAACTCCATCCCTTTACACTTGCCTCCGGCAACAAGAGTGGTTGACCCTCTGGCAAATTCTTCTCCCTTGCCTCCCAGCAGTGATCCGGCTCCCCTCAGGCCGAGCACCTTTACATGTGGTTAGGCCCCAGGCTTCGGGCCTGCACCTCGGCTGCTGCTCCACACACACACCCACCCAGGCCGCAGCCTGGGTGGAAAGAACCACAATCACCTGACTCTGAATAAATAGACTATCCCAGCATCCTTGGTGGCCAAAGAAACTCCTGCTGATTGGCTGAGAAAAGCATATTCACTCATAACCCGAATTCACTGTAATCTATCATACTAATGCCAAAGGTAACAGTGCCACCTATTGACAAACGAGAGAAATCACAGTTAAACCCAAGCTTAGGAGAAACCCATTTGATCAAAGACTACAAATTAGCCAGACTTAGTTACCACCTAGTACCACTAAATTTACTAGCAGCCCTGTTTAGGACAAGGGTGCCACATGTGTGAAAATCCCAGTAGATCAGAAGTTTCTGGAATACTCAGACCAGCCCGTCTGGCACCAACAACCATGCCACATTAAAAGTCATTTAAATCCCCTTTCTTCCCCATTCTGATGCTCAGTTTGAACTTCAGCAAGTTGTCTTCACCTCGTCTAGATGCCTAAATGCATTGAGTTGCTGCCATGTGATTGGTTTATTAGCAATTTGTGTTACCAAGGAAATTAAAAAGGTGTACCTAATAAAGTTGCCGGTGAGTGTATATTGCACATTCACATCAGTTCCTGCCCCCCTTATCGTTTTCAGCCAAGGAAGCTGCCATCTTTGCCTCTGGCTTGACAGTTTGGTTGAGAGCACAACCAATGGTAGTGTTATGTTTCCAGCACGTGCTGGAAATAAAACAGTTTTATGGGTTTACTTCCGCTTTAAGGAGCTTACAATCCAACGTCCTTAAAGCGAAGTTCCACCCAAAAATGGAACTTCTACTTAAACCACTCCTTGCCCCCTTACATGCCACATTTGGCATGTAATTTTTTTTGGGGGGAGTGGGAGCTTTAGTAGGAGTGACTTCCTGTCCCACTTCCTCCTTCCGCCCAGGGACCGCTTAGGCTACTCGTCATATCGCCTAAGGCGGCCCCTCTCTGTAGGCGATCGCCTGTCCACTCAGGAAGCGCAGCGCCGCTCAAGCATGTGCAGTGAGTGCCCGGCCATGAAGCCGAAAGCTGTCATGGCCGGGTGCCCACAGTTAGAATGGGAGCACCGGCGGAGAGGGGGGGGGAGAGGAGCGAAGCTCCGGGTGGCCGCGTCGCTGGACAGTGGAACAGGTAAGTGTCTGTTTATTAAAAGCCAGCAGCTACACTTTTTGTTGCTGCTGACTTTTAATAAACATAAAAAAGGCTGGAACTCCCCTTTTAAGTCACATTCGTATTAACACATAGTAGGGCCAATTTAGACCATGCAAACTCCAAGCAGGTAGTATCCTGTTTTGGGATCAAACCAACAAGCTTAGTGCAGCCAGGCTGGCCATACACGGATTGAAATTCACCCAGTTCAGCAGAGACCCTGCTGTATGGGCACCCTGGTTCTACAAAAGTCAATCTATCGATCTTCTTGCTGGCTGTAGCCGGAAACATTAATCATTGTGTTCCGCCGGCTGGGAAGGTTTTCCGCACTCCCCACCAGCAGAGCACAATAGCACTACGGGAGGGATTCCCTCATGAACACTGACTCTGTTGATGGGGGAATTGAGCGATTTTCTTTCCTTCCACCAAGGGTGGAAAGAAAATTGCATAATTTATGGCCTGCCTTAGCCAGTGGAAATAAGATGGGTTCCCTTTTGGACAGCTGTCAGCAGGATAGATGCCCCCATTAAGAGATTATATTATATTATTAAATTAGAAGATACTCTCCTCTCTTGTTCTGGGGACAACTGTAAAATTTTGGATAACCCATCACTTCCTATCTCAGTGACAGTGGTCACCAGAATGAATAGAGAGGGGGAATTACCATTGTCTGGTTGCACAGGGGTGGAGGCAGAATGTAGGGCAGATACAAAACTGTGGTTTTAAATTGATGTTTTATATACTGATTTGTACATTCTCTAAACTCATTACAGGGATATGATTTGTGGCTGTTTTAAAGCGGAAGTAAACCCATCGATTTAACAGTTTCAAAAAGCAGTTACATTTTCCGGCATGCCGGGAATCCTAACTGTCACATTGGTTGTGCTCTCAACCAAACTGTCAAACCATCCAATGGCTGGTGTCATAACTGATCACATGTGCAGCATCATGGCAGTTGAAAATTAAACAGAGGCCAAGATGGCAGCTTCCTTGCCTGAAAATAATAGGAGGGTTTACTTCCACTTTAAATTCTAACAGTATTTGGTCAGGTTCTAACTCCCGGGTTGTACAGCTATTGTCTTCAGAAATATATTAAAGAGGACTTGTACCGTCTGGGGAAGATGTGCCCAAAAAAATGCAAGCATAGGACAAAGGGCTAGTCACCAGTATTGTCTATACTAGGGTCCCTGTAAGGCCGGCCATACACAGAGTGAATTTGTTTTCTGCAACTACGGGTTGCAGGAAATAAATTTGCTTGATTCCCCCATCAACACAGATAGTGTTGATGCGTGAATCCCTCCTGCCAGGCCATTGTCGTCTCCCAGCGTGGGGCGGGGAAAGCCATTTCTGCCGGGAGAAGACAGTGATTATTGCTAGCGGCTGTAGCAGCCGCTACCAATAATTGCAAGAGAATTCGGCAGGCTGGTTGTACTCAAGTTGATCGATTGATCAATTTGCTACATTCAGCCTGCCTATTAACGGTTCGAATCTGGGCAGGTTCCTGCTGAACCGGCTGAGATTCAAACCATGTAGGGCCAGCCTAACTGATCCTTCCCCCATTACTGACATAAGCTGGCCATATATGGATCAAAATTCAGCCTGTTCAAGCAGGGACAGACTGAGTTTTTGATCCATCAATGGCTGTTCCCCTTTGTGAGAAGTCGATTCAATGATTGACTTTTTAAGAATGGGCTTGTTGGAACATTTTTGTTTGATCAGCGATGCAGCCAGTTGGCTGCATCACCTATCAGTGTATTCTGACAGCGGAGGAGTCCCTGCTGTCAGAAAAGAATAGCACAGTGGGGAGGATTCCCCCATCCACCTCACTTGTACGGATGGAGAAATCCATTCAGCCCGCTGGCTGATCGAAAAAAACTGATCAATGTATGGCCAAAAATTTACACATAAGATGAATAATTCAAACTGTTAACCAGTAGCAGATACTCATCAAAGCGGCGCTCCTGTCAGTTAATAAAAAATTACTGGCTAGTATATGAAAATCACCATGTACACATAATAACCATTGAATAACAGACAAAAAGGCAGATGGTGGTGAAGAAAAGTCTATAGTGGACACAGATGGTGGTCTTAAACTTGTTAATGATGCGTGCACCTTTCACCAAATTCCTCCACACCATGCTCCACAGACACCGCTGGGGTTTAAACTCACCAAAACGATAAGGATATCAAGCCTCAATCCACATCAATATACTGCCATATATTCGATCAGAGCCACATTGGTAAGCCTCCGAAGTCCAGGAACATGAGAAGAAAGACTCCACATAGTCTAGTTCCGTTTGACCATTTAATAAGGTATTCGGTTAAAAATCAATGTTCCATGACACTATAGTGGTTTCGAAGTGATCGTATAGCTCAGTGTCAGTATTAAGCGTTCAATGAATCACTGTTACTAAAAGCTGGGAAATGCTGAAGTTGCTTTGGTTGAGATCGTGATGACCTCGGCGTACAGCACTTCCTCCTTCCGGTTTACTCACTGAGTCCTGGAACTCACAGCGTCAGTTGCGTAATTTCCGGTCGCCGTAAGATCACATCCTGACGCGTTTCGTCATTACGACTTTGTCAAAGGGCGTGGTCTTACGGCGCGGCATCCCGGAATATATCTGTACATTTCACTACTAAGATTAATTCATTCTGAGCCGCCAACCACTTCATTACAAGGTGCAGAGTGGCATTGGCTATTTTTTATTATTAAATTGTCAATATCCCAATATCAAATTAATAGAAGCCAACACTAAGCTATAGACCATTACAATCTTATGTTATATCATGTCTAGACATATATATATAGAAACAAAATAAAACGAAAAGATTATGTTTAAAATATATCATTATCTTATTTCCTTATGTAAATAGTATATAAAATAGCATATAAAATACATATTATATATCTCAATATCATTCCGAAATCCATTTAATACTAAAAATTGTACATATATATATATAAAAAAAAAAATCAGAAGGTATGATCTAATTTATGTCTAAAAAATATTAAAATATTAATTAATAGGTATATTACTGTAACAGAAATTGCAGCTAATATCGCACTACATCAAGGCAGAAAACATCAATAATCACTAAAAATAATTAAAATTATTCTAAAAGACACCCCTCCCAACAGAGAGAAGAACAACGTAAAAAAAGCGACAAATATCCAAAGGCCTCCAAACCTCATTATATTCTTCCAAAATAACAGATTACATGATACTTGACCAATACGTCTGTACAAGTTGATACCATTGGATTATAAAATTAAATAAACTTAGTAGTCACTTATAAAACAGTTCATATCCAGCTCTATGTTTAACCCTTTAGGGGCGAGAGTATCTACCAAAAAAATCCACTGGGTTTCTCTTTTAGAGAGCTCTCTCACTAAGATTGGGACCCCTCCATGCAGGTTTAATATGGTCTGTACCCCAAAATTTAAGACCAGAGGGGTCTTGGTTGTGATGTATTTTAAAATGAAGGGACACTTTGTAATGTATGGCCAACTTTAGCCTTGTTTCACACTGTGTGGAGGCAGCCAAGTTGGTAGAGGAGCTGGGCTTTGCTTCCTTATATTAAAGAGCCCGCTGATGACTGGTGATCTAATTACCGATGGAGGAATATACAAGCACAGAGGTTTAGAAAGATCCACAGAATGAAGGAAGCAGAAGCAGGGAGAAACTTGCTTGTAGATCCTCAGGTACATCTTTCTCTCCAGCAAGGAGAACGGTGAGCAGCATAGTAATGACATCACTAAATTTCCTGAGACTAGCAGTCAGGAACAGCATTGCCTTAGATCTCAATAAATATATACAACAATGAGGTTAAAGGTATTTAACACCAAAGGTAAAATTTTAGGGTGCTACCTAGATGCAATTAATACTTCTAGATGTTCCCTATAACATAGCAAACCCAAAACCTTTTGGGCTTAGGTCAACTTTAAGAATTCTGAAGTAATGTATTATTTCTTTGTTCTATTGATAAATATTTCTTTTGAAACACAGGACCAACAGCTGGCATGCTAAGACTTTACCTGACTTCCTTCAAATATGCATCTAACCCTAAATCACAGAAGACAGCAAGTGCTGGTAAGTGACAGTGTGTTGGGACCTATTGACCGTCAGAATGTTCTGAACACTGTGGCCTAGTGTTCACCTTTGTGAAAAAAATAATAAATGCACTTATTTTTGCAGGAAAAACAATAAAATGTGCATGTACTATTTTTTTTACAAGAACCCGAAAAGCATTGCACCTGTGATAAGTGGATTGTGGGTGCAAAATAAGGTTTCTGCAGACAAGCCCTTCAGCTTTCTGCCCATACCTTCATATGGGCTGTCAGTTTGAAAGCTGCAGGGATTGTGAATGAACTACGAAGGCGCTTATTAGCCTAAAAGCTGTCTGCCGAGATGGAAAACAAGACCTCTCTGGAACTTTTCCTTATATCTAAATTCTGTCCCTGTCAGATGGGGGTTCTATCCCTAAGCTAGCCACTTGCATTAAGCGCACCAATCCTGGGAAATGGAGTCTTAAATAAACTCTGTCTGACCAAAGATGGCCATCAAAGTCACATATGGCACCAGCATCCAATCAGATAGCAGTCCCCCTGTAGCTGAGAAAATCCTAGAGGAACAGAGTTCCCCTCACTTCCTCTCCCATCTGCACTGCCGCTGTGGTCGATCGCCACCTGCAGTAGAGAATGTACAGGCTGCCCCTGCCTACAGACTCACAGATCACTCCAACTGCATGGTGGTGATATGCTGCACTTGTAGTCCATGTCCAGTTAAAGTCTAGATTTGTACGGGTGTTTTGCCATGGAGAGAATGGCAGCAGCAGCAATTTATTGATTCCTGCTGCTGTTTTTGACAGGTGTGAGCAGCTAGCTGCAGCCATCAAGCCCCTAAACTTCAAAGACAGGTTGTCAGCAGCCCACAGCTATTCATGGCAGTGATCAGCCAGTGATCATTACTTTGTGCACTTTGTGCGCCTTACAAAAGATCTGTACATTACTCCATATGGACCTAAATCTGGGGGGGGGGGGGGGGCTAAACAATGCAGGAACCTGTGCATTGCACCCACAATACACTGGCCACTGTTCCAGTGTTCTGCAGGCCTGAATGCAAAAATTGTAAAAAATAAATTTTTGTTTATTCATTTGTTGTTGGTGCATTATTTTTTTCCTTGGTAATTTTGATTTGGGTTTACCAATACTTTAAACATTGGCTTGAATTGAAGGGAAATAAGGGCCACACCTACCTCATATCACAAAAACATTAATATTATTATCAGGACAGGACTCCTTTAATCAAGCAGTCTGTTCCGTTGGTAAAAAAAAAAAAAGACAGTTATATCAGATGTTCATTAAAAAAATGATGTACACCTATAGACACGGGGCTGTGCTTGCCAGACTTATGGCTGACTCCTCGGTTGAACAGTATTTTGAATAAATTGCGATTGCATTACCAATAGCAACTTTCTCTACTGAAAAATTGCACCTCCAAAGAAAACGCCTGCAAAGGTGCCAGATCGTATCAAAACTATATCTCCAGGTGCAGGAAATGTGTGTTCTTCATACAATCACTCCGTTATATTAAGATTAAAAATTCGATATGTGGGAAAAAAGTGTTTCAGCAGCAGTAAAAAAAAATCCTGTTCAATATTTCAGTTGGCTGCGTATGTATGTTGCAGGAATCGTTTGAATAATCTTTCTCTCAAAATCGCACAGGTCTGAGGCCTCATGCCCACTGGCGTTTTTACAGCTGCGTTTTTGAGCGTTTTTTACAGCTTAAAAACGCCTGTCCATGTTATTGTAAATATTTTTTTGAAAAAAAAAAAAAAAAAAAAAAAAAAAAAAACGTCGGAGCTAAAAACGCGACCGCGCGTTAGTGCGCGTTTTTTGCGCGTTAGTGCGCGTTAGTGCGCGTTAGTGCGCGTTTTTGCGCGTTTTTTGACGCTCGCGTTTTTTCCTGCCTAGTTCTGACGCTGAGGAACGCACTGGCCCTGGGTTTTTTTTACAGCTTACAAACGCCTATGCTCTTTACAGCTCAAAAACGCCTAGGTGGGCATGAAGCTATAGACTAACATGGACAGGCATTTTTAAGCTGTAAAAAACGCTCAAAAACGCGGCTGAAAAAACGCCCGTGGGCATGAGGCCTGAAAGCTGAGCTCCAGGAAAACAGCTTAGTACACAGCTGTCCTACCTGCTGACTTGTTTGTGATTCTGTTTAACCAGTTTTGTGATCTGGACATCACAGCCAGGCCATGCAATTCCTGTGACCTTCTTGCAGGCTACAGAAAGATTGAACAATACAGCTTGGTCTCGGACCTGCCCCAGCCTGTGATTGGGCAAAAAAGAAGCAGAAGCACATTGATGAGGTCTTCACGCTGCTTTATTCATCTGACAAGAAGCTTCTAGTGTTAGATGGACAGCATTCTGCGTTGCCATAGGGGCTGATTGACTTAGGCCTTGTTTACATGGATGGTAAAAACAGGTGGTTTAGCCACGAATATTACGACCCCTCCTTTCCCCCCCTGACTGCCCACCTGAAAGGTAGCATGCAGCTGGAGAGGGTCTTTGGCCCTGGCAAATTTAAAGTAACATTAAAGCTGTGTTTTTGTTAAAATAACAAACATGTTATACTTACCTACTGTGTGGAATGGTTTTGCACAGAGCAGCCCTGATCCTCCTCTTCTGGGGTCCCCCGCTTGCGCTCCTGCATCCTCCTCTTCAGCAAGTGCCCCCATAGGAAGCTGCTTCCTATGGGGGCACATGTGCGGGCTCACTCCTGAGCCGCCTTGTCTGTGTCAATGGACGCAGACAGTGTGGCTGGGTCCCGCCCCCTGCTCCCTCGCCACAGAATATAATTGACAGCAGCGAGAGCCACCCAATCTGTCTGGTAAGGAGGGAGACAGCCGCTGCTCTTGTGTACATTGCTGGATCGGGCTCAGGTAAGTATAAGGTGGGCTGGGGCTGGGGACACATGCAGTACAACAGGTTTTTTTACCTTTAGGCCCCTTTTACACTAGTGCGACTTCAAAGTCGTGCAATTTTACCGTGATTTTGCGGCTGCGATTTCACCGCGATTTTGCCGCGGTTCACAGCCGCGATTTCAGGGAATGCCTGTGTAAGTGGCATCAAAATCGGACCAAAGTAGTGCAGGGACTACTTTGAAATCGGAACGACTTGAAGTCGTACCAATATGAATGGTTGTCATTGGAAATCATGGGAAATGACTTGTCATGCTACTTTGCAGTCCCAAATCGTGGGACAAGTCGTATAAGTGTGAAAGGGGCCTAATGCATAGAATGCATTAAGGTAAAAACCAAGGCTTTAGAACCAATTTAACTCAGCTTGTCAATCCCAACTGTCATACTCACCCATTGAAGTCAATAGGACCATGCTGCAACTGTGACCTAAACTCTTGGCTTGTAGTTGTGATGCAGCATTTCAATAAATACATTTTGGCTGGAAAAAAAGCATTAAGAAGGTGGCAGGATCGTCGCCAGAATGCCTGAAAGTGTGGATCGCTTTTTTCCATCCATCTAAATGAGGTCTTACAGCCCTGCCCCCCCTTGTCTCTTTCCAGTTTGAGCACAACTGTACTGGTGATTACAGAAGGCTGATTCACACTAAACTGCAGCACATAAATGTGAGAGAATGGGACTCGTAATTCATCTTCATGCAGTATGTAAAACACATGAGTTTTGCTGCATGAAGTGTTAGAGCAGACAGATGACCTCAGTCTGTTGCTGCTCCTTTACTACCTAATAACAGTCTGAGGGCAGGGAGGTGAAGTAACTGTGTAGCTTCAGGTGTTTCTAAAGGTAAAAAGGTAATGTATTCTCTGCATTAAAGTAAAAAAAGTTCTGCAGGCCCCTTTCTTAAACCTGACCCCAATCTCGATCCAGCTATGTGCACACGAGCACCAGCTCTTTTGGCTCTCTCTCTCTCTTCATTGGACAGAGAGGCAGCAGCAGGAGCCAGTGGCTCTTGCTGCTGTCAATCATAGCCGGAGCCAGCCCAGGAGTGAGCACACACTGATGCCCTCAGAGCAAACAGCTTACTACGGGGGTATTCAACAAGGAGGATTGAGAAACGCTTGCGGGAGACCCCAGGAGAGGAGGATCGAAGCTTTGTGCAAAACCTTTGCACAGAGCAGGTGAGTATAACATGTTTGTTGTTTATTAAGGAAAAAAAACATTTATCTTTTAGAATAACTTCAAAGAAGAACGTTATCCCTCTCTGCTTATTTTTCTACCTGGTATGCATGGTTGTCCTTTGTTCACATACTCACCCACTCAGCGAATCCAGCATTGTTCTTGCAATGCACTGCTCTGCTACCACAGCCTGGGTTCCCCGCTGTCATGTTCTTCTCTGACATCATCAGGAGGTTCTTGCGCCTTGCCCCCAGTGGTGCTCCACCAGGTCTGCCAACCTTTTGCTGTATGTCCCTGCTCCTGCTGCCTCCTGGGATTTGGGATAGGGATATTGTCAGAGATTGTTAATTGACCAGACTGTGTGACCTCATAAAAGGAAAACAAACGGGTGTAGGTGAAAATATATATAATTTATTACAGTGAGTGACCAACATACAACAACCAATAAAACGCAGTGCAATAAACCAACAGTGACTACAAACAATATATACAAATAAAGGAGATTCCAGAATCGTAGTAGAAGCCAGGCCAAGGTCATACACAAGGGGATCAAGCAGATGGGTATGGATGGGACGAGAACAGAAACAGGGAAGGGACGGATGGATAGGCTGCAGAGCAGGGATCCAGGTAACAGAAGGGAAAGCTGCAGGATGGGCACAAGGTAAGGATCAGGTTAAACAGGATGCGGGTTCAAGGTAGGGATCGGGTCGGATCAGATCAGGCAGGGTGCAGGTTAGGATCAGATACAGGCTAAAGTCCGGGTCACAGGTCCAGGGGGTCAGGAAGACAGATACCAGGGCAACGAGTGTTTGCATTTGCCGGGAATATAAAGAAGTCCAGATGATTGAGCTTCAGGTCACAGCTGACCACAGGAAGTGCTGCCTGCCCCATACTGCCAGAATACAACCGCTGGTGGATGCTGGTACTGCAGTCCATGTATCATGTGTTACCACCAGCAGGTGAGATCCTCCAACAGAGATATTGGCTGCAGGAGGACACCTGCTGGCGGACACTAGCACTGCAGTCCAAAGGACCAACAGCACCACCAGCGGGTGAAGCCTTTCCTGACAGATATCCCAGGAGGCTGTGGGAGCATGGACACCTAATCCTTGCATAGGTGAGAATTGCGGCAAGGGGTGGGGCCAGGAAAAACGTACCGCTCAAAAGCTTGAGAATTCACCAAATGGCTGCTTCCGCCCGGTCACTCACACAGGTGCTGGCTCTGCACTGATGCATGGGAGAAAAAGAAACCCTGGACTGCCGCACTCTGTATAGACAGTTATTTATTCCAAAAGGGGTGGGGCCAGAGTAGAAGTATATTTTTTTATGAACAACGGTCATGTGATCCGCTTTATGAGTGAGATTGTTCACTGATCTGCCATTCTTGATGTGAGCTGGTGATGGGGGCCTTCAAACCCATCACAAATTCACTGCTGCATTCAACTCTGGGGTGCAGTTTCCTTGCACACTCTGGTGAGCCAGTAAATGGGCCACAGTGAGTTTTTACAATTTATTGGTTTACCTTGTAATCACGAGGTAATTGTCCATTTTTTAACTTAGTATAGTTCATGTAAGGACCTTTACACCATGATGACACATAAGGCTGGGTATTGGTCCACCTTTATGTTTTAACATGCCGACCAAAGGTTTTTTCGATCAATTATTACCGACTTCCTCTTACTTGGTCAGTCTAATCAAATCTGATATATTCTATGTAGATGCATGTGAAGCGCCTAACTTATATCATACATCTTCTTGTCTTAGTTATGACATCCATCTATCAAACCTTGACATTTGAGTTCTCAGCTCCGCCCAGAGCAGCCATCAGAAATTCTGGGGCCCCTTACTCAGCTTTAGGCCGTCTCATCGAATCTGCCCACTGGCCATCCCACCAAATTCTTCAGTGCACCCACGTTTATTTTAACACTCTTACAACTTAATATATCCTCCATCCCATGTCCTCCTCCTCTTCCAGTCTCATATCCCCCATTACGTCCTCCTCCTTCTGGGCCTTTCCATCACATGTCCTCCTCAGTGACGGCCACTGCATTAGGGGCACAGGGGCGCCGCCCCTCTAATCTATGCGCCCGGCCCCTAATCTACATGCAGGGCGCCGGACGCATGGATTTCAATGTTTTTTTTTTTGAAGCACGTGATTAGAGCCTGAGGCTTTAATTGACTTCAAAAACTCTGTGTGACAAAAGTGAATTAATATTCGTTATTGTCTTTCTGCTTCTCCTCCTGGCCAATCAGGAAGCAGGTCTGGCCGGGAGGAGAAGTGACCGTATTTGCTAGGAGCAGAAGCAGGGAGGAAGCCGCCAAGGAGGAGACGCAGGGGGAAGCGGCCAAAGCTGGCCATGACCTGGATGAGATAAATGCGGGGCTGGTGGGTGGACAGGCGAGCGACGGGGGGGGGTTTGTTCGCCGATCGATGGGGTGGGGGGTTGATTGATCGACCGACCGACCGAATGGGGGTCCGGTGGTTTGTTTGCCACCCCCCCAAAAAATGGAGCTCCAGGTTCTCCTCCATTCCATGTCCTCCTCCTCCAGTCTCATCTCCCCGCTATGTCGGTTCTCTCTGGCAGTGTCCTCCCTCTGTAGTCCTTCTATCCCTCCTACACCCTCAGTACAGCCCTGATCCAGGTTAATATACCTCACTGTAGGTCCCTCCTCGGTTTCCGTGGCTCACCTCGCTCTCTCTGGACACACAGCTCCGATTGATCACACTTCCATATTCAAACTTCCAGCTGCAAATCCCTCATCCCTCTGGAGCCTATTGGCCTGACTCATCAAAGGGGACAGGTCCAGATGGCACACTACTTGCTCACGATTGGACAGACTGCTACAAGGGTGGAGAATTGTGGTGGTGGGGGGAGATGTTTGAGAGGGCCAGTAGAGAGAAAGCGGTAGGGGGAAGGTGCAGCAGCTGGAAGAGAGAGCAAATAGGGCCGCTGCTGTACCTGCAGCTCTTATTTCTATGACTCAGCGTGGGACACAACCATCTCGGGACAGCTTAATAAAAATCATGGCTACTATGTGGGCAGCCTGGGCTCAAGGGGCAGCTGCTTTGGGCCCCACAACAATGACTGGGCCTGGGGCAGCTGCCCCTTTTGCCCCGTGTTAAAGATGGCCCTGGTTAGGGCCTGGGCCCCCTACATGTGTATGGGTTGTCCCCCCTGATGGCCAGCCTAGCTCCGCCTATCTGTTGTTGTTATAAAGGGTGTTGTCCCTCTTTCTCTGTTGTATTTCTAATTTATTTTTCATCATGGAGAAGGAAGCAGGAGTCAGGGACCTTTATGATAAGAGTATGGAAAACGGGGTATTCTGTGGAACCCCTTTGTGAAATATTTGAAGACAGTGGCTAGTTTAGCCTAATGGATTCTACTTATAACTAAAATATTAGTGTTGGATTGACTAACCTTTTAACCTTACTGGCTATATAGAGGAAAAAACAGGCTCTCCTGGCTTGACCTTCTTTAATAAATCATTGCCATGCTATCTTACTATGAATAGTGAAGTACAAGAGTTATGTTGTTACATTGAAGAGCTTTGGTTCTCTTTTGTTTTCAGTTTGGCATTCTTGATTTGTTACAATGAGTCACAAATGAGTTTTACCTGCATATATTCTTTAGTTTTAGTATAATAGTCACATAGAGCAAAGCTGAACATAATGGGAAAAGTAGATTTGTAATTGGTAAAGGTTCCTCTACCTGCTAAATACCACTCCATTATCCACTAATGTTAGAATATGCTTTTACGTTAAAGTAGACAGCTACTTAACCAGCTTTTTCTTATCACTCATGTATGGCCTTTGTACATTATAGGCAAACTGATATCGCTGTATAGAATTCCCAGAGTTGTCGTGTTGTCTTACAAGAGCAGCATCATCGCATATACACAGTTCTAATAGGTCAGTACTATTGTTCTCTGTATAATATGTGAGCTCAGTAAAAGTCTATAGCAATAAACATTTAGGTTGAATTTAGTCATCACTGCAGGTGGTCAGAGATTAGGCCTAAAGAATCATTGTTGGGTTAGGAGAGCCACCTGCACTTTCTCTATGTCACATTAAGAATGATGGGAAGTGGGATGTCTTCTCAATCCTGTAACAAATTGTGCACCCCCAGGATTCAGCATAGACTTTTGAGCAGTTTGGTCAATGGGTGCTGGGGGCATTTAGGAGTCAACAGCTTGATTACCTTTTCTATATAGCAGGAGTCTCCAAACTTTCTAAACAAAGGGCCAGTTTATGTTCTTCAGGCTTTGAGGGGAGGGGGGGTGCAGACTTTGACCATTGGGAGTAGAAAATGCCCCAGTGGCAGTAAACCATGCCCCATTATTGGCTTTAGTGGTGGAGATAGTGTACCTATTGTTGTTATCAGTGGGAGGAATGATGCTCCATCATTGGTGTCAGTGGGAGGAATAATGGGCCACTGTTGGTGTCAGTGGGAGGAATAGTGCCCCATCATTGGTATCAGTGAGAGGAATGGTGGCCCTTTGTTAATGTCTGTGGGAGAAATAGTGCCCCATCATTGGTGTCAGTGGGAGGAATAGTGCCCCATTGTTGGTGTCTGTGGAAAAAATTGTGCCCCATCATTGGTGTCAGTGGGAGGAATAGTGCCCCATTATTAGTGTTAGTGGCAGCAATAACGCCCCACTTTTGGTTTCAGTGGGAGGAATGGTGCCCCAATGTTGGTGTCTGTGAGAGAAATAGCACCCTCCATCATTGGTGTGAGTGGGAGGAATGATGCCCTGAGGGCCATATAAAGGCAAGTAAAGGGCCTCATCCGGCCCCTGGGCTGCAGTTTGGAGACCACTGCTTTAAAGAAAAGGAAGATTTCACCATGATGTTGGAATAAAAATCTCCATCAATGACAGGAGGGTTTCATTTTAGTGCTCCTCTCCCGGCTGTTCCAGCTTGATGGTCAAGTGGGTTGAATTGCATGGCTTTATCAGACCATGTATGGATCTAGGGATAAGCAGAGAGATTTACGAAGTAGATGATTTTGCGAATCACATTTAAAAAAAAAATGCTGTAGTCATCTGGATTCCAAATTCCTTGGTTCTCTGCTCATCAGACAGTTTCCGCAATCAAATATTCAGAATAAATAATAAGTTGCATTTCGTTGGTGATGTTGAGCAAACCGTGGTGAAAAAGACTCAAACAGGAACATGTATGGTCAGATCTGACCACTGAAGGAGTGTAATGAAGGCGGTCAGCCCATGGTAATCTCATTTGTTGTTGTATCAGCAGTCTCCTCAGACTCTCTGTAGACTACTGGCTTTGTGCCCCGGTGAGGAGCACAGCATGCATCGTGCCTCGGCGGTATAACTAGTTCCCATTGAATTGACAGGATGCTTGGTTAGGCCTACTGGCTTACACACAGATGGGCTTATTCAGTAACAAAGATTAACTGTCATGCGCAGAGGGCAGTGGTCCACAAAGGGCAGTAATCCACAGCAACCAATCCATGGCAGCGGAGTGGCTTCGTTGTTAGCATCTCTGCTTTGCAGCACTGGACCCCTTGGTTCCAATCCTGGCCAGGACCCTTTTATAGTTTGCATATTGTCCTTCTGGATACTCAGGTTTTCCTCCACACTACAAAGACATGCTAGTAGATTAATAGGTTTTAGCTTGTATACAAGTGAGATAGGGACTTTAGATTGTGACTGGTGTGAATAAACGCAAAGCAAAGTATAAATTGTTGGTGCAAAAATAATGCTTGTAATAAATTAATCAGATTCAATTTTATTGAAGCTGTATCAGTAAATAATGAATTCTGATTGATTCCTAGGGGGTTCAGGTCATGGTGTCTGAAAGGTCTTTTCTACGACAGATGTGGTCATCCACGGCGATGGCCGAGTCTGCGAAATGTGGGAGACGTAGCTGCTGAATGGTTACATTGTGTAGTTGACAATGAAAGAGGTCCAGGAACCACATATATCATCTGACGATCATTTGAATGACCACATCTTCCATCACGACCTTTCAGTGTCCATGTGGAAATGTGCCATTCTCAGGAGTTAGGCAGAGTCCTTGTACAGGCCGTATATAGGACAGTTATCAGCATTTCACGGCGCAGTTTACTGCACTTTGCCCTTCACTTATTCCTATAAACCTGAAAACGGCTATAGTTGTGTCATTACGGCATTTTCACCTATCACACAATCACGGGTTCTTATCTGTGTCAGTACACGCTCCTTTTTTAATTTTCCCCTCTATTTATTTTCTTTCTTGTATCCAAAATCCAATTCATTTTTATCCCTCCTGTGCCTAATTCCTTCTGTCTTCCAGCGTTGCTGTTTCTCCTCCCCATTCCTCCTAATGACATGAGGGGGGTGGGCTGGGTCAGAAGCCCTTTGGCCCCCGGGACTATAGGGGGAAGGGGAGGGAGAGGACAAAGGCCACGGTGCAACTGTCCCTTTGTCTAAAAAGGAGTGACAGCAGCAGTACTTCCAGTGGCCTGCAGGTGGTGCCAAACTGATAACCAGAGAACAAGCACCCTGTATGCTATATAGAGGATAACTGCTGAAGTGTACAGACTGGGCTTATATGGCAGTGATTTGTATTAAATATAGAAATACATTTAACTTTATATAAAAAAAAGAGATTTGTATTACTGTGTTTGTTTTTCTATTCACAGAATGTATATCCTGTTCTAATATGACACTGTATGCATGTAAAGCACAAGTCTTCAAGCAGTGTTGTTTGTTACAGGCATTTTATATATTATATATATACCATATATAAGGAGCTTACAATCTAAGATCTCTACATGCATTTATATAGTGATGATAATTTACACAGCTCTTTACTGTGTAAAGACAATATTACCTGTCCTCGAGGAGCTAACTATCTAAGGCAGACCATATACCGTTAGAATCTGGGCTGGTTCAGGAGGCGGTTGAGATTCGAACACTGTGTATGGGCAGGCTGAATGTATCAAGTTGATCGATCGATCAACTTGGTTACAACCAGCATACCGGGTTTTACCTGCGATTAACGGCTGCTATAGCTGCTAGCAATAATCACTGTCTTCTCCTGGCGGGGACAGCTTCTCTCGCAACACCCCCCTACACAATGGCCCGGCAGGAGGGATTCTTGCATCAACACTGTTTGATGGAAGAAATTTGTTTCGTGTATGGCCGGCCTAAGATCCCTGTCAGGGACGTGCTGGGCTTGAACCTGGGACCTCTTCTGTGTCTGGCATTGACTTTTCCAGTGGAGCTATCTGAGATGCTGGACAGTTCCCTGCCTGATCTGCTGGATAACCTATCTGATCCATTAGACTACTCTGCTTGGTGTCTGATTACTGTTGAACTCTGAACCCCTTGCTCCTCCCATGTACTTCCTATAAAAGACATTCCAGAGATGTTGCCCCTTGCGGTTTGATCTGCTTCTGTTCCCTGAGTTCCTGATTCTGTGCTTGTATCCTGTTCCTGTGTTTGACCCGGCTTCCTGACCACGCTTCTGTCTCCAGTCCTGACCTCGGCTCGTTTGACCCTGCTCAGTTATCTGCCAGTCTGCCTGTTGCCAAGATTCGGCCTGGACTTTGACTACTCTCTGCCTGCCACTTGTGATGTTTACCTTGATGTGTATGACCCGGCTTGTCTGACTCTGCAAACCTGCACCAGCTTACCTGCATCCTCTGCTCTGCAAGCTGCACACGCTGACCTGCATCCTTTGCAATGCAAACCTGCACCTGCTGACCTGCATACCTGCTCTGCAAACCTGCACCTGCTGACCTGCATCCCTGCTCTGCTGACCTGCATCCCTGCTGTGCAAACCTGCACCTGCTGACCTGCATCCCTGCTGTGCAAACCTGCACCTGCTGACCTGCATCCCTGCTGTGCAAACCTGCACCTGCTAACCTGCATCCCTGCTGTGCAAACCTGCACCTGCTGACCTGCATCCCTGCTCTGCTGACCTGCATCCCTGCTCTGCAAACCTGCACCTGCTGACCTGCATCCCTGCTCTGCAAACCTGCACCTGCTGACCTGCATCCCTGCTCTGCAAACCTGCACCTGCTGACCTGCATCCCTGCTCTGCAAACCGGCACCTGCTGACCTGCATCCCTGCTCTGCAAACCGGCACCTGCTGACCTGCATCCTCTGCTCTGCAAGCTGAACCTGCTGACCTGCATCCGCTGCTTCCGGAACCAGCCATTCCAGTCTCCACTCGGCTCCACCACTCCAAGCAGTGAGGATCAGACAGGCACCCTTACCTCACCGTGCTCTTACCACCACTGTCCCCACTCCAGTGGTCTCCGAGCCGGGGTTGTACGGGAGGTCCCTCTCCGCACGTCAGGCTCACACCTAAGGTACGTTACAGTATCAAACCGCCATGCCTGAGCCTGCAGGAGATACCTTGCCTATGGACAATGTCTATCAACACCTTACAGCTCTCACTCAGATCGTGAAGTCTCTGCAGGGCAGCCATGTCCGAATGGATAAGCAGACACAAACTCAAGCCACCTCTGCAGATTCACCTCCAACCCCAACTTCCTCTATTGGAATGTTACCATCTCCTGAGCCCAGGGTCCCTGTTCCTGAGAAGTTTTTCGGGGATCGGAGTAAATTCCGTGCGTTTCGCAACGCATGTGAACTTTACTTTTCGTTGCTACCTCTGACTTTTTCATCTGAAGCCACCAAGGTGGGCTTCGTTATCGCTTTGCTGCAGGGGGAACCTCAAGCTTGGGCCCATCACCTACTTGAAGTCCGCCATGTAGTTCTAGACTCTCTGCCCTCTTTTCTTGATGCCATGGCCCGACTTTATGACGATCCACAGCGGACTTCTACTGCCGAGGCTGCTCTCCATGCGCTCCAGCAAGGCCGCCGAGCGGTCGAGGACTATGTGACTGATTTCAGACGCTGGAGCGCGGATACCCAGTGGAATGAGGCGGCTCTGCGGCATCAGTTCCGTCTTGGTCTCTCTGAAAGCCTGAAGGATGAGTTAGCACGGGTCGGTGTTCCTGATGTTCTAGAGACTTTAATTAATTTGTCTATCCAGATAGACCGACGACTCCGGGAGCGCAGAGCAGAAAGGTCTACCCAACAGCTCCGCCCAGCTTGGATGCTACCCCGGATACGAGCCCCTGTGTACCCTGCCAGTGCCAGTACGGTTCCAACTGAACCCTCATCCCTCAACCAGACCATCAAGCCAGGGCAGCTTGGACTAATGAAACATTCCCTATCGGCCAAGGAACGACTTCGTCGGCTGCAGAATTATCTATGCCTGTATTGCGGTGAACCCGGTCATTATGTCTCTTCTTGTCCTGCTAAGCTGCGCAAGGTCCTGGCTACCTCTTCTCCCAACTACTCACCTCCATCTACCAATGCTACTCACCTGGCTCTTCCTATCTCTTTCCAACTACCAGGGAGGACAATACCAGTAACTGCAATAATCGACTCAGGGGCATGTAGTTGTTTTGTCGATCTAGACTTTGCAGCACAACAACACATCCCACTCCAACCTAAGACTCAGGGACTTTCCATTTTCCTGGCAGATGGGTCTCGCATCAAGTCCGGAGTAGTGACCCAGGAGACCCCTCCTTTGCCTGTGATCACCTCCATGGACCATAAGGAACTATTGACTTTGGATGCTATTGCATCTCCCATGTTTCCAGTTATCCTGGGTCTACCCTGGCTTCAGGCACACAATCCACAGATTGATTGGGGAACCGGAAGTTTTAAGTTCCAGTCACCATACTGTCAACGCCACTGCATGCTTCCACGTCCCAGCACCTTGGGGCCTCTGTTATGCCTGGATTCAGATCAAGAGATACGAGCTTCTGTACCCAAACAATATCATGAGTTCCTGGACATCTTCAGCAAACGAGGGGCCGAAGTCCTCCCGCCTCATCGTCCTTACAATTGTCCAATCGAGCTTCTTCCCGGTGCTGAGATTCCTTTCGGACGGATCTTCCCCCTATCTGAACGGGAGCTTGAGGTACTGAAAGAATACGTTGATGAGAACCTTAAGAGGGGTTTCATCCGTCCTTCCACTTCTCCAGCAGGGGCAGGAATCTTCTTTGTGGAGAAAAAAGACCATTCTCTTCGGCCCTGTGTAGATTACCGGGAATTAAATAAAATCACGGTCAAGAACCGGTACCCTCTGCCTCTGGTACCTGAACTTTTTCAAAGACTCAGGACTTCCTCTGTGTTTACCAAATTAGACCTGCGGGGGGCGTACAACCTGGTACGCATCCGAGCAGGGGATGAATGGAAGACTGCCTTTCGTACCAGGTTCGGCCATTACGAATACCTAGTAATGCCCTTCGGCCTATGTAACGCCCCTGCCACCTTTCAGCATCTAGTCAGTGATGTTTTCAGAGACTGTCTGGACATTTATGTAGTTGTCTATCTTGATGATATTTTGATTTTTTCCTCCTCTCTTGAGCAGCACCGGAAACACGTCAAGAGTGTACTCTGTCGTCTCCGCCAGCATGGACTGTACGCAAAACCAGAAAAGTGTGAATTTGAGCGACAGAGTATCCAGTTCCTTGGCCTAGTGATCTCTACAGAGGGATTCAAGATGGACCCACAGAAGGTTTCAGCCATTCTGGATTGGCCTGCACCTTCAGATAAAAAGGGGGTGCAGCGCTTCGTTGGCTTTGCCAATTTTTATCGGAGGTTTATCAAGGGATTCTCTGCTATTATTTCCCCGATTACGCAGCTAACGAAGCAAAATGCTCGATTCCAGTGGACATCTGAAGCACAGGCTGCTTTCACAAACCTAAAAATACTTTTTACGTCTGCTCCTATCCTAAGTCATCCCGATCCTGCCCTACCGTATCTACTTGAGGTAGATGCCTCAGAGACAGCGGTTGGAGCTGTTATCTCCCAGCGCCAAGGTCTCAAGGACTTGATACACCCGGTAGCCTTCTTCTCCCGTAAGCTTACCCCATCCGAGAGGAATTATGATGTTGGAGACCGGGAGCTCCTGGCCATTAAATCTGCCTTTGAGGAGTGGAGTTACTTGTTGGAGGGAGCAGCGCATCCTATACTCATTTACACAGACCACAAGAACCTAGAGTATCTGAGAGCTGCCAAACGTCTGAGACCACGCCTGGCACGTTGGGCACTATTTTTCTCTAGGTTCTCGTTCCACATAACTTACCGGCCAGGCTCCAAGAACACCAAACCAGACGCTCTTTCCCGCATGTTTGATGATCCAAAAGAGGTGTCAGCTCAAGATACCATTCTATCGGAAGGCAACTTCTTACTTTTACAAACTAGCCTGATGTCTGTCTTGAAGCAAGCTTTTACAGGTGTGTCTGGTCCCTCTGAAATCACTCTGGTACCCAAGGACGGGTTACTTTGGAAGAATGACAAAATCTTTGTGCCAGAAGAAGTTCGAGTCACAGTGTTAAACTTGTGTCATGATCATCCCCTGGCAGGCCATTTCGGAATGCATAAAACCCTTGAACTGATTCAACGCACGTTTTGGTGGCCGGATCTTGAAAAAGACTGCAGGGAATATGTAGGTTCATGTGCCACCTGTATCCGTAGCAAGACCACTAGAAGCAAGGCCTGGGGTCTGCTCAGACCCTTACCAGTCCCTGACCGTCCCTGGAAAATGATTGCCATGGACTTCATAGTGGAACTCCCCCCGTCTGAAGGTTGCACAGCCATCTTTGTAGTGGTTGACCGTCTATCCAAGATGGCCCACTTCGTGCCTCTCAAAGGCACGCCCTCTGCCATGGAAACTGCCCAGGTCTTCATTAGGGAAGTAGTAAGGCTACATGGGGTCCCTGCGGACATCGTTTCGGATAGAGGGGTGCAGTTCACCTCTCGCTTTTGGAAGGCTTTGTGCAAGGTCCTGAAGATTGAGTTGTCCATGTCCTCAGCCTATCACCCCCAAACTAACGGGCAAACCGAAAGAACGAATCAGACGCTCGAACAGTACCTCAGATGCTTCACCACCTTCGTTCAAGATGACTGGGTAGCTTTACTACCCTTGGCAGAGTTTGCCTTTAACAACGCCAGTCATTCGGCTACAGGTCAAACGCCATTTTTTGCCAACTACGGGTTTCACCCGACCTTCTTACCTGATCTCATCCCTGATTCAACAGTCCCAGCGGTCCAGAGTATTGTTGATTTCCTGACCCGTAACAGCAGGATATTGCAGGAAGCCATGACTAAGGCACAAGCAGCCAATAAAAGGATCTTTGACAGGAAAAGGAGAGGGGAATTATGCCTGCAACAGGGTGACCAAGTATGGTTATCGACCACCAACCTTAAGATGGCTTGCCCCGCAAGGAAACTGGCACCCAAGTTCATCGGTCCTTTCCCAGTAAAACGGAAATTAAACGAGGTCTCCTATGAACTTGCCTTACCGGAGTCGTTGAAGATTCACCCAGTCTTTCACGTTTCCTTGCTGAAACCCGCAGTGCCCGACCCGTTCCCAGACAGGGGATCGGGACCACCCAAGCCTGTAATCATTGACGGTGATGAGGAGTTCGAGGTGGAGGCCGTCTTGGACTGCCGAAGAAGAGGGAACCAGCTTCAATTCCTGATCAAGTGGAAGGGGTACGGTCTGGAGGAGAACTCCTGGGAACCCCAACAGAACATTCACGCCCGAGAGTTAATCCAGGCCTTTTTTCGCAGTCACCCCCAGAAAAGAGCTCTATTGGGCACCCGGAGGTTGCCCTTAAGGGGGGGGGGGCACTGTCAGGGACGTGCTGGGCTTGAACCTGGGACCTCTTCTGTGTCTGGCATTGACTCTTCCAGCGGAGCTATCTGAGATGCTGGACAGTTCCCTGCCTGATCTGCTGGATAACCTATCTGATCCATTAGACTACTCTGCTTGGTGTCTGATTACTGTTGAACTCTGAACCCCTTGCTCCTCCCATGTACTTCCTATAAAAGACATTCCAGAGATGTTGCCCCTTGCGGTTTGATCTGCTTCTGTTCCCTGAGTTCCTGATTCTGTGCTTGTATCCTGTTCCTGTGTTTGACCCGGCTTCCTGACCACGCTTCTGTCTCCAGTTCTGACCTCGGCTCGTTTGACCCTGCTCAGTTATCTGCCAGTCTGCCTGTTGCCAAGATTCGGCCTGGACTTTGACTACTCTCTGCCTGCCACTTGTGATGTTTACCTTGATGTGTATGACCCGGCTTGTCTGACTCTGCAAACCTGCACCAGCTTACCTGCATCCTCTGCTCTGCAAGCTGCACACGCTGACCTGCATCCTTTGCAATGCAAACCTGCACCTGCTGACCTGCATACCTGCTCTGCAAACCTGCACCTGCTGACCTGCATCCCTGCTCTGCAAACCTGCACCTGCTGACCTGCATCCCTGCTCTGCAAACCTGCACCTGCTGACCTGCATCCCTGCTCTGCTGACCTGCATCCCTGCTCTGCAAACCTGCACCTGCTGACCTGCATCCCTGCTGTGCAAACCTGCACCTGCTGACCTGCATCCCTGCTCTGCTGACCTGCATCCCTGCTCTGCAAACCTGCACCTGCTGACCTGCATCCCTGCTGTGCAAACCTGCACCTGCTGACCTGCATCCCTGCTCTGCAAACCTGCACCTGCTGACCTGCATCCCTGCTCTGCAAACCGGCACCTGCTGACCTGCATCCTCTGCTCTGCAAGCTAAACCTGCTGACCTGCATCCGCTGCTTCCGGAACCAGCCATTCCAGTCTCCACTCGGCTCCACCACTCCAAGCAGTGAGGATCAGACAGGCACCCTTACCTCACCGTGCTCTTACCACCACTGTCCCCACTCCAGTGGTCTCCGAGCCGGGGTTGTACGGGAGGTCCCTCTCCGCACGTCAGGCTCACACCTAAGGTATGTTACAATCCCTATGAGCTTTTTCATAGCAATGATACACACTAGAGCCAATTGCCCTATCAGTATGCCCTTGGGAGTATACTCATGAAAACACAAAGGGAGCATGCAAACTCCATGCAATGAGTTTACTGGCTAGTATTTAAACCAAAGACCCCAGTGCTCCAAGGCAGAACTGCTAATCACTTAGCTACTGTTATTATACAGGATTTATATAGCGCCAACAGTTTGCACATTGCTTTACAACACGAGGGCAGACAGTACAGTTACAATACAATTCAATACAGAACGAATCAGAGGGCCCTGCTCATTATTCCTTACAATCTAAAAATCGAGGGTCAAGTGATACAAAAGGTAATAACTGTGGGGGATGATCTGATGGAGAAGGTGGAAATACAGTTGTTAGGTGGAGGCGGGATAAACTTCTCTAAAGAGAAGGGTTTTCAGTGATTGCATAAAGTGAACAGAGTAGGAGATAGCCGGACAGATTGGGGTAGAGAGTTCTAGAGGCTCGGGAGAGGCTCGGGAGAAGTCCTTGAGGCGAGCATGGGAGGAGGTGACGAGGGAGCTAGAGAGCAGGAGGTCTTGGGAGGAATGAAGAGAACGATTAGGTTGGTATTTTGGGACTAGGTTAGTGATGTAGCTGGGAGCTGAGTTGTGGATGGCTTTGTAAATTGTTAGTATCTTGAATTTAATTTGTTGGGTGAGTGGCAGCAAATGAAGGGATTGGCAGAGAGGCACAGCAGACATTGTACACTGGCATTCATGATGGTAAATACATAAAAAAAACATACATGCTTGGTATTTTAAGAATCTTAGCAAATTGGGGGAAAATATATAATATTTGTATGTATTTTCATAGAAACCTAATTAATAGTTTGAAAAATATTTTACCTCGGCAGAAGTTCTGGTGATACAAGTTCACATATCAAAGGGTTTCTTAGGATATGATATGTTACACCAATTTTTTTCTCATACCTCTTTCTGAAATGGGAATGAGGGACACCAATTACCAAATGTAGGCAGGCATAGGACACACCCCCTGCCACACCCCCTTAAAGGGGAATTCTACAAATAAAAATGATTAGTTAAAGTGGTTGTAAAGGCAGAAGTTTTTTTTTATCTTAATGCATTCTCTGCATTAAGATAAAAAACCTTCTGTGTGCAGCAGCTCCCCCTCAGCCCCTTTAATACTTACCTGAGCCCCACCTCGATCCAGCAATGTAAAAAAGTGCCTGTCATACTTACCTCCTCTGTGCAGTTGGTTTTGGGGTCCCTCAGTGGCTCTCCCTCGGGGCACCCATGTGGGCGTGTTTCCGTGTCCTGCTGCTGCTGCGTCTATTGACACAGACAGCAGGACTCGGCTCCGCCACCTGGCTCCTGCGTCATTGAATTTGATTGACAGCAGTGGGAGCCAATGGCTGCGCTGCTATCAATCTATCCAATCAGGACCCAAGACACCGGCTGGAGCGGGTGTACTCGTCCCCGGCACAGGAACGATCGGGCTCAGGTAAGTAAAAGGGGGGCTGGTGCACTACAAGAGGTTTTTCACCTCAATGTATAGAATGCATTGAGGTGAAAAACCGCAAGGGTTTACAACCCCTTTAAGTCCTGATGCAAATATTGGGCTGGCTCATGGAAGGAATTATGAAAATATTGAATTGACTTGATGAGTGGATGTCAGTCTGGAGGGGTGGGTGTTTCTAGGTAGGCATGTCGACCAACCCAGGCAATGTTTACACTCACAGCTCAGCCTTAATAATTGAAAGAACTGAAATCAACAGAATGAAATAGGCGGATCACGGACAGTCAGGCTGGGGAGGGAAGCACTAGATGATGATGGATGACCTGCAGCCACGAAATGTGGAAGACTCCATCTGATTTTCTGTAGCTTCTAAAGCACATTGTGAGAAGCTCACAGTGTGCAGTGAAATCAGAGTAAGCAAATTCAGTAGAGGAGAGGAGCCTTTACAACTGTGTAAGACTGAAGGGAAGGCTGGAGTTCAGCTTTAACATACACACAGTGTTCTAACACGCATGTTCTGGCACTGTGAAAAGATTGTTCGCACACTGTCACTGTCCTTATCTCCAGGAATAGATACCAGTTGACATGGAATCAATACTAAAATACTGTTAGTATAACTGAAATCTGCCTTTATATTATCTTCCTACAGCACAAATCAGACTTAAAGTGTTACTAAACCCAGGAGCCTGCATTCACTTTATCTGGTCTCCCACAGCACAGAGGAACATGGAAATGCAATTATTATAGTAAATATAAACAGCTAAATACCCTTTCTCATCAGCAGTCTATAGCAGTCTTTTGACTTCTATCAGTATCTGGTTAACGCTTGTAAGAGGAGTTTTCATTCTCCCCTGATTGTCATATGAGGCTGCAAGATCCCTGACCCTCTGTCTGGACAGTGCTGATTGACCCTGTGCTGATCACATGCACTCTCCCATGAAACAAAAAACTATCTAGCAATACACACCAAACTGAGCATGTGCAGCTTGCCCCCAAGGCTCTGTTCTATTAGCAGATGGATTGGGGATGGGGACTGTGGAAGAAGGGGAGGAACAGAAAATACAGGATCAAACAGCCTTTTGTACACAATGCAGAGAATTAACCCCTTAGATTTCACAGTGAGTATAACAAGCATGCTTTACTGCATATACAGACTGATTTTACTGTGGGTTTAGTACAGGGCTCGACAAACCCCGGGCGCCAGGTCGCCATTGCGACTAGAATTAGCGACCTGGCGCCTGGAATCCTGTCTCTCCGTGCCCCCTCCGCGCCGCGGGATCGCGTCAGGCCGCGCCGGCCGGTAATTGAGGCCGCGGCTTTGGGGCCTTCTGCAGGCCTATGCTTCCTTCTGTGATCTAGCGCCATCTTGTGGTGGCCGTTTGTATGACAAGACAAACAGCAATGCTAATGGAGTTTCCCTGTCTGTTTTCACTGCCATCTCCTTCCCTCTAATTAGAACCCCCAAATATTATATATATTTTTTATTCTAACACCCTAGAGAATAAAATGGCGGTCGTTGCAATACTTTCTGTCACACCGTATTTGCGCAGCGGTCTTACAAGCGCACTTTTTTGGGAAAAAATTAAAAAAAATATTATAAAAAAATAAGACAACAGTAAAGTTAGCCCAATTTTTTTTAATATTGTGAAAGATAATGTTACGCTGAGTAAATTGATACCCAACATGTCACGCTTCAAAATTGCGTCCGCTCGTGGAATGGCGACTAACTTTTACCCTTTAAAATCTCCATAGGCGACGTTTAAAAAATTCTACAGGTTGCATGTTTTGAGTTACAGAGGAGGTCTAGGGCTAGAATTATTGCTCTCGATCTACCGATCGCGGCAATACCTCACGTGTGGTTTGAACACCGCTTTCATATGCGGGCGCTACTCACGTATGCGTTTGCTTCTGCGCGCGAGCTCGGCGGGACGGGGCGCGTTCCTGGCTCCTAACTTTTTTAGCTGGCTCCTAGATTCCAAGCAAATTTGTCAAGCCCTGGTTTAGTAACACTTTAAAGCTAGCCATAGATGGATCAAAATTTGGCCAGTTCAGCAGGGACCGGAGGAATTTCTTTCCATCTATGGCTGGTCCTGTTCAAGAGTAGTTGATGCACTGATCGACTGCTTATGAACAGACTTGCTGGAAAAAGTAAAATCAATCAGCTCTGCAGCCAATAGGCTGCAGTGCTGATCAGTATTTTCTGACAACAGAGGAGTCCAGCTGACTCCTCCACTGTCAGAATACAATGACACAGCAGGGAGGATTCACGAATCATGAGCCAGGCTGATGCAGATACTTGATGTAATTAGGCACACTGATTGGGACAATTCGTGTAAGAGGGCACTGTGATGGGGACACCTGATGTAAGGGGGCACTCTGATTCGGACACATGATGTAGAGGGGCACTCTGATTCGGACACATGATGTAGAGGGGCACTCTGATTCGGACACATGATGTAGAGGGGCACTCTGATTCAGACACATGATGTAAGGGGGCACTCTGATTCGAACATCTGATGTAAGGGGGCACTCTGATTTGGACACATGATGTAAGGGGGCACTCTGATTTGTACACATGATGTAAGGGGGCACTCTGATTTGGACACATGATGTAGAGGGGCACTCTGATTGGCACACATGATGTAAGGGGGCACTCTGATTGGGACACATGATGTAAGGGGGCACTCTGATTGGGACACATGATGTAAGGGTGCACTCTGATTGGGACACATGATGTAAGGGGGCACTCTGATTGGGACACATGATGTAAGGGGGCACTCTGATGGAGACACCTGATGTAAGGGGGCACTCTGATTCGGACACATGATGTAGAAAGGCACTCTGATTCAGGACACATGATGTAGAGGGGCACTCTGATGGAGACACATGATGTAAGGGGGCACTCTGATTCAGACACATGATGTAAGGGGGCACTCTGATTCAGACACATGATGTAAGGGGGCACGCTGATTCGGACACATTATGTAAGGGGGCACTCTGATTCGAACATCTGATGTAAGGGGGCACTCTGATTCGGACACATGATGTAGAGGGACACTGATTCCGACACATGATGTAAGGGGGCACTCTGATTTGGACACATGATGTAAGGGGGCACTCTGATTTGGACACATGATGTAGAGGGGCACTCTGATTGGCACACATGATGTAAGGGGGCACTCTGATTGGGACACATTATGTAAGGGGGCACTCTGATTCAGACACATGATGTAAGGGGGCACTCTGATTCGAACATCTGATGTAAGGGGGCACTCTGATTTGGACACATGATGTAAGGGGGCACTCTGATTTGTACACATGATGTAAGGGGGCACTCTGATTTGGACACATGATGTAGAGGGGCACTCTGATTGGCACACATGATGTAAGGGGGCACTCTGATTGGGACACATGATGTAAGGGGGCACTCTGATTGGGACACATGATGTAAGGGTGCACTCTGATTGGGACACATGATGTAAGGGGGCACTCTGATTGGGACACATGATGTAAGGGGGCACTCTGATTGGGACACATGTTGTAAGGGGGCACTCTGATTCGGACACATGATGTAAGGGGGCACTCTGATGGAGACACCTGATGTAAGGGGGCACTCTGATTCGGACACATGATGTAGAAAGGCACTCTGATTCAGGACACATGATGTAGAGGGGCACTCTGATGGAGACACATGATGTAAGGGGGCACTCTGATTCAGACACATGATGTAAGGGGGCACTCTGATTCAGACACATGATGTAAGGGGGCACGCTGATTCGGACACATTATGTAAGGGGGCACTCTGATTCGAACATCTGATGTAAGGGGGCACTCTGATTCGGACACATGATGTAGAGGGACACTGATTCCGACACATGATGTAAGGGGGCACTCTGATTTGGACACATGATGTAAGGGGGCACTCTGATTTGGACACATGATGTAGAGGGGCACTCTGATTGGCACACATGATGTAAGGGGGCACTCTGATTGGGACACATTATGTAAGGGGGCACTCTGATTGGGACACATGTTGTAAGGGGGCACTCTGATTCGGACACATGATGTAAGGGGGCACTCTGATTCGGACACATGATGTAGAAAGGCACTCTGATTCAGGACACATGATGTAAGGGGGCACTCTGATTCAGACACATGATGTAAGGGGGCACTCTGATTCAGACACATGATGTAAGGGGGCACTCTGATTCAGACACATTATGTAAGGGGGCACTCTGATTCGGACACATTATGTAAGGGGGCACTCTGATTCGGACGCATGATGTAGAGGGGCACTCTGATGGAGACACATGATGTAAGGGGGCACTCTGATTCGGACACATGATGTAAGGGGGCACTCTGATTCGCACGCATGATGTAGAGGGGCACTCTGATGGAGACACCTGATGTAAAGGGACAATGTGATTCAAATACCTGATGTAAGGGCCACTCTGATGGGGACAACTGATATAAGGGGGGACTCTGATGAGGACCCTGATGTAACAGGACACTCTGATGGGAAACTTATGTAAAGCGGGACTCTGATGGGGACTCCTGATGCAAAGGGGGACTCTGATAGGGACATCTGATATAAGAGAGCATAGGTTATGCTTAATCACCCTAATCTATTGACAGCCTAATACATACTAGTGTTTCCCAGGGCACGACACTGTGTGACAGACTGTCACTGACTCACACACAGGGCTTTTTTTCAGCAAGAATGCAGGGGAATGCAGTTCTGGCACCTCTTGCTGCTGGGGTATCTATTTTCTATGGAGGGGATCTATTGTTGCAGGATGACTATTGTAGCTGGAAAGGATCTTCTTTTGAGGGAGGAGTCTATTGATGCTGGCTGCTGGGAGATCTATCGTTGCTGGGGGCAGGTATTGTTTTCGGGGGTGTCTATTGCTGCTGGGGGATCAATTGTTGTGGAGGGTGATCTATTGTTGCTTGGGGGGGTCTATTGGTTGTGGGAATCTACTGCTTCTGGCTGGAGGGAATCTACTATTTTACTGCTTTCCTTGTTATCATTAACAAATTCCATACAAATTATGTAGCACCACAAAATGATACTTGGTTCTGTATTTTCCAAAAGGGCTGATACTAGGAGGTGGGTAGGGGTAGAACTAAGGGACAGTGCTCAGAGGTGGGTAGGGGATGGATAAAAGGGGTGACTCAGAAGGGGGGAGTACCTGCACCTATGCTTAGATAAAAAAAGCCCTGCTGACACACAATGTTGACATTATGCCCCCTGATCTTTTTTTTTTACTGCACTCCCATATCAGATAGGCTAGATCCAGCCATGCACAGAATGTGGCAGAGCTACAACAGAGAATAGTGGTGCCACCCTTTTTTCTATGCAGAGTTGTATCCGAAGTATCAGGTGGAGAGGTGGATCGCTGGATCCCTGGTTTGGATTAGGTGTCTCAGTTGAGCAGTGGAAGGTGTTTTTCGGTGGGCCGCTCTCTAGACTACAAAGTCTATGGTAGGACCCTTGGAGTATAATACTGAAAGTATGCAGAAAAAAAGAGCACCACACTATTTTACAACCCTGAAATGGTTTATTGATCCAAAGTTTTATTCAACAACAAGAAGAAAAAAAAATGTGTCTTCATCAGGGTTGGAAATTTTTTGGCAGGGCTTGTATCTGGACAAAGATTATTTTCCTACATTTGAAATTGTATCCATGGTGCAGAGCCGGCGTTGGTTGCAGGTCTGTGAACTTCAGAAGAAACATGTTTAGAGGTGTCGGGATTTCAATACTTATTCAACCCATCAAACACAAGAAAGGTTTTAATGAGGCCCACTGAATCTGGTAAGGCATCGCTCAAAACAGGCCTCCCTCAATGGGTACCTAGAAGCCACTCAAAGTGTGGAAACACCGAAACCAAAGGTTTCGTGGCAATAACACTTCCCCTTCATCAGGGCTTAAAAAGTGGAATAGAACTTGTATGGACTCAAGGAAAATTCTAACCAAACAGATCTAGATTTAATCTGACATTAACTCTCTTTTATAACTGCAATTGTGCTCAGCGGCAGTAATTCTCTCTGGAGTACAAGGCCCTTGCTAAGATTTTTGTAGTATCTAGTATTATATTAAAGGTAAGCAGGAAAAAACACCACAATTTTTACAGCCCAGAAACACGTTGGCCAAAAAATAATTCAGATGCATTTTGGTGGCAGGGGTGTCAAACTCAATTTCATTAGGGGCTCCATCATCATTATAATTGCCTTGAAAGACACGGTTTTATCTGTAAGACTAGATTTCTAGATCACCCACCCACCTTAAATCAGATGTCAAGAGCCCCTCCCCCCCCACCCTGCATAAGTCAAGAGCTCCCCACCCTCCCTTACATCACAGTGCACAGGGATGGGGGGGGGGGGGGTTACCTTTGCGGCTATCCGTAGCACACTGAGGGGCATAGCTCATAAGCAGAAAGTTCCAGGTCTGGAGGAGAACCAGAGGAGGGCTGGAGTCAGCTCCCAGAGTCTGCTGAATGCTAAGACTAGGGAAGGTGGAGAGGAGTGGTGCTTCGGCTGAACAGAGAGGCGCAGGATCTGTAGGAGTTCTGTGCTCCTCTCTGCTGCCAACTGCTGAGACAAGGAGCCCTGGTTCACACTGATGCGATGCAGGAAACGCATAAGATTCACTGCATTTCTCCGCATTGTAGCGCACTGCTTGGCAGACGCACGGCGTCAATGCGATCTGCTGCGGTTGTCAATGTTATGTAGTGGGTATTTAAATTTGAGGGGGAGCATCTGGGTCATTTAACCCAGATGTACTAATTGTTAGGGAATCTGAGAATCCCTTTTGTGGTTCTTGGAGGACTCTGGTGGTGCAAGGTTCCCTGTGGCCTGCAGGTGGCGTTGTCACCCTGGGTCGGAGTTGAACCTGCACCGCAAGACTGTTCCTTTTTGTCCTTTCCTGGCGCCGGTACAGCGGGGCGGGGAACCCGCTGTGACGCAAAGGGAGAGGAGATAAAAGGGGCGGACGCCCTGACCTTAGGGTTCAGAGTTGGAGGACGCGACCGCACCCAGGCACCTTCAGCCTGGGTGCTGGCGTTCCGGAGTTCCGGGCCCAGGTGCCCTTGACCTGGCTGGAGCGAGGGATGGAGTCCATCCCAGGCACCTTAAGCCTGGTGTCACGGATGCCTAACACGGCATCCAGCACAGGGTAGGCACAAGGTAAGTAAATATATATATATATGCGTTTATTGAAAGGATAATTCATAAACAATAAGGCAACCAGCAAACAACCACAGTGACACACAAAACAACTCCCTACACCAACGTGAATATAGGTTTGAGATTTAAGCATAAATGTAATCAAGCCAGGGTCATACACGAGAGATCAGTCCGATTGAACAGGGAGCCGGAAGGGACAACAGGAGGAAGGGATAAGTCTGCAAGGCAGGGGTCCAGGGATGGATGCAGGGTTCAGGAACACAGGACACAAGGTACAGGATAACAGGTCACAAGGTTCAGGTTCAGGAATACAGGTCTGGCTTCCAAGACAATACCAGAGCAAATGCTTTAGTGTCTGCTGGGTATTTATACACACCTCCTGCAATCAGTCTCAGGTGACGCCTGATTGCAGGAGATGATTTCGGCTCCAGACAAATGGGAGACACCTGCTGGTGGCCACCATAACTGCACCCTTTGGTGCTGAAAGCAATAGCACCACCAGCAGGTGACCCAGGCAATGACACTGATCATGACACCTGGGGTGAGGTACTACGGCCGAGGCCTGGAGCCCAGTAGCTTTGACTGGGTTCCGCGAGGGTGGAGGAGTCCGAGGGGCCCTAAGGTGTTGGGACCCGTATCTGAGGCGAGGAGGCCGGGGAGTGTAACCCTTCCGAATAGCCCGGTACAGCATTAATCCGGTGACGGCGGGGCCTCCGGTAACTCTCTTGGAGGGATGTCTTCCCCCTGACAGGGGCTGCAACGTAGCGAAGGTAACTCCAGTTCCTGTTCACTAGAGTCGCTGGAAGAGACTCTGAAGTAAAAAGGACATTTAACAGCCACTGTGCTTAGCAACCGTTGGTGAAACCTCAACGGTTTAGTTTCTTTGAGGATTGTGCCTTGACCTACTCCCCACCAAAACTGAACTGTTCTATGGGTCTCAAACTGTCTGCTCACAAAGGACTATTTGTTTGCCGTTATGGAATAAATAAGTGTTGGACCTTTTCAGTGTGTGGTACTCCAATTACTGGGAGCAAAGGGGGTTATCAGCAGAACAGACTTGGCTCTGAGCGTATACACAGCCCGAATATAATCTGATTCTGGCCTTCACCTCTACATGCTGCAATCTAGAGGACATGGGCCGTGGCGCACCTCGCTCTCACCTTCAAAGTACCCCTAGACCGAAGCCAAAGTATCCACTAAAGAAGAGAGAGAGGGTGAGGCCGCTACAGTTAGATTAATGACACCCTGAAACCGATTGCAAAACGCAGTGTGATTGCATGGGTGTGAACACCCATGCAATGCGATTCAGGTGCATGGGAAAAAGGGATCCTGCACGATTTTGCTGCGGATGTGATCTGAGCCATACAAAATGTATGGCTCAAATCGCACCGCACAGACATCACATGTGATGTGCACAGGAAGACAGTGTGATTCCTGTGCAAATCACATGCACTGCTTTGCACACACCAGGCGTAGGGGACAGAGAAGAGCGGGGTGCTGTAACTGCAGGAGAGGTGCGAGGGCCACATTAGGTGGCCTGGCTGGCCGGATTCAGATCCTCTTCATCAGGGCTTGAAATGTTATTTGGACAGGCACATATCTGGACAAAATTTCCTATAATATCCTATCCTATATTTGAAAATTTGTATCTTTTGGTTGCAGGTTTAGCATCCTGGCTTCTAGACCAGAGAATGGAGCAGCCTCTGAACCATGTATTCAATTTGTTTACACCCACTGCTAGTCTTCAGTGTGCTGCCCATGTCTACAGAGTAGATCTTCATAGACTTCTATGTGGCTGTGTCTTGAGTAGGGATGAGCTCCGGCGTGTTCGCACACTCCATGTGCAGAGCCCGCCAGGAAGTCGGCACGGCGCTACGCTAATCACAGGCAGGGAAACATGTCCCGATGCGCGGCTGCAGAGATCGGGACATGTCTCCCTGCCTGTGATTAGCACAGCGCCGTGCCGACTTCCTGGCGGGCTCTGCACATGGAGTGTGCGAACACGCCGGAGCTCATCCCTAGTTTTGAGTGTCTCTACCCTTGGTAGACCACGACCTCGACCAGGACACTAAAGACTTGCTGCAGAGGATGCACTTTGTTTTTGTTTTAAAATGTCTCCAGCTAGCTAGGTGTGAATCTCCCTGCTTGGAGACTCTCATGCTTCTGTAGCACCCTGGAGTTTAGGCAAGGATGCTCCTCACAAATTTACTTTCCAGGAGTAGTTATCCTGGTTGGTTGTTAGAAATCTATTAATTTCTCCCTAAGTTTGGCCTTATTGCACTTTTCACTTCTACCACTAGGTGGCCGGGTACTTGGTGATACTAGATATGAGAAGGGCAACTTAAAGGGGTTGTAAAGAGAATTTTTTATTTTTTTTAAAATAGCAAACATGTTATACTTACCTCCACTGTGCAGCTCGTTTTGCACAGAGTGGTCCCGAACCTGGTCTTCTGGGGTCCCTCGGCGGCTGTCTCGGCTCCTGCCCGCAAGAACTGAACACCTTCATGCCAGCGAGCTCGCATGGTGGTAAGTTCTTGCGGGCGCCCTCCCGTGATACAGCCGGCAGCTATAGCCGCTCACTGTATCACTAGGCCCCGCCCCTTGGCGCGCCGCGTCATTGGATGTGATTGACAGCAGCGTGAGCCAATGGCTGCGCTGCTTTCAATCCATCCACTCTAGCCAATCAACGACCAGGCTGAGTGGCGAAGAGGACATCGGGGGCGAGCGCAACAGGTGAACAGGCTCAGGTAAGTAAAACGGGGGGGCTGGGGGGGCCGGAATTGTCGGATGTTTTTTCACCTTAATGTATAGGATGCATTAAGGTGAAAAAACGTGTACCTTTAGTGTCCCTTTAAGGTGAGGTTATGGGTATATGGGGTATCTCAGCCAATGGGCAGGGGTTTTCTTGGATTCCTTGGCCTGCTGGGAGAGCCTATATATTTGGGTGGAGTCAGGTGTTCTGTGCCACCCGGACTGCTGTCTGGGTGGACGTGTGTCGTGTTTTGCGCCAGGCTGCTAGGCCGGAGATTTGGCCTATGCCGGGGACATCTGGTTGCTGGGCTGTCTGAGGGCCGATCCAGAAGTAAGAGAGCAGCCCAGAGTTGAGATTGAGGCTTGCAGTCCAACCAGAAGTGGCGGTTCTGCCGGCCAGGGAACCTGTCGTGGTCGGAGGTAGAAGAGAAGCTATCACCACTGAGGGACCGTCCACCTTATTATCAAGGACCACAGTGAGTAACTGAAGCAAGTACCTGAGCAGTATTCTCACCGAATGGGCAACGTGGAGAATCAGAAAACTTCAGGCGGTGATCAAGTCAGGGACCCAGCCAGCGGAGGTGTCATGAAGGGCAATCTAACCTGCAAGTTGGTGACGCTTCGGCGCGCGTGTGCGTGGTGATGGCACTTCGGCGCTCGAGGGTGCGCGCCTGCGTAATAGCGGCGCTGCTGTGTCTGCGCGCATGCGCGGCAACGGCGCGCGGGAGCGCGCAGTGACACTTCTTGGCGCCAATCTGGGGCTATTTAAAGGGGCTGATGCCTGGGCTCCTTGCTGTCTGGTCTACAGCGTCCCCGAGACCCATCTGCAACCTGATAGATACTCTAACCAATCTGTTCCTGTGACCCGGCTTGTTCCTGACGCTTCCTGCCTTCCGCCTGCCCTCTGACTCCCGGCTTGTTGACCTTGCTTCTGCCTGCTCCTTGTGCCAACTGCTGCCTGCCCGTTGCCGACCCGGCCTGAATAACGACTCTGCCTCTGCCTTTGGAATTGAACCTGATCTGCCAGCCAGTGGATGACCCGGCCTGTTTGGACTTGTCTGTGCCCTGTACTATAGGACACCTTCCCCGCTACCTGCTGCCTCACTCCTCAGTTCCTGTGTGCCAAGCCTGCCTGCTGTTCCAGCTTTCCTGCTGTCGCTGACACCTGCACAGAGCTTCCTGACGTCCAGCTCCATCTCTGCACCAGTGTTCCTGACAGGCACTTGTGCGACTCTGCACTCCCGAGCTCCCTGTTCCCACCATCAGGGGTTCCGGAGTAAGAGGTGCAAAAGAGGCCGCTCCCTGTATTCCAGGCTCACCACCAGGTACGTGACAGTACCAGACAGTTATGTCCGAGCCTGCGCAGGGAGCGAACCCAATGGAGGAACTATGCCGGCACCTGGATGGGCTAACCCAGGCCGTCAGAAGTCTGCAAGAGGGTTATACCCGACCGGAAGGCCGAGTCCAGGCCCTATCCTCCTCAGCTTTCTCCTCTACTGGGACTTCCGCTTCTCCTTAAGTGGTCATGATGCCGCCTGAACCTAAGGTACCCACACCCGAGAGATTCTCATGGGAGCGGAGCAGATACAGAGCCTTTCGGAATGCCTGCAAACTCTTCTTTGCCTTGCAACCACGGACCTTCTCATTAGAATCCACCAAAGTGGGGTTCGTTATTACCCTCCTGTCTGGTGAGCCTCAAGCCTGGGCCCACCGCCTCTTGGAGCATAAAGACGTTTCGCTTAATACCCTGGACACCTTCTTCCAGGCCATGTCTCAACTTTACGAGGATCCGCACCAGGCCATCACTGCCGAAGCAGCCCTGCATGCCCTTCAGCAAGGCCACAGACCGGCGGAGGATTACGTTTCCGAATTCAGGAGATGGAGCTCAGACACTAATTGGAACGATGCTGCCCTTTGTTACCAATTCCGATTGGGACTCTCAGAACCGCTCAAAGACAAACTGGCACGTGTAGGTGTGCCCGGAACCTTGGAAGCTCTGATCAATCTAACCATTCAGATTGACCGCCGTCTAAGGGAACGTAGGACTGAACGAGCCACTGGGCCGTCTCGCCCAGTTTGGATGTTGCCCCGGGTACCCAGCTCTGCCAACCCAGCTCCTTCGTTTCCAGTCACAGCCTCCTCTGACAGCCCAGAACCTATGCAGCTGGGACTTCTCCGTCCCTCGCTCACACCTGAGGAACGTCAACGCAGGCGAACCCTTAACCTATGCCTATACTGCGGAGAACCCGGACACTATGTACGGACCTGCCCTGTGAAATTCCGTAAGTGCCTCTCCATGTCGTCTGTGCATTTACCCGTTATACCCAGTAATTCAGCTCACCTGGCAATTCCGATTCTTTTGCAGCTCCCAGGAGGGAATATTCAAGTCAGCGCTATCATTGACTCCGGGGCCTGCAGTTGTTTTCTGGACTTAGCTTTCGCCACCACACATCACATTCCTCTGCGATCTAGGGCTAAAGGGCTTTCAGTACACCTCGCCGATGGGTCGACCCTCAAATCCGGGCTAGTCACACAGGAGACCCTACCTCTGGCCACCACTATTGCCAGCACCCATCAGGAGCTACTGTGCCTGGATGTCATCAAGTCTCCTCTGTTCCCCATCATTCTGGGCATGCCCTGGTTACAGGCCCATAAACCGCAAATTAATTGGACAACAGGAGAAGTCAGTTTCTGTTCCCCCTACTGCCATCAACATTGTCTGCAGGAAGTTTCGAGTACTCCTTCTCCCTTGCTTTGCATGGACTCTGATGCCGAGGTCCGCCAGTCAGTTCCTGAAGCGTACCACAACTTCCTGGATGTTTTCAGCAAGAAGGGGGCTGAGACTCTTCCCCCACACAGGCCTTACGACTGCCCGATTGAGCTCCTCCCCGGGGCTGAAATCCCCTTTGGCAGGATTTTTCCCCTGACGGAACTTGAACTTGAGACCCTCAAGACTTATATTGATGATAATCTTAAGAAAGGGTTCATCCGTCCTTCTACGTCACCGGCAGGGGCAGGGATCTTCTTCGTTGAGAAAAAGGACCATTCTCTCCGCCCCTGTGTGGACTACAGGGAGCTCAACAAAGTGACTATAAAGAACCGGTACCCCCTTCCTTTAGTACCGGAATTGTTCCAAAGACTAGGATCCGCAGTCATTTTCACAAAACAGGACCTCCGTGGGGCCTATAACCTGGTGCGGATCCGAAGCGGTGATGAGTGGAAAACTGCCTTTCGCACTCGCTTCGGGCACTTCGAATACTTAGTAATGCCCTTCGGACTCTGCAATGCCCCGGCTACGTTCCAGCATTTTGTGAACAACATTTTTAGAGACTACCTGGACCTTTTTGTTATCATCTATCTGGACGACATCCTCAACTTTTCCCCCTCTTTGGAGAAACATCGGGTACATGTTCAGAATGTGCTCGCACGGCTTCGAACGCACGGGTTATACGCAAAACCCGAAAAATGCGAATTCGAACGCCAAAGCATCCAATTCCTTGGACTTGTCATCTCGTGGAGGGTATCACGATGGACTCCCAGAAAGTGGCTGCAATTCTTGACTGGCCGGTGCCCGTGGATAAGAAAGGCATACAGCTCTTCGTCGGGTTCGCAAACTTTTATAGGAAGTTCATCAGGAGGTTCTCTTCCATCATCACCCCAATAACCAACCTAACCAAACAGACTGTCCGGTTCCAGTGGTCTTCAGAAGCCCAAACGGCCTTTGAGACCCTTAAGAAATTATTTACCTCTGCACCCGTTCTGAGGTACCCTGATGCGGCTCTACCATACATTCTGGAGGTAGACGCCTCGGAAACAGCAGTTGGGGCGGTTCTCTCTCAAAGACAGGGGCCCAAGGCTCTTTTACATCCGGTGGCCTTCTTCTCCCGTAAGCTGTCAGATTCAGAGAAAAACTATGATGTGGGAGACCGGGAACTACTGGCAATCAAAGCCGCCCTGGAGGAATGGCGGTACCTCCTGGAAGGAGCAGCGCATCCGATCCTGGTCTATACGGACCACAAGAATCTGGAGTATCTGAAGGTGGCCAAAAGACTGAAACCCCGGCAGGCCAGGTGGGCACTTTTCTTCACACGATTCTCTTTCCATATAGCGTATAGACCAGGATTGAAGAATACCAAACCTGATGCTCTCTCACGAATGTTCTGTGATTCTGAAACACCCGCCCCTCCGCACACCATCTTTTCATCAGGAAACTTTCTCTTGCTTCAAGAGGACCTGCTATCTCGGATCAAGCAAGCATCCAAGGGGGTCTCTCCCTCACCTGGGACAGAGTTGCAGCTCAAAGATGGACTTCTATGGTACAAGGACAAAATCTTCGTACCAGAGGACTTGCGAGTCGCGGTCCTTAGTTCCTGCCACGATAACAAACTGGCTGGTCACTTCGGGGTACTCAAGACCTCCGAACTCCTACAACGCATGTTCTGGTGGCCGCAACTGTCAAAGGACTGCAGGAGCTATGTGGAGTCGTGCAGTAAACATGTATCAGGAACAAGGGAAGTAAGTCCAGAGCCTGGGGTCTGTTAAAACCATTGCCCGTACCGGAGAGGCCATGGAAGATGATTTCCATGGACTTCATCGTAGAGCTTCCCCCCTCTGAGCTTTTCACCACTATCTTCGTGGTTGTGGATAGACTGTCAAAAATGGCACACTTCTTGCCCATGAGGGGTACGCCCTCTGCTCCTGAGACAGCTAAAATTTTTGTCAAGGAAATCGTAAGGCTCCATGGCATCCCTGCGAATATCGTGTCGGATCGAGGGGTGCAATTCACTTCCAGGTTCTGGAAGGCCCTGTGTGAAGCTCTCGGGATTAACTTTTCCTTCTCGTCTGCCTACCATCCACAATCAAATGGCCAGACTGAACGGACGAATCAAACACTTCAGCAATACCTACGCTGCTTTTCTTCGTTCTCACAGGAAGACTGGGTACCTCTGCTGCTGCTGGCCGAATTTGCATACAATAATTCGGTCCACTCTGCCATGAAGCAATCCCCGTTCTATACAAACTATGGCTTTCATCCCTCATTCTTGTCCAACTGTATTCCGGAGTCTGCTGTACCTGCTGTCCAAGAGGCATTGGATTTTTCCAGGACAAACAACAAATTATTACAAGACACGATGACTAAGACACAAGAATATAATAAAGAAGTGTTCGACAAAAAAAGAAGAGAAGAACTCAACCTGGAACCTGGAGATCAGGTGTGGTTATCTACATTGAACCTTGGACTTGCCTGACCCTCAAAGAAATTGGGCCCCAAGTTTGTGGGTCCCTTCCCCGTCAGGAGACGGATTAACAGTGTGGCCTATGAACTGGAGCTGCCAGAGTCGTTTTGAATCCACCCGGTCTTTCATGTTGCCCTACTTAAGCCTACTGTTCCTGATCCCTTCTCGGGGCGAGACACCGGCCCTCCCGAACCAATCTTGGTCAACGGTGAAGAGGAGTTTGAGGTGGAATCCATCTTGGATTGTAGAAAAAGGCGCAACCAAGTCCAGCTTCTTGTAAAATGGAAGGGATGTGGCCCTGAGGAGAACTCATGGGAACCTGAGTGCAACATCCATGCCAAAAGATTGGTTTAGTCCTTCAAAGACTCTCATCCAGATAAGGTGGCCCAGTTGGGCATCTGGAGGCTGCCCATTGGAGGGGGGCAATGTCATGAAGGGCAATCTAACCTGCAAGTTGGCGACGCTTCGGCGTGCGCGTGTGCGCGGTGATGGTACTTCGGCGCTCGCTGGTGCTCGCCAGCGCAATAGCGGCGCTGCTGTGTCTGCTCACATGCGCGGCAACAGCGCGCGAGTGTGCGCGGGAGCGCGCAGTGACACTTCTTGGCGCCAATCTGGGGCTATTTAAAGGGGCTGATGCCTGGGCTCCTTGCTGTCTGGTCTACAGCGTCCCCGAGACCCATCTGCAACCTGATAGATACTCTAACCAATCTGTTCCTGTGACCCGGCTTGTTTCTGACGCTTCCTGCCTTCCGCCTGCCCTCTGACTCCCGGCATGTTGACCTTGCTTCTGCCTGCTCCTTGTGCCACCTGCTGCCTGCCTGTTGCCGACCCGGCCTGAATAACGACTCTGCCTCTGCCTTTGGAATTTAACCTGATCTGCCAGCCAGTGGATGACCCGGCCTGTTTGGACTTGTCTGTGCCCTGTACTATAGGACACCTTCCCCGCTACCTGCTGCCTCACTCCTCAGTTCCTGTGTGCCAAGCCTGCCTGCTGTTCCAGCTTTCCTGCTGTCGCTGACACCTGCACAGAGCTTCCTGACGTCCAGCTCCATCTCTGCACCAGTGTTCCTGACAGGCACTTGTGCGACTCTGCACTCCCGAGCTCCCTGTTCCCACCATCAGGGGTTCCAGAGTAAGAGATGCAAAAGAGGCCGCTCCCTGCATTCCAGGCTCACCACTAGGTACATGACAGGAGGTGACGCTTGCAGAGCAGCTTTGTGTGCCAAGACAGGGACCAAGCAGGCCAGTGGGATGAAGCTTCAGAAGTATCGGAAGTGCCAAGCTAGGGACCCAGCAGAGAGGCGGGGTGATGCTCGAGGAAGATACCACTGTGAAGATTGGAGGAGCTCAAGGGTTTCAGTGGCAGTGAATCAGAGGGTTTAGTGAGAGACCGGGAGCTCAATGTGCTGAAGAACTACAAGGAGAAGTTGTAGTGAAGGTGAAAGAACTGTTACGTTTTGTTTTAGGAACTGTTAAAGACTGTTGCCATAGGAGACAGCATTCGTGCACGTGCAGATGTGGCTTCTTCCTGGAGGCCTTTCCCTGCACGGCTGTCCTCCTATTGAATGTAGGGGTAGGGGTATGCATGAGAAGAAAACTCCACGAAGGCACCGTCCCTGCAGAATATGAAAATTCAAAAAGTACAAAGTGGGGTGGGACTTTAAATGTGCCTTGGTGGGGTTTAAAAAAGTAAATAAGTTCTAACACAGTTTTAAAACAACATAGAAAAATAAAATGGTAAATAAAAAAATTTCAATGTTGTTTTAAAACTATGTTGGAACTTATTTACTTTTTATAAACCCCCGAGGCACATTTAAAGTCCCACACCCCACTTTGTAGTTTTTGAATTTTCATTGTCCTCCTATTGAAGTCTCGGAGTCTGCTAATTGAACTTGCAACTACTCAAGGGTGTCCTGGCCCTAACCCTCTTTCCGCCATAAAAGTTTGTAAGAGAAATAAACATCTCTTTTGCATTCAAGAAGTGTCTAGCGCCCAATAACTTCCACCTTGCACCCACTATGCCTCACAAACCCACTACATACAGAAGGATGTCAGCTATCTCTGGCCCTGGAAGTTCTCATTAGACTGAAGGAGGCCAGAGACCTTGCTACACTTCTGTGAGCTGTTTAGGCCTCGTTCACACCGACTTTCAAAGGGGACATTCTTCAGACCTATCTGCTGCTCTCCAAGCCCCTTGCTGACTTCTGAGAAAAGGGTGCATTGAGCCGAATAGCATTGTATGCATGAGCGCTCAGTGAAGTATTAGCTTTGCTTTGCCCTGCGGTGTCACTTGCAATATTTGGCTTGTGTCAGACAGACAGTGTAGGCCCATTGACTTTTATTGCTTCTTTCATTGCTTGCTCACTGCTAGGACAGTGTTGGAAAGCAAGATAGCCCCCCTCCCATGGTGGAGCCTGTCTGCATCCTAGCAAATGTAAATTCTGCCATAGTGATACTCGTTTTGGAAAGGAGGAAAAGTATGAACGCCAGGACTCTGAGACTTCCTGCGTCTTGCAGAAGCAGGAAGTTGCAGTACAGCTGCCAGTTTTCTTTGTGTCTGGGAACAGCTGCATCTGCTTAATCCCTTTTGCTGCTTCATTGGCCTTGTTCACTGCCTGGTGAAAAAAACTCACTTGTGTAAGTCATATAATCATAATAATAATATCCTACATAAACCGTCCAACAAGTTGGCATTGCAAATAAGCTGAAAGCTGAACTACAAGCAAGCAAAGCAGCTAAACACACAGTTGAATTACATATATATGTGAAATGTATTACCTGCCAAAGGATTTACAGATTTGTTTAGGCAGTCTTGTGAGTCAGGTACCCCTGCTAGATAGTACAGCCTGGTTGAATAACTTACTTCCAGCTTGGTCATTGATTGACTAACCCCCCTTGTTGATCAGGCAGCACACTGTGGATTAAAAAAAAGAACCTCAGTGGATCGCTTTTCACAAAATGGTGCAAGTGCAGCTAACAGTCTTTCAGGAGGCGATACTGCTTCCTTCTGAATGCTTGTGTTTGACAACTAAACAGGGTTTATGAATGGAAATACTGCACTGCAACAGCAAGCCTAGTGCTTGTCTCACATTGATGGTGCCGCCCCATTCACTTGAATGGGAGGGATCATTTTTGCTGCACCCTGAAGCAAAGCAACTTGGCTGTGGCATGTATACAACCCCATCTGGCTGCCTTTGCAGCTTAAAGCGAAATTCAACGCTAGAACCAACTATGCCTAACAACTATATGAACTACCCTGAAAAATAAAGTGCATATACTTACCTGTCCTCAGGGTGCTCCAGTCCAGTCATGTGATCTCCCTAGCAACTGGCTTCAGGAGAGGAGAGATCGCCCAAAATGAAAGGAATGCATGCGTGGTGACGTCAACCATAGGCTAACTATGGGGCATCCATTGTTGACTGTCCCTCCTCTCCCCAGAAGCCGGCTTCTGAGAGCTAATCACATGACCGGACCAGAGCACCCTGAGAATAGGTATGTATATGCATCTTCCTTCTATAGGGTAGTTAGTATAGGAGTATAAAAGGGGGGGGGGACAGTTTTAGGTTTAGTTAGTACTAGACTAGACTAGAATTACATTTTGTAAACCTCAGACATAAAATTTGAGCAAAGCATATCCCTGTGTGTGCTTGTCTCAATCCAGAGCACTAAGTGTCATTTCTGTCTGGTGCCTCATTCCTCTACTACGAGCATGAATCACTTCTCACTTCTGAGGTTTTCCTGACACCAAGAGAAAAATGATGAAAGGGGAGGGAACTCCAGCAGATTGACAGCCTCAGCTCTGTTCCTGTGTGCTGTGTAAAGGGAGGTGTGTCCCCTCCCTCCAATCAGCTCTCAAAGCTCTCTTCACTACAGGCATCCCCCACTTTTTTTTTTTTTATCAATAACTGTTTTATTTGAAGCCACATCAGTTACAATTATAATGCATTGGTCTTACAACAAACAGAGTAATTGCTTTTTCTTCTTGGTTACATGTTTGTAATAGTTCCTGAGCGTGCCGGCACCGCACATCTAGCATCTATGCAGATTACTGATCTCATCAGATTATCTTAACATTTACGTACCGTGCTGTCAACCAAACCTTTAAACCAATAAGGCTATTAGATATTCAAGTATATGGGTCCCCTAGGGACTCCCAGATAAACGGAAAGAGTAGAGAGGAAAAAGAAGAGAGAAGAGAAAAAAAAAAGGGAAAAATGCAAGGGAAAGAAGAGAGGGAAGCGGGAGAGAGAAGATGGGGGAGAGGGGGGGGGGGAATGTCATCAAAGTATACCTGGCTCTGAGTCACCGTGGTCCTCCCGGCGGCGCCACAGCTCCCAGACCATGTTGTGTGCGTCAAGGTGATCATGAATCCTCGCCGTCATCCTCTCCATTGATTCTACATCCCTAATCCTGGCGTACAGCTCTCCCTCTGAAGGGGGGGAGCTGCGCTTCCAGTTCAGTGCCACCAAGCAACGAGCCGCCGTAAGGACATGTCTGGCTAGTTTCTTGTATGGGCGAGGGGCCTTCAGAGACATCAGTCCCAGCAGGAAAAATTTGGGGGTGAATGGTACTTCCGTTTCTAGGAGGTGAGTTAGAAGTTGGTGAACTGAGTTCCAATAGGGGGTTATCAGTGGGCACTCCCAATAGATATGATATAGTGTTCCCTTTGCTCCCTGGCATCTCCAGCAGCGGTCTGAACTGGCCGGGTGGATGGCATGGAGGACATCAGGAGTCAAGTACCAGAAGTACAGTATCTTGTATATACAGGTCCTTCTCAAAAAATTAGCATATTGTGATAAAGTTCATTATTTTCTGTAATGTACTGATAAACATTAGACTTTCATATATTTTAGATTCATTACACACAACTGAAGTAGTTCAAGCCTTTTCTTGTTTTAATATTGATGATTTTGGCATACAGCTCATGAAAACCCAAAAATCCTATCTCAAAAAATTAGCATATTTCATCCGACCAATAAAAGAAAAGTGTTTTTAATACAAAAAAAGTCAACCTTCAAATAATTATGTTCAGTTATGCACTCAATACTTGGTAGGGAATCCTTTTGCAGAAATGACTGCTTCAATGCGGTGTGGCATGGAGGCAACCAGCCTGTGGCACTGCTGAGGTGTTAGGGAGGCCCAGGATGCTTCGATAGCGGCCTTAAGCTCATCCAGAGTGTTGGGTCTTGCGTCTCTCAACTTTCTCTTCCCAATATCCCACAGATTCTCTATGGGGTTCAGGTCAGGAGAGTTGGCAGGCCAATTGAGCACAGTAATACCATGGTCAGTAAACCATTTACCAGTGGTTTTGGCACTGTGAGCAGGTGCCAGGTCGTGCTGAAAAATGAAATCTTCATCTCCATAAAGCTTTTCAGCAGATGGAAGCATGAAGTGCTCCAAAATCTCCTGATAGCTAGCTGCATTGACTCTGCCCTTGATAAAACACAGTGGACCAACACCAGCAGCTGACATGGCACCCCAGACCATCACTGACTGTGGGTACTTGACACTGGACTTCAGGCATTTTGGCATTTCCCTCTCCCCAGTCTTCCTCCAGACTCTGGCACCTTGATTTCTGAATGTACTTTGGACCACTGAGCAACAGTCCAGTGCTGCTTCTCTGTAGCCCAGGTCAGGCGCTTCTGCCGCTGTTTCTGGTTCAAAAGTGGCTTGACCTGGGGATTGCGGCACCTGTAGCCCATTTCCTGCACACGCCTGTTCACAGTGGCTCTGGATGTTTCTACTCCAGACTCAGTCCACTGCTTCCGCAGGTCCTCCAAGGTCTGGAATCGGTCCTTCTCCACAATCTTCTTCAGGGTCCGGTCACCTCTTCTCATTGTGCAGCGTTTTCTGCCACACTTTTTCCTTCCCACAGACTTCCCACTGAGGTGCCTTGATACAGCACTCTGGGAACAGCCTATTCGTTCAGAAATTTCTTTCTGTGTCTTACCCTCTTGCTTGAGGGTGTCAATGATGGCCTTCTGGACAGCAGTCAGGTCGGCAGTCTTACCCATGATTGCGGTTTTGAGTAATGAACCAGGCTGGGAGTTTTTAAAAGCCTCAGGAATCTTTTGCAGGTGTTTAGAGTTAATTAGTTGATTCAGATGATTAGGTTAATAGCTCGTTTAGAGAACCTTTTCATGATATGCTAATTTTTTGAGATAGGAATTTTGGGTTGTCATGAGCTGTATGCCAAAATCATCAATATTAAAACAAGAAAAGGCTTGAACTACTTCAAGTTGTGTTTAACGAATCTAAAATATATGAAAGTCTAATGTTTATCAGTACATTACAGAAAATAATGAACTTTATCACAATATGCAAATTTTTTGAGAAGGACCTGTATTCTCCTTGTATAGCGTGCATATCGATGTTTTGGACGCTTGGTTCCATATGGCCCTCCATTGTTCCAGGGGTATCTCCTCTTCCAGTGCCTTTTCCCACTTGATCATGTAATTGTGTTTGCCCATTGAGTCAAAGGGCCTCTCATTCAATATTTTGTAAATATTTGAGATCAGACCTCTCTGTGCAAAGCCTACCAGAATGAGGTTCTCAAAAGGGGTAGGGGGGGAAAATTGCAGAGCTGGTGCGAAGGACATGGCATAGTGGCGGATTTGGAGATACCCGTAGAAAGCCTGCTTAGGGAGGCCATATTGGGACTGCAGATCGGCGAAGGGACACAGTGTACGGGTGCGAGGATCCACCAAATTTCCAAAGTGGAAGAGGTTTCTCATAGTCCAGGGGGAGGACATTTGGGAGGTTAAGCTATCTGGCATTTTGGGGTTACAAGCAAATGAGGTCAGGAGCGAGCTGTCAGAGACCAGTCTATGTTGTTGTGTCAGTTTGCGCCACATCTTTCTAAGCTGCGCCATCGGGCCTAGCAATCGTGCTGGCTCTACCTCTGCGTTTGCATTCCACAGAAGGTTGTTTGGGTGTATCGGAGCTAACCACAGTTTCTCTATCTCGGTCCATTTGTTATAGGAACGGAGTGTGAACCAAGAAGTTATTGCCCTCAGTTGTGCCGCCTGGTAGTATTTAGTGAGGGTGGGGAAAGCCAGGCCCCCATCCGACCTGGCCGCCTGCAATACCGACCGTGGGATTCTATGCCTCCCGTAGTTCCAGGTGAATTGTAGTAGGTCGGCTTGTAAGTGTTTCAGTTGGCCATAGGGGATGGGCAAGGTCTGAAAGAGATACAACAGTTTCGGGAGGATCGTCATCTTCACCGATGCGATCCTTCCGAGTAGGGAGATGTGGTGCTTTTTCCATTGCTGGAGGAGGGTCCTGATGTTGTGGAAGAGAGGGGGGAAGTTTGCTTGGTAAAGAGTAGAGTATTGCGGGGTAATATTGATTCCCAAGTATTTTAGGGCGGTATTTTTCCAGCTATAGGGGAAATTGGCTTTCAAATGTTCTACCTCACCTACTGGTATATTGATTGGGAGTGCCTCCGACTTTGATGCATTGATTTTGTATCCCGATAGAGCCCCATAGCGGTCTAGTTCCGCGTGAAGGATTGGAAGGGAAGTCCTGGGTTGAACTAAGGAGAGAATGATGTCGTCTGCGAACAGGGAGATTTTAAACTCCCTGCCTCGAACCCCTATGCCCTTAATGTCCGGGTTGCCACGGATTGTCGCTGCTAGGGGTTCGACACATAGTGCAAAGAGCAGGGGTGAGAGTGGACACCCCTGTCTGGTGCCATTCTGTATTGGCAACGGGGCGGACATGGCGAAGGGGGTCCTAACTTGGGAAGATGGGTTTGAATATAGGTGTTGTATGGCTTTATAGAAGGGTCCCCTAAATCCCACATGGCGGAGCGTGGCGAACAGGAAGGGCCACCCGAGGCGGTCAAACGCTTTTTCTGCGTCCAAGCTCAACAACAGGGCCTGTGCGCCCTCCCTGTTCACCACCTCAACCAGGTCTATTATCTTCCTAGTATTGTCACCCGCCTGGCGGAAAGGGACGAATCCCACCTGATCTTTATGGATCAGGGAGGGTAAGACCGTATTCAGGCGCATAGATAGGAGTTTAGTGAATATTTTAAGGTCCGAATTCAGCAGGGCAATTGGTCTGTAGTTAGCGCAGAGGGAAGGATCCTTCCCGGGTTTGGGGATCACTGTGATAAAGGAGCTTTGCATATCTCTCGGGATCGGGGTGTCATGGAGGAAGGCATTGAAGAGCCTGCACATGTAGGGGAGGAGGGGAGGGAGAAATTCCTTGTAGTACTCGTAAGGAAAGCCGTCCGGGCCTGGGGCTTTGCGATTGGGTAGGGATTTGATGGTCTGCTCTATTTCCTCTTGCGTGATCGGAGCATTCAAAGCTTCCAGATCCGTGGACTGGAGCCGTGATACACCGCTAAGATCTAGGTACTGCTGAATACGGTTAGTCAGGTCAGGCGTGGGGGGGTTTGCGGGGATATCAGGGTTATTATACAGGGCCTTGTAGAATACTTCAAAGGAATGGGCTACGTCAGTGGGGTGGGAGACCAGGCGGCCTGAGCTATTTTGGATCTGATGCGGGGTCGACACTTGAGCGTTGTCCCGGAGCTTCCGAGCTAGAAGCGTATGGGCCTTATTCCCTTTGTCATAGAACATCTGTTTCAGTTTGAGTAAGGCTTTTTCTACCCTGCCCAGGGCTAGGTCTCCTAACGTTGCCCTGAGGGCCGTAATTTTTTTCAGGAGAACCAGAGTGGGGTTGGACTGAAGCTGGTTTTCTAGATTTCTAAGCTCCTGTTCTGTGTGCTTCTGGAGGGCATCCCCCACTTTTAAGTACACAATGGGACCAGAGCATGTATGTAAAACGAAAATGTACTTAAAGTGAAACAATACCCTTTTTCACTTCTAGGGTGTAGTGGGGGGTCAGGGGCTGTAGTGGGGGTGTCAGGAGCTGTAGTTGAGGTCTCAGGGGCTGTAGTGGGGGTGTCAGGGGCACACGGGAACAGGGCGGGCTATGCTCTCAGAGCTTCAGCTCCTTCTACTGCGGCTGCAAAATGTCTGTACAGTACTTGTGAGGCACTTTACATACACTTGCGGGTATGTCCTTACTCGCGAGTGTATGTAAAGTGAGTGTACTTAAAGCGGGGTATGCCTGTAATGTAACTTCAGCTTTCCACCCCCTGCTTTTCAGAGCTGAGAGATCCTGTTTAAATTTAGCATTTTGAATGGATGTAGGGGAAAGACAGCGGTAGATAAACAGGTACAACTTATGTAGGAGGTTTTGTATCATCTCTGTGTATCACCTGAGGCCAGTCACTTCACTTTGTATGTGTGAGGCTTAGAGATGTGAAGGCCCGGAAAAAAAAAAACGGAAAAATTATGAATAAAATATTTTAAGACAGGGTGTTCAAATATTTTCCAAATAATAAAAAAAAAAAAAAGTATGATATCAGATTATTCTAATTTCTGTGCACTGAGGACAAGAAAGTCCTAGGTAACAAACTGAACCCTCCAATGCAAGAACTGTATGCATTTCTTCCTTTAGGAGGTGCTGTGCTGCTATTGTAACAAGAAAAAGGTTTCAGTTTTGCGTTTGCATGTTAGTGGGTGTGTTTGGTTTGTTCTATTCTCTTCACTAGGCCTCAAAAGCATTGGACGAAAATACAGAGCAACAAAAAGGACCTGAAAGTATATACTTAATTAAAAAAGGTAATAGTTTACATTTTTATCTGATTCTGAATCCAGAAAACTGAATAATTTAGCTACATTAGTTTATCTTTATAAACTTTTGTGTAAATAATAATTTAATTACCAGTAATCTTGTTCTTCCCCCAACCCCCACACAAAACCATAGATTAGTGTCTTCTTGCAAAGTAGTCATTTCTCTTATCGTCCATGGACTGACACAGCCCCTTCATACTGAAACACGTGGGTATATGTCCCTGCTTGCAAGAGAAGATCTAGGCAGAATGTTAGATGTTATAACATACATTCTAAAAAAAACAGCTGAACAGCCCCGCCCGGGGGGCGGTCCCTCCGGACATAACCCTCCTACCTGCAGTCAGCAGCCTCAGTTTTTTTCTGCCTAGCAGAAGGAGAAGACGTGGCTCTCTCAGGAGCCAGTCTCCTGGAAATTTTTTATTCCTTTGAGAATTTTATTATTTTATTTTTGAGATCTTCAATCAACTGTCGGCTGGGCAACAGGTTGGGTACAAGGTATCCTCGTAGTCTTCCCTGTCCGACCATCGAGCATGCTGATCCTCGTCTTGTGTGCGTGAGACTCAGTTCACGACTTGCCCCATGACTCCAGGGGTGGCCGGTGGGCTTTTATGCTCCGCAGTCCTCACAAGATTGAACAGTGCCTGCTGTATCTTTCGCGGTGGACCGGGCCGACAGCTACTCAGTACCGCACTGTGATAGGTCTGTCAGAAACACACCAGTGGGTCCCTCTGGGATGGGTAAGTAGTCTCTCCTGCTTGCAGGTAAGTAGATGCTGTGTGTTTCTCTGTATGGGGGATTTTCCCTGTCTCTCCCTTGTTATGCTGCTCTCTGCACCTTACTCTGGCGCTGTGCTGTGTGGGGGTGCCTGGGGGTCACTCTGGCCAGGCTGGGGGGGGGGGGCTCATGACTGCCTGCATGGAGCTGGGGGACTTTTTTGTGTGTGTTGGGCCTGGGCGCCACTCGGCGCCTTGTCTGTAGTGTTTTACTGTGTACACGGCGACCATCTTGCCGCGGATCGATGGCACAGTTACATTCGGCCGGCGGCCATTTTCTTGAAGTCGCGCTCGCTTTTCACTTTACTTTGGCCTCTATCGCTGCTGGAGCGGCGCGAATATCCTCACACTCTCCTCACGGCTCACTTGCGCTGGTACAGCGCAGTACAGGCAGCGGAACTGAGCGGTCCTCTCCGTGTTGGTGAGTCCTCTGGGTATCCCCTCCTCAGTCAGCTTCCCCACTCTTGTCAGAGGCAACAGGCAGTGCTCCAGCACCTGCGGTCCCTATGGACCAGTTGTCGGCAGTCCTGGAAACATTTCTTGTCAGGATGGAAGCGGTGTGCGAGCGCATGGGAGCTATAAAGCGCCCTCTCCCCACACAATCTCCACATGGGGAGTGCTCTGATTCAGATATAGGCCTAGCTGCTGCTGCACAGGACCCTAGCTCTGAATATTTTAATGTTTTTGAACAGGACATTCCTTGTGAGGAAGACTCCAGTTCTGAGTCAATAAATGACAGGGCGCTTGTAAGTGAACTCATTGATGCTGTGAGGGACACTCTCAAGCTGGAAGCTGCGGCTGCGGAACCTCAAGTGGAGGCTGTCTCCTTTGGTTCCTTTAAGGCCATGCCTTCTAAAAAGGTTTTTCCATATACGCCTTTCTTTGATAGGTTCATTGATCAGGTTTGGGAAAAGCCACAGAAGACTTTGACGGTCCCGCAGCGTCTATCTATTAGGTACCCCTTTGAGGAGGCCCTGGTTAAAAAGTGGGCTTTTCCCCCGGTGGTCGACCCCCGGTCGCCCGTTTGAATAAGGCTACCACTCTCCCGATGGAGGGGACTCCTGCATTTAAGGACCCAACTGACAGGAGGTCAGAAGTGGTGAGCAGAACTATGTTTGCCTTGTTGGGATCCGCCTTACGTCCTATCGTAGCGGAGACCCTTGTGTCTCAGACACTCACGGAATGGGCAAAGATTTTGCACCAGACTGTGCAGGAGCATAATCTCCCTCCAGATACCATTGCCCTGGCCCACCAACTTGTGCAGGGTCTGGTGTATGTGTGCGATGCCACTTTGGACGCGGCCCCCTTAATATCTGGGGCCTCTATCTCTGCGGTGGTGTTGTGTCGTCTTATCTGGTTGAAATGCTGGTCGGCTGCCCTAGCCTCCAAGAAGCTCCTGGCTGATTTGCCCTTTAAAGGCGGTAGACTGTTTGGGGCTGCCCTGGATGACATCATTAAGGATGTCACAGGGGGTAAAAGCACCCTCCTTCCTCAGACTACTAAGGGAAAGGAGCCCCGCCGTAAGCCGGGCCTCTCCCTTTCCAGCAAGAAAGGTTTTTTTTCGTCAGTCAGAATCCGCGGGTAAGCCCTCCCAGACTGACAACAGTGCGGCTGGTGGACAGAAGTGTCCCTGTGTGCGTAAGCAGCACAAGCCAGCTCCCAAACCCACCACCGCAAGAAGTCTTGCCCCGCCCGACTCTGGGGTGGGGACACGACTTTGCAGGTTCACGGATCAGTGGACCTTCCGGATCTCTGACCGGTGGGTGTGCAAGGTGGTCACCTCAGGGTACAGTATAGAGTTCCATTCATGGCCCCCAGACAGATTCTTCCCCTCAAATCTCCCTCTCCTTCCTGCCCATCGGGCGGCCCTCTTGGGGGCTGTACAGGATTTGCTCAGGTGCAGGGTAATTGTGCCGGTACCGTCACAGGAGAGGTTTCGGGGGTTCTACTCGAATCTGTTTGTTGTCCCGAAGAAGGACGGGGTCCGGCCAATCCTGGACCTCAAGGCCTTGAATGCCTTTGTGAAGGTGCAAAAGTTCTGTATGGAATCCATTCGCACGGTGATCGCAGCACTCCTTCCAGGGGACTTTCTTGCATCCTTGGATATCAAGGACGCCACGGAAGTCTTCCTCCAGAAAGATCTATCACCGTACCTGGAAGGCTTAAATCGCTATGTGCGAAGAGCTAGACTGGCGTCCAAGGACGTATTCCGTCCCCAGAATCCTGCGGTTCTTGCAGCGTGGTGTGACCCAAAAGCTGGCTTTGAACACCATTAATCAGATTTCGGCCTTGGCCACTTTCTTTCAACGACTGCTAGCAGGCCATTCCTTGGTTGGCACCTTTGTGCAGGGGGTTCGCCATGTGATTCCCCCTGTCAAGCCTCCTCTCCCTCCTTGGGATCTGAATTTGGTGCTCTCGGTTCTCCAAGAACATCCCTTTCAAAATATCAGAGAGATTCCTCTCTTGACCTTGTCCCAGAAGGTGGCTTTCTTAGTGGCCATTACTTCTGTTAGATGGGTGTCTGAGTTGGCGGCTTTGTCCTGCAAGTCGCCTTACTTGGTCCTCCATAAGGATAAGGCGGTGTTGCGCCTGCGACCGTCTTTCCTTCCAAAGGTGGTCTCGGCCTTTCACCTTAATAAGGACATTGTTCTTCCGTCCTTGTGTCCTCACCCTCCGCATCCCAGAGAGTTTGCGCTTCACACATTGGATGTGGTACGAGCCTTACGGGTGTACCTGTCTGCTACTGCTTCCATTCGGAAGTCTGACTCACTGTTTGTGTCTGTCTCAGGTCCCAAACAGGGCCAAGCGGTGTCGTCTGCCACCATTTCTAGGTGGATCAGACAGACCGTCATACAGGCCTATGCCCTTAAGGGGCGGGCGCCTCTCTTTCCGGTTACGGCGCATTCCACCAGGGCAATTGGTGCTTTCTGGGCTTTCCGACATCAAGCGCATTATATCAATATAATGTATGTTATAACATCTAACATTCTGCCTAGACCTTCTCCTGCAAGCAGGGACATATACCCACGTATTTCAGTATGAAGAGGCTGTGTCAGTCCATGGACGTCAGGAAAACGGATTTTACGGTGAGTACAAAAATCCTATTTTTTTTCTTGTTTTTATTTCTTACTCCCCTTAGAAAAATGATGAGACCAACATCTATCATATGGAGGCATTTTCTCATTACAAGTTCTTCTAAAAAGAAATGTGATTTGCAAATATTTTCAGATGAAATATGCATTTCCAAATGCTACCAGGATGACAAAACACATTCTTGTATGTAACAAGTGTACTGTAGATATAAAAAAATCCTTCATGGATCGAAGTGAAGAGGACAACAATGATGACAATGCACATAGTTTTTCTCAACGTTCTCGTAACAGAATGACTTTCAATCTTAAAAAGACAAAAAAGTGCTAATGTAGCATTTTTTTAAATTATTCCGAAAATAAAAAAAATTCCCCCCAAAAAAACGGAAAAAAAAACGTTTTTTTTCCGAGCTTCAAAATTTCCGGAAATGTTACATCTCTAGTGAGGCTTAACCACTTGCCGACCAAGCTATAGCCGAATGATAGCTACAGCACGGGCGGCTAGTTCTGGGAGACCATCATATGACGGCCTCCCGTGAAATGTGCCCGTTGCGGGCGCGGGCGGCGTGCTCTGTGATAACAGTGTCCGGAGGACACTGCTGATCACAGATTGAGGTAAAGAGCCAATCAGTGGGTTTTTACCATGTGATCAGCTGTGTCCAATCACAGCTGATCACGTATGTAAATAGAAGCCGGTTATCGGCACTCCTTTCCTCATAGAGAAAGGGAGTCACCGCTCAAGGTCAGCACGAGGAAAGGAGAAGAGAGCCGATAACCGGCTCCTCTAAAAGGGACACGTACACTGACAATCAGGGCACTGATTTCAGTGCAGTCCCAACAGTGCCCACCAGTGCTGCCAATGTGTGCCCACCAGTGCTGCCAATGTGCCCACCAGTGCTGCCAATATGTGCTCGCCAGTGCTGCCAATCAGTACCTCCTCATCAGTGTCACCTATCAGTTCTGCCTATCAGTAACCATCAGTGCTGCCTATCAGTGCCACCTAATAGTGCCCATCAGTGCTGCCTATCAGTGATGGCTTACCAGTGCCGCCTCATCATTGCCCATCAGTGCAGCTTATCAGTGCCCATCAATTCCGCCTCAACAGTGCCCTCACCCTGCACTCAGCAGCTCAGTTTTTTCTGCCTAGTGTAGAAGGACCTGGCTCCCTAGAGGAGAACTTTTTTATTTTTTTATTTTCAATTTTGGATCCTGAGAGCTACTATCAACTGCCGGCTGGGTGACAGGCTGGATAATATAAATCCTTGTAGTCTCCCCATTCCAGCCATCGAGCGTGAGCAGGCCTTTAGCTACGCGCTGGGTCGGCCACGCTCCAGGGGTGGCCGGTGAGCTATATGCTCCGGGGCCCACATATGACCGGGCTACTGCGTCCAGCAGTCCTCACAGGGACGGGTAAGTAAGTTCCCTCCTGTCTTGGCAGGATGGAACAGCTTGGGCATTCCTGGGGTGGTCGATTAGGGGGTCTCTAGTCCTCCCTTTCCTCTCTCCTGTCTATCCCTCCTCCCCATGCTTTGCTGGGTCTGCTGTGTACCTCACCAGGGGGGCTCCGGGTCCTGGCAGGGGGCTGAGCGGTGTGTCCGGGTCCGCTCTAGTGTGGGTGGTCTGCCTTGTGGGGGGCCTCCGCTCAGAGGCCCAGTGTTCTCGCTGCCTTTTATTTTTATTTTTACCTCAGAAAGCTGCGCTGTTCCCAATGCTAATACAGCTGGCGGCCATTTTCTTGTAGCTGCGCTGTTTATATAGTTAATACAGCGGTCGCCCATTTTCTTGTAGCTCGCGCTCTTTTTTCCTGAGGTAACCGGCGGCCATCTTTGTGGGGATTTTTACATTGGCTGGACCTCTAGCGCTGGTTTGTCATTCTGAACGGCGCGAACGGCAGATCACCTCAGAGACACCTCAGGCACACACTGTGCAGGAGTTTAGAGCGGACGGCAGCACTGAAGCAGTGCCTGGGTCAGGACGGGGAGTCCTCTGGGAATACCCCTCGGTCTGGCTGTCAAGTGTGTGGGTTAGCATAGCTGATGTTTCTTCCCCAGACATTCCGGTGGTAGCAACCGGTTCCCCTGCACCTGCGGTACCTGTGGACGCTTTGTCGGCGGTCCTGGAATCATTTGTTGCCAGGGTGGAAGCGGTAGCGGGCGCAAGGGGGGTAAAAAACGCCCCCTCCCCCCACCATCTTCTGGGGAAAGCTCTGACTCAGACTCGGGCCTGGCTGTGAAACAGGACCCCTGTTCTGAAGGGTCAGAGTATGCAGACCAGGACCATTCGGACAGTGAGGAAGACTCCGTGTCAGTGCATGACAAGGCGCTTGTTGGAGCACTTGTGACTGCAGTGTGGGAAACCCTCAAACTGGAGGATGCGGCTGGGATATCTGCTGAGGTGTCGGTCCCTTTTGGGTCCCACAAGCCGACCCGCACTACTAAGGTGTTTCCTTATGTAACTTATTTTGATAAGTTTATAGACAAGGAATGGGAACGACCGCAGAAGACCTTTTCGGTCCCAAAACGCATGGCGGTCCGTTACCCTTTTGAGGAGAGCCTTCTGAAAAAATGGGCATCTCCCCCGGTTGTGGACCCCCCCGGCATCCCGGTTAAACAAAGTAATCACTATTCCGGTTGAGGGGACCCCTGCATTTAAGGACCCTGCGGATAGGAGGTCCGAGGCGGTGGCCCGGTCCATGTTTACCATGCTGGGATCTGCATTACGGACAGTTTTGGCTGCGGCTCTGGTGAGAATGGGCTAAAATTTTGCACCAGGAGTTGGAAAGACAACAGGTTTCCCCGGTCTGCGTAGAAATGGCTGACCAGTTGGTGCATGGCCTCAAATATGTCTGCGATGTAGCCCTGGACACAGCTCCCCTGCTTTCTAGAGCCTCAGTATCTGCTGTGGTACTGCGTCGCCTGATTTGGCTAAAATGCTGGTCCGCGGACCAGACCTCCAAGAAGGCTCTGGCTGATTTGCCTTTCCGGGGTGAAAGGCTATTTGGAGCCTCGCTGGATGACATTATTAAGAATGTCACTGGGGGTAAGAGCACACTGCTCCGACAATCCAGAAAAGGTAAGGAGCCACACCGCAGGCCTGGGCCCTCCTTTTCCGCTCAGAAGCGTTTTTTTCGTCAGTCCGGGCCCGCAGGTAAGCGTTCCCAGGCCGCCAAGGGGCCAGCTGAGGGACAAAAGCGTCCCTGGGTTCGCAAGCCAAACAAGCCCGCCAACAAATCTGCTACTGCATGAAGGTTTGCCCCCCGCTCCAACTCTCGGGTGGGGGGTCGCCTTCGGGAGTTTGCAGCTCGGTGGACCTCCCTGCTTTCCGACCGATAGGTTTGCGAAGTGGTTTCATCAGGGTACAAGATAGAATTTCTTTCTTGTCCACCAAACAGATTTTTTCCCTCAAACCTTCATCTTCCTCCAGCTCGTCGAAACGCCCTGTTTGGGGCAGTGCAAGACCTGCTGAAGCGTGGGGTGATAGTACCTGTGCCGCTGCCGGAAAGTTTTCAGGGATTTTACTCCAATCTGTTTGTAGTCCCACAGAAGGATGGGGTCCGTCCAATCCTGGATCTCAACGCCCTCAACACCTTTGTAAAGGTGCGAAGGTTCAGGATGGAATCAGTTCGCTCTGTGGTCGCTGCACTCCATCCGGGGGATTTTCTAGCATCCTTGGACATCAAGGACGCATACTTGCATGTCCCCATATGCATCAGGCATCAGAGATTTCTGTGTTTTGCAGTCGGGGACGATCACTACCAATTTGTGGCTCTCCCTTTTGTCCTGGCATCGGCACCAAGGGTTTTCACCAAGGTGCTCGCCCCGATTCTGGCCTTGCTGAGACAGCGAGGTATCGCTATCGTGGGCTACCTGGGCGACCTCCTTCTGAGAGCTGCTTCAGACTCAGAATTAGAGGAGGATGTAGTGATTGCCAGTCAGACCCTTCAAGAATTTGGTTGGGTACTGAACTTCCAGAAGTCGGTGTTGGTGCCGACTCAGCGCCTGGAATACCTGGGCTTGATCCTGGACTCCTTGGAGGCAAAGGTTTTTCTCCCTTTAGAAAAATTGCAGGCTCTTCAGGTGGCGGTGAAGCTGTTGGCATCCCGCAGGTGGTCGTCGCTGCGCTTTTGCATGTAAGTCCTGGGTCTCATGGTGGCCTCCTTCGAGGCGGTACCGTATGCGGGTGAGCCAACTAGTCAGGACTTCCCTGGTCTGGTGGCTGACATCTCCGGCCCTTCAGTCCGGAAAGTCGTTCCTTCCCTTTCACTGGATGGTGATCACGACGGACGCCAGCCTGACCGGTTGGGGGGGTGTTTGGGGGTCCAGTTGACACAAGGTCTCTGGACACAGGAAGAATCCCGTCTGCCGATCAATGTACTGGAACTTCGGGCGATCAGGCAGTGCCTCACCACATGGTCACAGAGGCTACAGGGGCATCCAGTCAGGATCCAGTCGGACAATGCCACGGCGGTGGCGTATGTCAACCATCAAGGAGGAACAAGGAGCACGGCTGCAGCATCGGAGGTCACTCACATCCTGTGGTGGGCAGAAAGGAGCGTGCCGGCTCTATCGGCCGTATGCATTCCGGGCGTAGAAAACTGGCAGGTGGACTACCTAAGTCGCCAGATACTGGACCAAGGAGAATGGTCACTACACCCGGACGTGTTTCAACTCCTTTGCCTAAAATGGGGCAAGCTAGATGTGGATCTCCTGGCTTCTCGACCTAATCGGAAGGTATTGAGGGTGGGGCCAGGTCAAAAGATCCCTGGGCAGACGCAACAGATGCGTTGGTGGCCCAGTGGGGACAGTATCGGCTGATCTATGCTTTTCCCCCACTGAAACTTCTTCCTCGTCTGCTCCGCAGAGTGGAGACTGAGGGGATTCCGGTAATCCTAATTGCCCCAGATTGGCCTCGGCGTCCCTGGTACGCCAACCTGGTTCGCTTGGTGGCGGATGCCCCTTGGCGACTGCCGATGCGGGAGGACCTTCTGTCGCAAGGTCCCATACTTCATCCTGCTTTACAGTCGCTGGCTTTAACGGCATGGCTATTGAAAGCCAGGTACTAAGGGACCGAGGCCTGTCGGATTCAGTAATTTCCACTATGCTGAGGGCACGGAAGTCATCTTCTCAGAAGATCTACCATCGCACGTGGAAGGCATACATCTCTGTGTGAGGAGATGGAGTGGCGTCCACAGGCATATTCGGTTTCCAGGATCCTGCTGTTTCTACAGCATGGAGTGGATCAGAAACTTGCCTTAAGCACCATTAAGGGGCAGATTTCAGCCTTGGCTGTTTTCTTTCAATGACCCCTGGCAGCTCATTCACTGGTGAGTACGTTTGTGCAAGGGGTCCAACATGTGGCTCCTCCGGTTCGACCACCACTACCTCTGTGGGATTTGAATCTGGTGCTCTCGGTACTTCAGAAACCTCCCTTTGAGAACATCAGAGAGATTCCTCTTTTGACACTCTCTCAGGAAGTTGCCTTTCTGGTGGCCATTACATCTGTCAGGAGGGTTTCTGAGTTGGCGGCCTTGTCTTGCAAGTCTCCCTACTTGATCCTCCATAAGGATAAAGCGGTGCTACGCCCGCAGCCTCCGTTTCTTTCGAAGGTGGTTTCGGCTTTTCATCTGAATGAGGACATTGTACTTCCATCTTTGTGTGCTCGGTCGTTGCATCCCAAAGAGGTTGCGTTACATTCCTTAGACATGGTTTGTGCTCTGCGGGTGTATATGTCTGCTACGGCTCAGTTTCGGAGGTCAGACTCACTGTTTGTGTCGGTGACTGGTCCAAAGAAAGGCCTGGCGGTCTCGTCGGCCACCATTTCTTGGTGGATCAGACAGATTGTGATTCAGGCTTATGCCCTTAAAGGGTGGGCTCCTCCCTTTCCTGTCACGGCGCATTCGACCAGGGCGATTGGTGCCTCCTGGGCTTTTCGTCATCAAGCGTCTGTCTCACAGGTGTGTAAGGCGGCGACCTGGTCGTCCGTTCACACCTTCACTAAATTTTACAAGGTTGACGTGCATGCATCTGCGGATGCTTGCTTCGGCCGCAAGGTTTTGCAGGTTGCAACTCCTCCGTTGAGGAGCTCTGTTTGTTTGGGGTGAAGTTTGTTTGCTTGCTGTTCCCACCCCTTGTTTTTTGACACTGCTTGGGGACGTCCCACTTGTCAAGACTAAAGGAGCTGTGTCCGTCCATGGATGAAAGAGAAAATAGGATTTTTGTACTCACCGTAAAATCCTTTTCTCTGAAGTCCATGGACGAACACAGCACCCACCCCTCCTGTTTGAGTTTGTACTGCTTTTTGACGAACTGAGCTGCTGAGTGCAGGGTGAGGGGTTATGACCAGAGGGACTGCCCCCTGGGCGGGGCTGTTCAGCTTTGGTATAATTACATGTTTTTGTATATCTAACATGTCTGCCTAGTCCTCTCCTAATAGACGGAATATAACCCACTTGTCAAGACTAAAGGAGCTGTGTCTGTCCATGGACTTCAGAGAAAAGGATTTTACGGTGAGTACAAAAATCCTATTTTTTTCTTCTTAATTTTCTGTCTTTTTCATTTTGTTTAGCAAAAATAAAAAACCCAGTGGTGATTAAATATCACCAAAAGAAAGCTCTATCTGTGGGAAGAAAATTATAAAAATGTTATATGGGTACAGTGCTGCATGATCACGCAATTATCATTCAAAGTGAGACAGCGCTGAAAGCTGAAAATTGACCTGGGCAGGAAGGGGGCAAAAGTGCCCTGTAGGCAAATGGTTAAAGCAGAACTCCATGAATTTTTTTTATTCTCCCATACAGTGGGGCTCTGCCCACAGTGCATGGGTTAAAGTGTTACGAAACCCACAACAGTAAACTCAGTCTGTATATGCAGTAAAGCATGCTTGTTATACTCACTGTGGAACCTAAGGGGCTAATCCTCTGCATTGTGTAAAAAGGCTGTTTAATCCTGTCTTCTCTGATCCTTCCCTTCTTCCACAGTCCCCAATCCATCTCCTGATAGAACAGAGCCTTGGGGGTGTGTTTTTCTGGGGGGAGTGCATGTGATCAGCACGGGGCCAATCAGCACTGTCCAGACAGAGGGTCAGGGGTCCTGCAGTCTTATAGGACAGTCAGAGGAGAATGAAAACTCCTCCTTAAAGCTTTAACCAGACACTGATAGAAGTCACAAAGCTGCTCTAACTGCTGATGAGAAAAGGTATTTAGCAGTTTATGTTTACTAAAACTATTGCATTTCCATGTTCTATGTACTGTGGGAGACCAGATATAGTCAATACAGGGTCCTGGGTTTAGTAACACTTTAACTGCTCGTTTAGTCTAGGGGCGCAAGGAAAAACTGTACTTATCTGGTCCTTCGATCCTCTGGAAAACCACGCTCCCCCACATCCAGCGTGGACTGTTCCTGCCGTCCTCACATCAAGAGCCCTCTGTGGGCATGATGACGTCAGGAACAGTCCATTCCCAAGACCACTAGCGTGCAGGGGGTGGGGGAAAGCAGGAGCGATGTGGACCGATCTTGCAGTCGGTGGATTAGGTAAGTATATCTCTGCTCCGCAATCCCCTAGACGAAAAACGAGCAGTTAACCCATGCAGTGCGGGCACGGCCCCACTGCATATGGGAAAATATATATTTTTTTAAAGACTTCTCTCAACCACTAATGTTTACGCCCCAAATGCAAATGTAAACTAAGCCCTAGACACCTTTATAATGGTTAGGACTGGTGGGGGGAGCTGGGAGCTGAAGAATCTCATTTTCATAGTCTCCAGGACATAGTAGAAGCCGATAAGTGATCAAACTCTTCTATATGGACCAAGTTTTTTTTTTTACTCCAATTGCCCATGTCAGAGGCAGAGCCCATTATCAGCCACAATAGGACACCGGGTTGTTGCGTTAAAAGAACACTTGTCCAGAGAGAAACACGTAGGCTGATTTTGTTGACCTTCTTCTGAAAATGCTAGCTACCTGGCTGCCTCTAACTGCCAAATAATCAGGCAGCTTTCCTATATGCTCCAGAGGCTGACTGTGCACTCATGTCAACTGGCCCATGAAACAGATACAGGCTAAGGCTAGTTTTACATCTTGGTGCGATTTTGCTCACGTTCCCAACACGCACAGAAACACGCTGCCCTTTAGCAGATGCATGTTAGTGCCATTGATTGTTAATGGCACCTCCACACATCTGCAAATGCACACATGCAGAGAATTCCATCAGGAACTTATTTTTCTATGTTTCTCGCTTGGAGAGCGGCCCATTGAAAGGAACGGGCTGTCCTACAAGTGACACTTGGAAATGCACCCCCCGCTCGGTCACACCTATGAACCAAGCTTATGCTTTGTGTCCACCTGTCCTCTCCAACCGGACAAAGATCAGTTGTAGTGGTATGAGCAGCATATACATATTCCAGCATGGCTCCTCTGGAGCACAGCCCCGCGCTCACTGCCAGCACAGGGCCACGTCCAAGTTCATCTAATTCTCCCTCTCCAGCAGCCCAGACAGCAGCCTATCAATAGGTTAATCCAGAGGTCGGCAGGTCAGGATTATTGAGAAAGTGATTAGGTCCCCGTCAGATCAATTCCTCCTTAGCTGCCCCTCCCTGGACACATAAACACCATTGATTTTGTGTGTGTTTAACATGTCTGTGGAAGGACATTGATCCACCTTCCTGGAGAGAGAAAGGAGGGGCGAGAGCATTCCTCCAGCACCCTTCCCGGCTACAAGCAGTTACTGTAATGGAACATGGCTCAGTGCTATTAATCCATGCTACCTGTTTGCATGCTTTCACCCAGCACTAGGCAACCTGTGGCTCTCTGGCTTTGTGTGAACTAAAAAGTACCCGTGTCTGCCGCTGTGCAGCTTCAAAGAGCACTCCCAGCAGCCGTAAGATCTACATGTCCAATTTACTATGGATATTGTATAGAAATCCTGGAATCATACATTGGCAGTTATTATTAATTAGGATTCTACACAGCAGATCATTGTGTGCAGTTCATCCATGTTAGGGCTGTGGCACGCCACCGTACCTTGGACACAGAGTATAATACGCACCTGGGAGCCACAGCTGCAGCATATTTTTTTGCCCGTTGAGATGCATTGCTATGCGTGCCTGACGCCGGGATTTGCGCACACATGTGGGTTTATTTTTCAAGATGTAAAACTTTTTTTTTATTCAGGAATAAAGAGATTTTACAATTGCTTTAGGGCCAGTTCACACCATAGAAACGCAATCCAGATGCGTTCCAAATGCTTTTCTGCATGCATTTTTGATGCGTTCCAGTGCGTTTTTGATGCAATCCAGTGACATTTTTCCCCCCTTCTTTTTTCTTAAAAGAGAAGTATGTTTTTTTTTTTTTTTTCCTATTCATACTTACCTAGGTGGATGCAGCATCAGGCCGATGCTGCAGCTGTCCCCCGGTGTCTCTGCACTGAGAACCGAGCCACCGAACACCTCCAATCAGAGCCGTCTTTAATATTGATTGGACCCTGGGCAAAAATGTTCTTGAGGGGGCCCCCCCGTATTTCGCTCTCCACCTGCTCTGAGACATACAATAAATAGCATCTAGACTCAAAATCAGTTTACTGTATCGGATCAGGCAGCGATTGCGATTGTTTGCAAGAGGTTACAGCATATCATTACCACTTACTGATTGGTTACTAGAGGTTACAGCACACATTACGGCTCACTGATTAGTTGCTAGAGGTTACAGCACATGATTTCTGCTTGTTGTTTGGTTGCTAGAGATTACTGTACAGTAATACTGCTCACTGATTGGTTGCTAGAGGTTACAGCACATCATCTCCTCACTGCCTGCACACCATGGACTGGGGAGGTGAGCGGACCCATCAATAGACAGAAAACTCCTAGGGATATGACCTTTAGGGGGGCATGAGATACATATGAATGCCGCCCTTATTTACATATCAATTCCATCGGACGCCACTAAATATATGAATGCCATCACTATTTACATATGAATGCCGGTTATTTACATGTAAACACAGGGTCTGCAGGTGAGTGATCCCTAGACAACAATAGGGCAGAGCTGGGCAGCATTAGTAACAGAACTTCCCACTGAGATATCAGGACACAGCACAGGACTAAAACTTCAAGGGAAACCAGGATAGTTGGCAAGTATGAGGCAGCTTCTTTGGGCCCCAGAACAATGCAGCTGCCCCTTTTGCCCTGCCTTAAAGAAGGCCCTGCCGCCGATGGGTCGGTTCTCACTCCTCCCCAAGCGGAGAGGTGCAGACTGTCAGTCAGCATCTCTCCTGCTCTGCTCCTCCATGCTCATTGGAGCGCTAACCTGTCCCCACAACCCCCCCCCCCCCCAGGTCCCAAAGCCTTCAGACAGAAGGGACCCGTAACCTAACATAGTGTCCTCTCCAACTGGACAAAGATCAGTTGTAGTGATTCTTAAGCATAATAGCGATATGTGCATACCAACACAACGTAGTAGAAAAGCATAAAAAGGATATCATATACAATAAAGAGACTCATATGCAACCCTTTAGGGCTATGATCTATTCATTCAATCAGATGAAAAATACACCCAAACACAAGCGCGTGTTTACATGGGACGTATTAAAGCATACACCTGTGGAGGGTCGCTGTGCAGGCAGGTCCTATTGATTTCGATTGGGATGCAGCTGCTGCATGGACCTAATTTGACATCCGTATGGGTGCAGGTGCATGTCTCCAAGCGGTATTCAGTGATCCACACCTATGCCATTCATTTGAGATGCCATTCATTTTGGCAACCCGCATCTCGTGAAGCTTGTCGGCCAAAAAAAGTTCAGGAGCTACTTTTGGATGACAAGCTTCTGACAATTCAGCTTGCCGCGATTGCAGTGCGATTTATCACGCGATAATCACGGCAGAACCGCACCGCAATTATAGGTGCAATTCAAATGAATGACATCTTAAATGTGCGTTCTGCGAGTTGTCATTCACACCTCTGCGCTTTGAAATCGCAGGCAGAATTGCGGCAAATCTGCCCGCGATTCAAAACGCAGAGGTGTGAATGCAGAATTGGTCATTAGTTTTACATATGCATTAGGAGGGCCACATCTGTTACTATCTAATTGTGCAATTTAGCAATGAATATAAAGAAGAGGGATTACTTGATTGGATGTACAGTACATTGAATGAACTGTAAAGGGTATGTCGCCATAGATAAATTGAAATTCAGCATGTTCAGCATGAACCTGCCAATTTCGATCCATATATGGCCACTGCAGTTGAACAGAAGTCGATCTACCAACCAGCTTCTGTTTTGTTTTTTTAAGATAATCAACTTTTGTTTAACTGCCTGCCTGATCAGCAGCTGCAGCCGTTGGCTGCAGTGCTTATCTGTGTATTGTGATAGTGGGGTAGTCTCCCTGCTGTCAGAATACAATAGCACAGCGGGGAGAATTCCTCTCTCCACCTCGAATGTATGGATGGGGAAAACAGTTCTGTTTTTTCCATCAAAGCCATGCAGCTGAACGAAAAAACTGAATCATGTATGGCCAGCTTTGCACTTCACAGCTGCAGGAAAATTTAAAGGGGATTGGACAGAGATTGTACAATCAGACTGCAGTGTGTGTGCCCAGCTTTAGGGCCATGTCAGACGGTCACTTTTGTAGTAGAGATGAATTGCTGCTGCTATATACTAACGTCAGCAATTAACAGCATTTTGTAACTGGTGATTTAATCGCCAGAGTCGCTGGCGTTTTGTCACTACAAAGCAATCTGTCGCTGCTGCAAGCCAAACTAGTGATACAGCATTCGGTTGGTTTGCCCTATTACAAATTGCTCTCCTTCAGTGATTTCTAGCTAAGCCATAGAGGCGATTGTTGCTGAAATGAAACGCTGCTCAGACTCAATTGCTTAGTGACTGAGTTACAAATTGCTGTAAAATTAGTGAGTTAGCGATTTCACAGAAAATTATTTATTCCCTTAATAAGAAATTGCTTTAAAAAAAAGAAAAGGATCACTACATATAAATCGTTGTCTGACATGATGCTTAAAGGAGAAGTACTTCTCCTGTGGATCACAGGAAGGCAGATTGTTCTGCACTCCTGTTACCCGTTTTCAGCAGACAGCGGGCTGAAGCTCACTGTCAGCTGACGTCACAGAGCCAGTCCAAGCTGGGGAAAGATTCACCAATTCACACAAGATCCACTCACAACCCTAGCCTGGCACTTGGCTCAGCCTCTCAGCAAGCCACGAGAGCCTGAGAAAGCCGCTCTTGCCCCCTCCTCAGCCCAGCGCTCCAGTAAATGCCTAGCAGGGAGCGGGGTCTGACAGTCACAAGCACTCTGCTCACGGAGCTTGGAGAGCCGAGTGATCAGCGATGTTTGATCGCTCGGTTCTCAGCCTTAGAGCCGGCAGGGGACAAATGCAGCATTGGGCCGATGTTGCATCCACCTAGATAGGTTCTTTCCTTCGACCCGAAATGGAAGGAAATAAAATTGCACAATCTATGGTCTGTTTTAGAGCAGAACAGAGCATGACATTCAGCCAAATGGTTAATATGTGGATGTAGCACCCTCTACCATAGGTAGGTGCTAGAGGTAAGGATTTTTTGTGGTAGCTGCCAGGCAGGTAAATTTAGGCAGGCCTATGCTGCAAGCTAGGCCTGCTTGTTTTTGATCTGGGGGCAGGGAGTGGTTAGTGTAGCAGTGGGTGTGACCACCTGTGCTTCAGTTCTTGGGCGCCTCCCCTGCTTCCAGGGGAGAATGTTCTGGAAGAGGGGCAGGGCTGGGAGCTGGAGTAAAAGGGAGCTCATGTGGGATGCCCTGACCAATCCCCAACTGGAATTGGCAGGGGGCAGGCCTCCTTCATAAGCTCGGGTCCAGCCCACTGGAGGGTTGTTGTCGGCTGGGAGACGTGAAGATTTGCAAGTGGGGCTAGCTGGGATCAGTAGTTTACCAACAAACACAAGCTGCTGAATAACTAGGCCACAAGAAGGGGTACTGCAGGCCCCTGGCCTACTAACAAGTCAGCAAGTTCAGCCAGCACTTGGGAAGATGATGAGGCGGAAAGACTAACAGGTTACAGTAAAGTTTTGTGCAGAAAGAGAAGAGTCCTGGGAGTAATAGTCTGCAGGAGTTTTGTGCAGAGGAGGAGTAACGGCCTGCAAGAGTTGATGCAGGGGAAGTGACTGTGAATGTTGGAGTCCATCAGTTCTTCAAGGCTCAATCTATTCAACAATTCTTTAAATATGATGGCAAAGTGATCTGTTCTATGGGCATCCCATAACCCCTTTCCCCAACCAAGTTATATCCCCCAAATCAGTGTTTCTCAACTCCGGTCCTCAAGGCACCCCAACATGTCATGTTTTCAGGATTTCCCTCAGATGAAGCAGCTGTGGTAATTGCTAAGGCAGTGAAACTGATTAAATCACCTGGGCAAAATATTGGAAATCCTGAAAACATGACCTTTTGGGGCGCCTTGAGGACTGGAGTTGAGAAACACTGCCCCAAATAAACAAAAACAAAACAAAGCAAAATGACTGTTCATTGTCTCTGAGAGTGATATATGGAGGTCTGGCAACAGGGTGATATTGTGGATGTTAGTAACTAGTAGCAACCAACCACTACATGTAGATCATTTTCTTCTGTTTGTTCATAATCAGACTTGAATGGTGTATGACAATGTTAACAGACAACATCCAGCTATTCACTGAAATGCAAACACGCAGCATGATTGAGAGAAGAGATCGTTTATTAAAGCAGAACTCCAGCCAAGCACGTAAATGTAAGTAATCTGTTTTACCAGTTTAAATTTCTAATTCATTAACTTAAATTCTGCACAGATAGTCTTATGATTCACACACTGTCCATCTAGGCAGACGACACCCTTATTTCCTGGTGCTCCCTTGTTGCTCTCTGTGTCTCCTCTCTGCCTCCATCTAGATCATTGGACCATGAATTTTTATGTCACCTGTGTACCAATAAGCAGCACAAGTAACCTGAAAGCTGGATTACGGAATAGTGACGTCACTGCCCTGGCAATGTGCAGGGATTTTTGAATCTGGCTAAACAGAACTGTTAATCCTTGATGTTCAGGCAGGGTAACTTAAATTTATCTGCCAAGTGATAGTTGCCTTGGCCAATTGCTAGGGGGTCAACTGACTTCACCCTAATTCTGGAATTGCTGCACTTCTCTCCTCTGTCGCTAGGTGGCCGGGTACCTGGCGACATTAGATAAGACAAGGGCATTACAAGGGCAGATTAAGAGTATATGGGGTATCTCGGCCAATGGGCAGGGATTTTCTAGAATCCCTTGGCCTGCTGGGAGAACCTATTTTTATTTGGGTGGAGTCAGGTGATCGGGGTTCTGTACCACCTGGACAGCTGTCTGGGTGGACGTGTGTCGTATTGCCCATGGCTGCTAGGCCAGAGACCTGAAGCCTATCTCGGGGACATCTGGCTGCTAGGCTGTCTGAGAGCTTATCCAGAAGTATGAAGGGCAGCGTAGGGTTGAGATTACGGCTTGCAGTCCAATCAGAAGTAATGGTTCTGCCGGCCGGAAAACCTGACATGGTCGGAGGTAGAGGGGAAGCTGTCGCCACTAAGGGACCATCCACCTTGTTACCAGGGACCACTGTGAGTAGCTGAAGCAAGTACCTGAGCAGTGTTCTCACCCACCGGGGACGGTGAAGAATTGGGAAACTTCAGCAGGTGTCAAGCCAGGGACCCAGCCAGCGAAGGTGACACTTGCAGAGCATTATTGTGTGCCAAGCCAGGGACTGAGCAGGCCAGTGGGGTTAAGCTTGAGGAGTATCTGTGAGTGCCAAGCTAGGGACCCAGCAGGGACACGGGGGTGACGCTTGAGGAAGATACTGAGTGAGAAGATTGGAAGAGCTCAGGAGATCCAGTGGCAGTGGATCAGGAAGTCTAGTGAGAGAGACTGGGAGCTCAGCTGAGTGAAGATCTACAAGAGGAGATTGTAGAGGAAGTAAAGGAGTTTGTTACGACTTGTGTTGGAAACTGTTATAAGACTGTTGCCATAGGAGACAGCGATCCTACACATGCAGGATGTCTTACTGGATGCCTTTCCCTGCATGGCTGTCTGCCTATAGAAGTCTCAGAGTCTGCCAAATTAACATTGCAACTACCAAAGGGTGTCCTGGCCCCTAACCCTCTCTCCCACAATTCTGTTCAAGAAAAAATAAATCTCTTTGCATTGAAGAAGTGTCTGGCGCCCATCAATCTACCTTGCATTACACCCACCATGCCTCGTAACCCACTCTACATAGAAGGATGTCAGCTGTCCCTAAGGGCCCTTTCACACCAGCGGACCGTATGTCCGTTTTTCATCCATCCGTTTTCAGCTGAAATACGGACATACATGTATCCCTATGTGATAGCGGGTGTCAGCGGATGAACATCCGCTGACATCCGATCTCATCAGTCTCCGCTATGCTCCGTTTCTGCAGACGGAGGAAAATCCTATTTTTCCATCCGTCTCCGGATCGGATCGGATGAACACGGACAGACGGTCCGTGTTCATCCGATCCCCCATAGAGGAGAGCAGAGATCTGACTGGTCTGTCTCTGCACACTGTGCATAGACGGGCTAGTCATTCACCGGCTCAGCGGGGATCAACGGAGCGATCCCCGCTGAGCAAGCGGATGTTTAAGGAACGGATCCTCACGGGATCCGCCTGTGTGAAAGGGCCCTAACTCTGGAGGTCACCATTAGGCCTAGAGAGGCCCGGGACATCGCTACATTTATATGGCAAATAAGTTCACATATAACGCCGGGATCAGTAAATATTGTCAAAATACAAGGGTCCTGTGTATTCTTCACTGAATCTTGGTGTGCTTTGTGTATTTCTTCCAGATCTGTGCAGTAATCCAGTGTGAGACTTCCTGCAATAAAGACCGCTCACGGCTGCTCTCTCTCCACTTACAGGGTGACTGGTCTTGTCTCCACCCCCTCCTGTAGTTGTCTGCAGGCAACCAGGAGTGGGTGGAGCCTGCCAGGCCCCTCCCACAGCTCTTCTCTCTGCACAGCCTAGGTACAGCACAGTGATGATGCCACTGCTACTGGGTTTGTAAAGGCATCTGGTGCTGACTAAGGATTTATATCTTTTGTTGGTTTTAAGAAATATTAAAGTTTTTGTGCCTGGAAGATCTTTTGGCAGGTAATACAGTTTACAAATTCAAATTTCAACCATGAAATCGTTTGGCTAGAGTTTCACCTACATGACTGCTCCGTTCTTCTATATATCAACACCCCAGTTTTCCATACTGGCCACAGCTAAAAACCAGATGGTATCTGTCATTATCCCAATGCAGGGAATGAAAAGAAGCATCTGATTGGTTGCGATGGGCGACTCTAAGGGGCTGATTTACCAAAGGTAAATAGACTGTGAACTTTGCAAGTCAGTGGCGGCTGGTGGTAATTTTTTTTTTGGGGGGGCAAACAGTGGTTCTTCAGTCAGTCGGTCGGGTCCGGAGCACTTACCCCATCTATGACGGGCAGCACTTCACCTGGGCGACAGGCGGAGGGCATCACATCACGGACAGCAGGCATCACGGGCGGCTTCCCCTGCTCTCCTCCGCAGGCATCATGGTGGTTTCCGTCTCCTTCTTTCTCCTCCACCCTCCTCGGTAGCCAATCGGAATGCTTCTCCTTTTGGCCAATCGGGAAACTGGTCTCCCGATTGGCCAAGAGGATAATCAGAGGGAAAAATAGCGAATATTCATTTGCTATTGTCACACAACTAGGTAGGCTTGGTTCGCAGTGCCCGAGCCCATCCTTTTTTGAAGCCTATTAGAGCCTCTGGCTTTAATCACGTGCTTCAAACCCCCCCCATTGGAATTCATGCATGCGGTGTACTGCATGGGGGAAGGATGCATGGATAGGGGGGACGTTGCCCATGCTCCCCTTTTGGACGGGCCGCCCCTTCTGCAAGTGCAATTGCCAGAGATTAGTAAATGAGGGGAAGCTCTGCTGACAACCATCATCCAATCATATTCAAGCACAAATACTTTTTTTTTTCCTTGCATGTAATTGGGTATTCCTTGAAAAGTGAAGCTTCACCTCATTTATTAAGCTCTGGAGCTACTGCACTTGCAAAGTGCACAGTCTATTTGCCTTTAGTAAATTCACACCTAAGTATTTATGCAGCTTTTTTTATGTTCCTGATTAAATAAAGCATTCCTTTAACACATAGCAACCAATCAGTCTCGCTTTCAATTATTTCCTGCAATATAAAAAGTGAATGGAGCAATCTAGTTTCTTTTGGCAACCAGAAGCATTATTTTCCTTCAGATCCGGTGATAAATTGTGACCTCTGACCGTTATGTATGAGGATTTCCGAAGAGGTGACGGTTACAGTTACAGCCAGTACAATTCTTTTTTCATTCTCCCATGTTACACAAGTATGAAAGGGATCATCTGATTGGTTGCTGTTGGAATGCACACGAGTTCTTCCTTCCTACTGTTGGATATATAAGGCATTTTTTTTTATAAGGCTGACAAGTAGCAGCATTTTTCTGATCAAAAAACAAAACAAAAAACTCAGCATTTTTTTTAAAAGGGTCATTTATTACGGACATATTTCCCCCCTGGCAGAAGGTCTCACTTTCATTTTAATCTGTTTATTTTTTTTATTTTTTTGCTAAATTATGGCCATTTGTATGAGGGTAGATTAGGTGAGAAAGTGTAATGGCTGAAATATGAAGCGCCAAGCACCAGCACGGCGTGTGGAAAACGACGGCAGCGCCTCTTCTACTCCGCAAACCATTGTGGGATTCAGTACATCTCCCTGCGTATTTCTTATATGGCTGACACTACACAGCAGATTCGTCAATTGCCTGCTTTTATCCGCAGGGAGCCGTAGAGTGTTTACCAGAAGTTGCTGGTCTGTGCACATTTTTCCTGGTGATTTGCCTACTAAGGGGCTTTTGGTTAAGTGGTGTTATCCCCTCTGGTGCCGGGTGGGTCAGTCCTATGAGAGAGAAGAGAGGCAGCAATGGCAGGAGTGTAGATGTTGTGTGGAGCAGCTGCATATTAGCTTAAAGGTGAACTCCAGGCACAAAAATCTTTCATTTAAATATAGACTTTAATAGCCATAAAATATTTTAACTCACTTTGTGTGGACCAAATGTTTCTGCAAACCCAGATATTACATTGTAATAGTAGCTGTGACATCATCACTGTGCTGTATATAACCTATTCAGAAAGCAGAGCTGTGGGAGGGACCCAGGAGCTCCACACACTACAGACTGCCTGCAGGAAAATACAGAAGGGTGGTGGAGACAAGACCAGTCACCCTACACAAGGTACAGAGCAGCAGTGACCGGTCTTTATCAGAGGAAGCTCCTGCACAGAAGCAAAATTTAATTTGGTAGATTTTACCATGTAGGGGCTGGACATTTTTGGTGCCCAAACATACACACGGCTATGCATTTTATATTGTGATTGCTTCTCAGCAATATGATCCTCCAGCTTCCACTTAGATGAACACAAATCAAAGTGGTTTTCCGAGCAGAGATGTCTACTTGAAGGTGCATAAACCTCTTGCAGTCCTTGTTGTACAGCTGAGCTGGAGGGGGTGTGGGAAGCAGCACAGAAGCTAATTAGATATCCTGCAGTGAAAGAAGTATGCTGATAGGAGAATAGAGCAGAGTGACGGAAAGATGAATTCATCAGTCTGCTTTTTTTATTGTCCCGTTGCGGGAGGAGTCATGTAAGAAATTATATAGCAAGTAAAACATCTCCCAGGTATGTGGTTTTATCTCTGTATTTAGCTGTTTGCTTGGAGTTCTTGCACCTTGCAGGGAAGTGAAGGGTTTGCTGAGTATTGTTTCTATTGAATTGCTTGGCTCAATCTTTGGGGTCCGTGGTAGGTTCCCCTTTTTTGGCACCTGCATGATTTTAAACTTCATGCTGGCATTGGTATTATGTCAATAGCTTTCCCAAATATGAAATGATGTTTGCTGATATCTTATACCCTGAATTATCTGGTTCTAGCACTGCCCTCTTTGGGTCCACATGAACATGAAAAGCTAATTACAGGGCATAGATTACATGACAGGGGTTGTAGATCTAGATTAGAGGTTGTAGTCCTAGATCAGAAAGCCATAGTGAAGTTAGAATTTGTGATGCATATACATGTCTTTGGCTCAGCATGACAACCAGACAACTAGCATTTTTTTAGGAGAGACAGGGCTGTGCTCAGGGCAGATGCTTCTTAAAGTTGCCATTTTTCCTACTCCCAGCATTTGTTGCTAGGATGCTGGCAGCGCACAGCGTCATAGGTTGCTAGGGCACAGGCAGTCAGGCAGAACAGCATCACTGGTTTTAATGGTGCAAGCAGCTGCCTGCACCATAACTACCAATGACACTGCTTAGCACAAGGCTGAACATGCACTGAACAAGGAGTGTCCAGCATGACAATCAGGCAACTAGCATTTTCAGGAGATACAGAGCTGTGTGCGGGGCAGATGCTGCTTGAAGTGGCCATTTTTGCTACCCCCAGCATTTGTTGCTAGGATGCTGGCAGTGCAAAGTGTCATTGGTTGCTAGGGCACATGTAGTCTGGCAGAACAGCATCACTGGTTTTAATGGTGCAAGCAGCTGCCTGCACCATAACTACCAATGACACTGCTTAGCACAAGGCTGAACATGCACTGAACAAGGAGTGTCCAGCATGACAATCAGGCAACTAGCATTTTCAGGAGATACAGAGCTGTGTGCGGGGCAGATGCTGCTTGAAGTGGCCATTTTTGCTACCCCCAGCATTTGTTGCTAGGATGCTGGCAGTGCAAAGTGTCATTGGTTGCTAGGGCACATGTAGTCTGGCAGAACAGCATCACTAGTGGCCTGCACCATTACTACCAATGATGCTGTGTAGCTCAGGGGCTTAACATACACAAGACTGAACATGCACTGAACAAGGCGTGTCCAGCATGACAACCAGGCAACTAGCATTTTTAGCACAGACAAGGCTGTGCTTGGAGCAGATGCTACTTGAAGTGTCCATTTTTGCTACCTGCAGCATTTGTTGCTAGGATTCTGGCAGCGCACAACATCATGGGTTGCTATGGCGCAGGCAGTCAGGCAGAACAGCATCACTGCCTGCACCATAACTACCAATGACGCTGTGTAGCCCAGGGGCTGAACATGCACTGAACAAGGAGTGTCCAGCATGACAACCAGGCAACTAGCATTTTCAGGAGCGGCATTCTGCTTGAGGTGGTAATTTTTGCCACCCACAGCATTGGTTTGATGCTGACAGAGCACAGCATCATTGGTTGCTAGGACGCAGGCGGTTGGGCAGTACTGCATTTTTTGTTGTTATGGTGCACCATAACTGTCAAGGGCGCTGTGTATCCCACGGGCTGAACATGTACTGAAAAAAAGAGTGTCTGTTATGGATACTTCGGCATCAGTGCCTCCCCCTACCGCACATCCATGAGTGTTTGCCTGAAGCAACTGCCCCAATAGACCCCATGGGCGACACAGCCCAGAGTAAAGGCCATCAACAGAGGCTTCCATATTCTTTTAATACAGGTCTCCTTTAACACATGGCACCTATTAATTCTTGTTTCATGGTTGTTATGAAGGGTTTTCATTTACCTGGGTGTATTCTTCAGCATCCAGGCATAAACCGTCTGTCACTGATTTGAGCACAGTAGACTGCTATCTGATTGGTTCCTTTGAGCTACTATGTTGCTTTTTGCCCTTTGTTGCCATAAAAAAAGCTTCTTTGATTTCCCCTTTTGCCATCTTTATCATTATGTGCTTTTCTGCCACATCATACAACAACCCCTGTGCATTCCCTGCTGGCATTCTTTGCCGTTCTCCTCCCGTAGACTGTTGTGATGCCGGGTGATGTTGCTCGATCCAACATGACATCCACATTAATAAATCTCCTTCCATCTTTTTCTGCTTTCTTCTCCCCCCCACCTTCCCTTCCTCGCTGCAGAGAGAGCCCCCCCTCCCCCCGCCAACACCACTAAGGTTAACCCCCTCTCGTTGCGTGTTTTTGGGGTTCGCAGCATGGAATCTCCAAGCCCTGGGAACACGTGGAACACTTCCTCGCTTCTAATTGTTTTGACTTGGAATCGGCAAGGCGATTAAAGAGCATTGATTTTCTCATACTTACCACATTGATTTTTAAATTTCCTATTGATTCCCGCTCTAAATCTCTGTTTAAACAAGTCCTCACTCGGGAGATGACAAGATCTGATTAGCCCGAGAGCCCACAGAGCCCACAGCCCTTAACCCTTTCACCGCCGCTGCGCAGAGCAGTTCTACGTTGCGCCCGGGTCTTTTTGGACGCAGGGAGAATGGAGCAGCTGCTGCAGTGGTGCAGTACAATGACTGTACTTTGCAGCACATCTCTGAAAGCAGTAGGTTGCTTAGGGATATCTATGAATTTTGGCACTGCGGTCCGTTTTCCGGGGGGGTCCACACAATCTATAGCACGCTATTTTCTTGCACTGGATCTTACAATTTCTGTATATGATCCATTTTGGCATACGTGATCTCACTGCCTTTAATTTTTTAAGTGCTGCTTCCGACGATCTTCCTATGTGTGGGCATTTTTTTTTGAGGATTTTCATCGCACAGAGTTATGGTATATATACCAGTGGTCGGATTTGGTCTTTTGCTTGCTTTTTATTCCCCCATCTTAGTCACAGTGGGGCACTGTTCCTCCAACTGACACCAATGATGGGGCACTATTCCTCTCACTGACATCAATAATGGGTCACTACCCCCCCCACTGATACCAATCAATGATGGGTCACTATTCCTCCCACTGACACCAATGATGGAGCACTATTCCTCCCACTGACACCAGTGATGGGGCACATTTCTTCCCACTGACACTAATGATGAAGCACCATTCTTCCCACTGACACCAAATATGGGGCACCAATCTTCCCACTGACACCAACTATCGGGAACCATTCTTTCTACTGACACTAATGATGGGACACCATTCTTCCCACTGACACCAATGGTGAGGCACTATTTTTCCCACTGACACCAATGATGGGACACTATTCCCCCACCACCTTAATACCAAAGAGGAGACACTGTTTACTCCCACTGACAACAGGGAATTTTTTACTCCTACGAGCCATAGTCCGGCCCCCCTAAAGTTTGAAGGACAGTAAAGTAGCCCTTTGTTTAGAAAGTTTGGGGACCCCTGATATATACTGCGTTTCTGTTCAGTTGTATCTAACTCTCTGCAATTTTATGGGCAGCATGCCTATACATTTCAAAGCTATGACTAAACACTAGATTTAGTGTGAAACGCGTCAGCTGCTAAGGTTTTGTTTGCTGTGGCTTGAAATGCTGTCTGAATTTTAATAAAGGCTACCATTGTTCAGAGTGCGGCTGTCCAGAAATACATCTTTGCTATTCCTGTCTTGCTGATTGCATTGTCTGCACCTGAGATTTCTGAGGGGTGGATTACTACCGAGGTTCCTACCTGGAGCGGCTACTCTCCCTTTCCTATACATTTCAAAGCCTTTTTCCATAAAATGTTCTTGGCAAGGTAGGTCACCATGTCTTTCTTTAACCCTCTTCAGTTGGGATTGGCCTGCAGAATGTGATCACACATGTGCACAGCTTTAAGGGGCACAGCAGTGTGAACCTAGCCTAATGGGCCCTATGACAGGAGTAAAGGGCACGGAATCAGTGGGGAGGGCCCTGGGCCTTGAGGGAAGGGCCCTGGGCTCAGAGGGAATGTCCCAGGACTGATGGAAAGGGCCTTGGTAAGGGGGCCCTTTATGGTTACATCAGGGCCATGAAGGTTCTAGCTACACCTCTGCTTCTACTGCTATCTTAGCCATAAACAGCCAGATGACTTCTCAAGGTGAGGAGACAACAGCATATCCTCTGTAGTGTAGGGAGCAGCTGTTGTCTTTGTGCAACCCACTTGATGGCCCAGAATGGCCTTTACACAGTTAACACCTTTTTCTGCTTTTCTGAATGACAAACTGGAAGGCATCTACCCTTCCAATGTGGGATTTTAGCAAACACTTGACCCCTAGGGGAAATTTAAACAGTACAATCCTTACCTAAGCATCATATTGGGCCCCTAGATTGGGATGGGATTGCTTTGTTTATAGACACTCTTTTTTGATGAACATTAATGACAATGCTGCATTCTCCATATAAAAACTTTTGCTGAAGACTGATTTGATTGGAAAATGTTGAACACAATGATCTTCCAGCTTGTTGGAAATGTATTCTCTGCAAACAATTTAGAAAAACTTTATTAGAAATGACAGCTGAGCCGTGGGGTAGGCAGAAGAGGCAGCTACCTTGTGCGCTTTAGCAGGAGTTGGAGGTTCAAAAAGGGCAGGACCTGCAACCTATGCTACTGAAGTAGGTTTGCAGCTTGTGGGGCAGTAGGTGGTGGGGCCAGGGCCTGGACAAGGGGTGGGCAGGAGAGGCAGCTGCCCTGGGCACAGCAGGACAAGAGGGGACAGAGAATGGACAGTAAACCCATTCTATGGCATGCATTAAAAGTGGAGGAGGGGGTGCAGTTCCACATCCTTGCCCTGGGCACTAGATGAATTTGGTACTGGATGGGGCGCTTTTTGGCCTTTTCACCTTGGGTGCTAAAGGGCCTTGTTCTGGCACTGCTGGTAGTTATTTGGCATATGGGATGGTTGTTATCTGCTCTTAAAAGACTACCCTATTAAGTACAAATCATCAGAAAAATAATGGGCAATAACCTCAAATTTCTTCTAGTCACATAAACAGTTGCAAAAAATTTTCTTATTATTTGTTCACTTATAATCATTAAAATGAAGAATATCGGCATAGCAAACAGATGGTCCGTTATGTGGTCTAATTCAAAATTAGAACAGATATTTATGTTTCAATATTTTTATTCAAGTTTTGTCATACAAAATGTATAAAAGTCGCAACATAACATTGTACAGTCACAATCAACATTTGGGGTAACACAATGAAGATCACTAAGTGTAGGGGTCCTTGGAGTAGTAAACAAAAAAATAAAAATAAATAAATAAATAAGTAGAAATAACGATTATCACTACTTAATAGCTCACATAAGTCCGAAGCTCCGTAGAGCCGTTAACCCCTATTAGCATCGCAGATCATATCTGAACCGTCCACCCAGATGAGCCGCCCCCCCATCCATCTATCGGGGGGGGCGCAACTCAGCCGGCTGTGTGGGCAGCCCAGAGGTCCGATCAGACTGACAATGGTCCCGTAGGAGCTGAGAAAACAGGGAGCAGCACAAACCTCTAAGGTCTGGATCTGACTCCAAAAATAAACAATAAATAAATTTCAAAAGAGAGGAAAGAGGACAGTGACAGAGAATAGAAGGGAGGAAACAGAGTAAGGAAAGGACAGTTGAGGAGGGGGAATGGGGGGAGGGAGGGGGGGGGGAGGAGCCCCGATTCAGCACCCAGACATCCCAACCTAACCCCTTAGGCTATGCTGTAAACATCCCCGGGTCATTAGTTAGGTAACGAAGCCATGGGTCCCACACTTTATGAAACAGTTTCATTTTATCTTGGGCTAGAGCGGTCAAGCGTTCGTTTAGCATCAACCAAGACAACTTGCCTTTAAGCTGATCGAATGGTAGAGCTGCCGATTTCTAGAACAGATATTTAAAGCATATATAAACCCAATCACTAAAACCTCATATAAGCTTTAACATGTTAATGTAATTTTAAAACACATTTTCAATATGTTTGAATCTGAAGCTCTTAAAAATGATACCTGGTGGTCCTAACACAAAGGTGTATTGTTCAGGTACTTTCTTTTATAGGGTGATAATGATCTGTCCACTGTTCCTGCATTGTCACCGTATCATGCGCTCTACTGATGAAGACCTTAAATGGCTATTCTAACACATTACATAGGCAGCATGGCCCACTGTTGTTCCTATAAGGACAGGAATTGGCTATCGTTAGAGTGCATTAAAACACTGTGGGGACTGGTCTAGCAGCATGAAAGAGTGGAGGATTGGGTCTTTTCTATGTCTCCCAGACCTAAATCAGTAGTTAACCTTGCAGTGCAGGCACATTGGCTTAACTTTGCTGTTATGTTCAATAAAAACCTGCTGGCTTATACTAGTTCCCTGGTGTTGTCATCCTTTCTATATTTTTCAGACTGTTCTGAAGACCCTTGAGGATACCTCAGTGTGTAGAAAACTACCTCCTGAGTTTTGATCTCAAGCCCTACCTGTTTTCAAACCTCTGGTCCATCACTCCACTATCACTTTTTCTGTTGAGCCATATGGCAGCGCCGGACCAATCACTGGCAATGTTACATGGGTGGAAGGTCAATGAGTCACATGCTCTTGCATACCTTGAGGTACTGGGTATTCTGTATACCCTGGGAAGCTAAGTGGAATGGCGAAGGAGCGGTGAAAAGGTGAGTATGTGCTGCTGGGAAGGGAGATTAGAACAAACCTGGTTTGTCTTGCATTATTATTTCAGACATCTAATCAGTTAAAGCAGCGGGATGGAACAGTTGATCGCTTGAACGATCAATGCATGTATGTCCAACATTAGTTTTGCCTCTAGGAACTGCTTTGCTTACCGCTGTTTCAATAGCAGATTAGAGGTTGAGAAAGAGAAGCTGCCTGCTAGTGCCAATAAAGACTTTTCTTTTTTTACACATTTAAAGATCCTATGTTGCTATGTTATTAAGTAAGCCATATTCTGTATGTCATCTTTATTGCAAATGCTGAGTCAGCCTCCTTTATCTTTCTATTAAAGGACCGCTATTGACAAAAAATGTGTTCTTTGTGTACTTCACTTTCCTGTTGAACAGGACACGAGGGAGAGGTCCTGGAAGACAGGTATTTTTCCCTGTTATTTGGGTTGTGGTCCCTTTAAGGGCTGGGGCGATAATAGATGTTTTTGAGTACTCAGGGGTTCTCACCCATGCAGGGTGAGGGGTTTTCGGGTAGTCTCAGAACTGGTAAGTCTTCATTCAGGACCCAGAAATTGGATACTTATAGAGACTTAGGGTGGGAGAGAGCCTCCAACCCTGATTACAGGGACTTTGTCCCGAAAAGCTCAACCCACCTGTAGCGGGGAGGCTTGAAATAGGAGCAGGAAGGGGTCAGCACCTGTCTGTGAGGTGAAGTACAGTAGTTCACAACTGTGAGGAATTGTAGACCAAAACGTTGTTTGCTGAGCTTCTGCGGCCTTTGCGTTACCCCTGAAGTAGACGGAAACCCTAAACTCAAGTGTAGGACTGGTATACTGGCGGTGAGCCATTATGTTGTCTTAATTATACCAGGAATATGGACTGTTTGCCTTTACTTTTGCTGAAGAAAGCTGTTTTTTGTTTGCTTGTTTTTAAAAAGACCAATAAATACGGCTGGCTGGTGATCTCGGGCTTCCCATATGACAGTATATACAATACATATAATAGATATTTACATGCACACCAAACTGTTTAACCAGTAACAAACTAGACCATTGTCTTGGGTACATGACTAGTATCAAGGCCCATGCACATTTATGCAGTGTGTTAAAGCACATGCAATAACGTGCATTATGTCAAGCTTAAAGGAGTTGTAAAGGCAGAAGTTTTTTTTATCTTAATGCATTCTATGCGTTAAGATAAAAAGCCTTCTGTGTGCAGCAGCCCCTCTAATACTTACGTGAGGTCCCTCTCTGTCCAGCGATGTCCACGAGTGTCTTAGCTGTCCGAGATTGGCTGCGACACAGCAGCGGCACCATTGGCTGCTGCTGCTGTCAATCAAAGTCAGCTAGCCAATCAGGGGAGAGAGGGGGCGGTGCTGGGCTGGGACTCCGAGTCTGACTGGACACAGGGAGCTGTGACTCAGCTCAGGTTTCCCCATAGCAACCTCTTTTTGCTATGGGGGCACTCAACAGGAGGGAGGAGCCAGGATCACAGAAGAGGGACCCGAGAAGAAGAGGATCTGGGCTGTTTTGTGCAAATCCACTGCAACATAGCAAGTAAGTATAACATGTTTGTTATTTTTATAGGAAAAAAACTAGACTTTACAATCACAGCCCAAAATGAATGGGCGGGCTGCCAATGCACCCTAATGTGCCTAAAATCGCACATGACTATTTTCTCTATTACACCATTGTGGGGTGCTACGACTCAGGTGTATGCCTTAGTGTACTGGGGTACCATGAAGGCCACTGCAGTGGAGCAACACATGTTATGCACATGCAGTACTGCAACGCAGAAGTGTAAATTCGGTCAATAACATTTGATCTTTTTTTTGGTGGGTAGGGGGGGGGGCAATACATCTTGTATGGTTATTTAGGACAAAGTAACTGGCTCACTTTAAGAAGAAACTTCATCCTGTGATCCTCCTCTTTCTCTCTTTCCCCTACTGCTCCATTCATCCATCAGAGAATGCATTCCAACTCTGTGTAGGCTGCTTGCTTGATAACTTCACAGTTACACAGGGCAAACCTTCCTGTTCCTCACCCCATGACAGTGTTCAGGCCTGGCAATTTACTGGTCAAGCCCACTTACTACATCCTGGGAGGAGGTCATATGTTCCTTTATATCCAGAAGGATTGGGTATTTACTGAGGGCTCCAGCAGAGTGATGTGTGAGAATGGTGAAGGTGATTATCAGTGGCTGGCAGAAGAGGGTGTCTTTTTACAAAGGAAGCTATGTTACTGTTTTGACCGGGTTGCTTTATTCTCACCACCAGTATATGTAGCATTTCCTTCACTCCCCCACTTATCCATTCAGCTTTGGGAGCTGAAGGAAATACCCAGAACTTCCAGGTATGGAGGAGCAGGTGACTCATTCCATGTGACAGAGCTAGACTAACCAGCACTGTCACATGGGAAATACTTGTGTAAGCTACGACTCTGCTGAGCCTAGACAGGGTTTTGGAGTAGTGAAACTTATATGGAGTAACATGGTAGAGAATAAAGGGGTTGATTTACTAAAACTGGAGAGTGCAAAATCGAGTGCATCTCTGCATAGAAACCAATCCGCTTCCAGGTTTTATTGTCAAAGCTTAATTAAACAAGCTGAAGTTAGAAGCTCATTGGCTACCATGCACAGCTGCACCAGATTTTTCACTCTCCAGTTTTAATAAATCAACCCCTGTATCTGCTGCTGGCGAGGTCCGAATTAAAATGAGCCCTTTTGTCTGACCTGTGAGAGCAAATCACATGTTCACTTTAAATCAATCTAAATGGCACAGCCTACCTGCTGAACGACTCTAATTTTTATGCCACAGCTGGCTGCCCATCTCTCAGTAGTATTCTAGTTTTCCAAATTACCAGACTCTAAGGGGGCTATCCACAGGCCAAGAAGAACAAAGCAGTGTTCCGAATTTCAAGCATCACTTTTCATTATTGGACTGTTGCTGACCCGCGTTTGTTTTTTCACACAGAGATTTTCAAACTCTCACTGAATGCAGTTCCGAGCCTTTCCTCTATTATGGAGCAGAGGGACTGAGCAGAATACCGCATGAGCATTGCTGTCACCTTATGGCAGGTGACCTGGTGGATTCTGGTGCTCCCCAACCATCCCAACCCAGGGAGATATATACTTGTCATTTGTTACCTTAAAGTGCACCTGTATTACAAAAAAAAGGCAAATTAACCATAAGCATTGTTTTGGCTAACCGATACTAGGAGTCCAAAGTTACCAACTTACCTTAAAAACTGGGGGCTGATAAAAGACCAAGTGGTCCATCAAGCCTTCTATTTTTAGAATAAGCCTCTATTTAACCCAAGTATGTTCATATTTACTTCTGCTGGAAGTCTGTTTCAATCATCCATCACTATTTCGGTAAAATAATACTCTTGAAGTCTTCTTCTACTAGTTCGAGGTTATGCCACCATGTTCTTTATCTCAAATTCACATTGAAAATACTGCCCTTCTAATATGTATTCATACCCGTAGTGTATTTAAATGAGCCTCTGTTGCCCCTAGGAGCTCCAAGAAGTTCTATGCAAATTTGCCATATTACAATGCAATTATAGCATCTGTCAATTGGTTGCTAAGGTATTTTTTATCTAGTAAAAATGCAGAAGCTACTTGGAAAGATTCAGGGACTTTTGGGGTACAGCAGAGTCACCCTGAATCTAGGAACCATGGCCTGAATGTATGGGGTGATGCCTACTATCAACACATATAGTTTACCCAGCCTTTCTTGACCCTTTTACCGGGGAAGAACCCTTCAAATAATTTGAAGGACTTTGGGAAGCCTTTCTTAAATTATATCTTCAACTCACTGTACATAAGTGTGATCAGTATGATCATTTGTACATTGGTGGTCATTTAGGTAACACTCCCTTACATTGGTGGTCAGTGAAGAACATCACTCTTACGTTGGTGGTCAGTAGGAGAATAAACCCCTTCAATTGGTGGTTAGAGGTAGGAGGGCCCCCTTACAGACAGGTAAAAAAAATCATTGTTATCAGTTACATAACCAAAAAAAAAAGGAGGGGGGAGGATCTACTGGTGCCACGCCAAGTGAGGTTGGTGCTTTATCTCTACAGGCACCATTAGGCAGGAGATCACCCCAGTACTGTGCATTGGTCAAAGAACCCCTAGCCACCCTTGGAAGAACCCAAAAGCTGGTCCTGTGTTCACATTTGCTTTGTGTATGTGAAAAGCAGCTCAAGCATAGCCTTATCTAGGCGTTCCTCTCCTGAACACAGAGAGGGAGATTTACTAAAACTGGAGCGTTGTGCATGGTAGCCAATTATCTTTGAACTTCAGCTTGTTCAATTAAGCTTTGACAATAAAACCTGGAAGCTGATTAATTTCTATGCAGAGTTGCACCAGATTTTGCACTCTCCAGTTTTAGTAAATCAGCCCCAAAGTGTAAGGATCAATTAACAAGAGGGTCCAGTCCTATTACAGAAACAGTGGGGTTGATTTACTAGGGCTGGAGAATGCAAAATCTAATGCAGCTGTGCATGGTAGCCAATCAGCTTCTAACTTCAGCTTGTTCAATTAAGCTTTGGCAAAGAAACCTGGAAGCTGATTGGTTTCTATGCAGAGCTGCACCGGTTTTTGCGCTCTCCAGTTTTAGTAAATCAACCCCACTGTGAATAAGTCACTAGAATCAGACTGCAGGGTTATATAAATTCAGATAATGATCATTTGAGTTGATCTTTGGCCTTTAGCACAACTGCAATGTTTTCTGGATATAATTAGAAATCCTAAATAGGCCTGCTAGTGTATAATAATAATTATATATATATATATATATATATATACATGTATACAGAATATATATATAGCCGGTTTTTAGTTTGATACTTAAGTCCAATGTGAAAAATAATGGGTGCTGATAATGCTAATTAATATTTTACTAATAATATTAGGTGTTATAAAGTCTGCTCTGATTGTATTATTGCAATAATGGTCTCCTATCATAGCCGGTGCTAAATTCCTGAATAGATGGGGTTGTAGTATAATCTCTGTGTTTCCGTATGTTCCCGTAACTGATAATAATCTCTCTGTTGTACGGTAAATATCAGAATCTATCTTCCTGCCGCTTTAAAGCTTTGTGTTAGCATTACATTCCATTTATCTGTTTCTTTGTTACACAGGCACAGTCGGCTGTTAATTTTTGATTGCGTGTTTGTGTGTTGGGATTGAAGGGGCCTGGAATCTCCCCCAAGACCAGGAACACTGGCTAAAATATGCACAAGAGCAAAATGACTATTTAGAGCTAGGGGCAAGAGTTTTGGACAAGGTGTAGTAAAACACATCAACCTGATATTTCTGCAGTAAACTGAATTCTGATTGGATGATTCCTCTATAGCCACTCGCTACATTATAATTGACCTTTGCCCTGCCTTAATAAGCAAGCCCATTAGAGGCCTTTTTGTGGCTGGGCAGGGCTGTCTGGTCTTTGAAGTTTTGTATGTCTGTGATATTTGACTTAACATTTGTATTTCTGTATTGCTGTGTCCTGTGTGTGTGTGTATGAATAGATAGATAGATAGATATATAGATAGATAGAGAGATACAGAGATAAAAGGATAGACAGACTGATAGACACATTAAAAAAGTTAGTATATTTTTCCTCCTCCAACACGATCTGTTTTCTCTCTCTCTCTCTTTTTATATATATATATATATATATATTTTTTTTTTGCTACATTATTACAACATCTCACCTTTTTATATTTATGTTAGGGGCATTAATGGACTTTGGGCTTGATTTACTAAAACTGGAGAGTGCGAAATCTGGTGCAGCTGTGCATGGAAGCCAATCAGCTTCTAACTCCAGCTTGTTCAATTAAGCTTTGACAAAACAAAAATGGAAGCTGATCGGTTTCGATGCAGAGCTGCACCAGATTTTGCACTTTCCAGTTTTAGTAAATCAACCCCTGTATGTGTATGGCTGAATGGTTTTAGAGTCTAAAGATTTAAGTACAATAATATATGTATAAGCACAAGCCAATAGTGTGGTCTGACGCAGGAAAGTTACTCATTGTAAATAATAAATTCATGTGTAGATATCACATTTATGCCATTGGCTCAACTTTGAGGCTTCCAAAAATTCTTCAAAATTCCTGAGTTGTACCATGAACACACACACACACACACACACACACACATATATATATATATATATATATATATATATATATATATATACATACAGCATATAACCTCATCACGTAATTGTTCTTGACCAATACCCCCTCCTCTAGACCACAGAGGAAAAATGTGTGGTTGTGTGTGTGTGTGTGTATATACCGGTATATATATATATTTATATATTTATATACACACAACCACACATTTTTTCCTCTGTGGTGTAGAGAATGGGGTATTGGTCAAGAACAATTACGTGATGAGGTTATATGCTGTATACCGATTTCCAGCTCAGAGGTTGCAGAAAGACCAGCGGTTTACCCCTCAATTAACCTTTTTTTTCTGTTAGGAGACTGGCCCCTCTGGCAGAGAAGGGGTTAACCCGTTGAGTGCTGGCCATCCCCTGCCGGGCATTAGTGTGGCGGTGCGGAGGCTGCTCTAGGTTTCTGTCCTTTGTGTGTGTACACGCCGGGGTGACGGGATCAGAAAAGCATTAGACCCCACACAATGGGATGCATCCAGCAGCCCCTTGCAGAGCGTTGGTCTGTGTGTTAATGATTACTGCTCACCCCTCATTGTGTCTGCGGGGACTGCACGCAGCGACTTGTGAAAATTAGTGTTAGGTCATTGTGTGTACACGCACTCACCACGCGCACAGACCCCCTCAATGGTTTTCTATACGCGGCGGCTAGCTGAGGGGGGCCAAAGCACGTCTTTATTTTCGTCCCCCCCTTTTTCATGGCTTTTTTTTTTTATTCTTTTCTTTTTATAATAGAAAAATAAATTTGAATAGACTGGACAGTTTGCTTGGTGACAGGCGAGATGGCTTCAGCCGCCCTTGTGTCCATCACTCCTCCCTCCCCTCTGCCTCTTGTCCTTTGCCTCTATGAATTCAACTTTTAATTGTTCGTTGTGACTTTTCACATTGAAGACACGAGTGCCGCTTTGTATTCTTCTGTGTTCAAATTAAACTACTTTCCTCCCCTTTTTTTACATTTGTAGAAGAATAATAAAACAGCCAAAAAATAATATATTTCCATATCTATCTATCTATCTATTTATCCACTTCAATCTGCAAATAACTGCTCAAATACTTTAAAGATCAAAGTCACCAGCTAATACCAAAAAAATGTATATACAGTATTTGTATACAATTATGTAATAGACAACATTAAAACCCTGACAGAAGCATAGAAACTTTTTATGCATACATACTGTATCCATATGAAATGCCAAATAATTAAGTGATCTAGGGCAGGTTGGCAAAACCCTTTAAACACATATTTCATATGCAGAAATATGCAAAATTTCCCATCTTTGAGTGTGTGATTGAGTCATATATGTATAACTCTGATATACAAAGTATCAAATATTTGACTATCCAATTATCCTCATTTACTATACTAGGGCATGATTTTAAAACAGTCAAGGGGTATTGTCCTACAGCAGTTTGACGTTACCAATTAATTCCTGTTTATATTCTGATTTATTGGAATATGCCTGTAGAATGCTTGTCTGTGAAGGTGTGGCTATATATATAAGATATATGAGCAAATGCATAAAGGCTCTTATCCCATAAGTTGGTTACATGTCTATGTGTATATCTATACATATCCATGGGATCAATTGATCTATCTAGCTAGCTAGCTAGCTAGCTATCTATCTATCTATCTATCTATCTACCTATCTACGCCATATATAGACTTACACATAAATATATCTCAATACAAATATTAATTATGCATTTAGTTATTTATATTCATGATAATTAGTGCACAAGCACAAATTGCTGCGCATGCAAATGCATCCATACACGTGCATACAGATTTATATTTAATCCCCCTTAGATTCTGCGGCACTATCTCTCTGTTTGGTTACAATGGGAGACTAGATAGAAGTGCCCACGTTATTAAAATCTTTTGACACTGAGGTCATCCCCCCTCCCCCCTCTCCTGCTGTCCCTGATGCTTTATATATATCATAAAAAGCCCCATATATATATGTGGTTGAACAAAAAAAGGTATTTATTTTTTCTCGTTTTCTTTTTTTCTTTTTAATTGCCTTTTACATCTGATACTTTGGTAAATGTGCGCCATTCCACACTGACTTCATGGTTGTTTTTTACAAAACTATAAAGGTCTTTAATTATTTTTTTTTTGTGAAAGGGGGGATTTATTTCATGGAAAAGCCCCTAAGGCTGTTATTTCATTTTTACTTCTGTTATTTTTTATGTTTTACCCCATGTTCCTGTGTGTTGCACTATTTGCTTTGTTTGGTATATACCTGTTCTCAGTCTTACTTGATTATTCATTTTTCATTTATCTTATGACGTATTTCAACCTCGCTTACAGTCTATAGGCTAAATATTAGCATTTTTTTTTTCCAGACTACTGTTTGCCTCTTTTAAAAATTTTTATCAGAAATAAGTCATAATTCTTTTCTTTTACTAAAAACTTGGCTAAATGAATTTAACTGTATGCTTTTACACTTTGCATTTTTTTCAAGCAATATGTAAATAATTTAATATGTCGTTAAGTTGAATTTTCATTTATTTGTTTGCACACGCTGAATTCTAAGATATGTTAATTTAATAATGATTGTGTAGGAATACATAAAATCAGTTTTTAATTTCTCACTTTTTTCTTTTTTCTTTTTTATGCTTATGTTACCTTTTACTTTGTCCATCCTTTTAATAATGTATATTTGTACATTTAAAAGACACCTTTTTTTTTCTCTTGGGTTTCATGTATTCAGGGCGCTTATACAAGAGTCTTGTGTTAATAATCGTATTTTCACAATATCTTTTCGCGGCACAAGGACTAAATGAAGAAGATTTTATAAGAACCTCAAAATGGAAGATATTTTAGATGGACTTGTTCTGTCACTTGCAGAGGGCTAATAGCAGTTCTCTCCCATCAATACCTTATTGCGGTGACCATCCTTTTAAGTTCTGAAATACTATGTATTCTTAGTTGCAGAAATTGGGTTGAGCTGAAAGCAAGAGTGAATTTCAAAGGTAAGAATTCCCAGAAAAAAATTGAGACAATGAGGACAAGGTATAACAGTGAGAAATGTCGGGTGGTGGCGAAAAAAAAAAGGATATAGTGCAGAAAAAGTGAGGGACCTCTGTAGAAGAATAAAGGAGTGAATACGGATAAGAGGGAAAGGTAGGATTGTTGGGAGATTTGCAGGTAGGTGCAAATGGAGAAGCGGGTAAAGGGAAAAGAAAACTGGACCAACTGTCATTATGCAATGATGGAACGAACATATTTTAGGAAATCTTAAAAAATAATAACCACCAAATAGACGACGTAAGGTGTTTATGGAAGAAGTGTTACAGAAGGTAACTAAAAATATGAAAATTGGACGGCACATGAGCGATGGGGGTTATTGTGCGCATTGTGCAGACCTATGAGAAATGCAACAGATAGGAATAGTAAAGTAAAAAAAAGACAGATGTATTGAAAGAGAGGGGTATAACAGCAGACAGGTAAACTAAAAAGGCATCGAAAGAGGGATGGAATAAGAGACAGAGGGTAAGAGAGAGCCAGAGAGCCGTGTCTGGGGGGAGGGGATGCAATATCGATCCATGCGGCTTCCATCATTTCGTGACACAGAATGTCAGATGGGCTGAGGGCCCTTTAACTCCTTCCCTTCCAGCTCTTTCTCACTCTCATTCTCTCCCCCCCCCACCCCAACGCGCCCCCTCAATCACTCCGTACCAGCCGCTCGATGAAAGAATTGATTTTCTTTTTAGCAACTCAAATGTACTTTGTAATGAATTAACTCCCGTCCCTGCACGCTGCGGAACGAGGGAAAAAGGCAGCAAAGAGAGGAGAGCTAGGGAGAGCTAATAAGTGGGAAGCCAGAGGGAAAGGGGGCAGCTGAGGAACAAAATAAGGAAGTAAAATAAAGGAGAGATGGGGAGAATGGAAAAGGAAGAGGGGAGAAAGCAAAGATTGGAAGTCGGGGAGCGATGGTAAAAGAACATGGGTACAATAAAATTGGATAAATGGGTTTAAACTGAAAAAACCCTTAATGTAAAAGGTATGTAAGTAAGGATGAAGAGGGGTGATTGGGTGTCAGCTATGTATTGGTGGTGAGAAAGAATAAAGGAAAAGGTGTCATGGTAACCAGTAAAAATGACTCAATAGTAAGGGAAGTAAAAAGTTCAAGAGAAGAGTTGTAAAGAAAGAAGGAAAAGAATGAAAGGGGGTTGAGAAAGAGAGAGAGAAAAAGGATAGGAATAAAATAATTAAAAAGAAGGAAAGAAAGAAAGAGAGAAAGAAAAAGAAAGAAGAAGGAAGGAGGGAAAGCAGAAAGGAAGAAAAAAAGAGAAGTGAGAGGATGGGAAAGTAGAAAGGAAGTAAAGTAAAGAAAGACAAAAGAGATTAAAGAAGAAAGGAAATAAAAGAGAAAAGTAAAAGGAAGGGAATGAAGATAGGAGAAAGGGAAAGGAGAAGGAAAGAAGGGAGGGAGAGAGAGATGGAAGTGAGATGGAAGTATAGAATGAAGAAGTAAAGAAAGAAAGAAGGGAGGAAAGAGGGAAGAAAAAAAAGTAAAAGGAAGGGAATGAAGATGGGAGAAAGGGAAGGAAGAAGGGAAGAAGGGAGAGAGAGAGTGAAGGAAGGAGGAAAAAAAGAAAGAATGGAAGAAAGAAGGAAGAATAAGAAATAGAAAAGTAAAAGGAAGGGACACAAAGAAGGGAGAGGAAAGAAAGTATAAAAAGAAAGGAGGGAGGGAAAGAAGAAGTAAAAAAGAAACAAAATAAAAATAATGAAAGAAGGGAGGAAAGAAAAGGGTAAGAATGGTAGAGGAAAAGATAACGGGAAAAGTCAAAGGAAGGGAGAAAGAAATAAGAGAGGGAAGAGAGAGGGGGAAGGAAGGAAGAAAGAAAGAAGGAAGGAAGGGAAAGACTTAAAAAAATAAATAACTAAATTAGGTAGGGAGAGAGGAAAGGTAAAAAGAAAGAAAGAACACAATACACAAGGAAAAAAAATAACAAGGAAGGAATATAGGAGGGAAGGACAGAGGGGAAAAGATAATATAGAAAAAGAAGATGAAGTTAGAAAGAAAGTGAAAGGAAGAAAAAAAGCCAACAAGCAAAAAATTATTAGAAGAAAAGAGAAAAAAGGAATTGGAAAGGTAATGTAGAGTGGAATAGAAGCAAAGAAAAGATAGGAAGAGAATAAAGGCGCACAGTGCAAGGCAGGAAAAGGGACAGTGTATCTGTAGAGATTGGCATGTGAGTGACAGCAGCCTCGGCAGAAAGGTGAGTGGGATGCTGAGTGAAGGAACTGAGGATGGAAACATGTGGCGACATAAAATCCAGTTGCTGCTGCTTGGTACAGATGTTCACTTTGTACAATTTAAAAATATCCGCTGCAGGACAATGTAGCATGTTTCCTAGGCCCTGCTTTCCAGTAATACCCAGGGAAAAGGTGCACAGCCTTGGAGGGCATATGGGAGAAGAGTTTGAAGAGGAGCGCAGTAGGCTGGGCCAAGATATCAGCAGAAAGTAAAAGAAAGAGTCAAGTTGCAGAGCAAAGTCAATAGGTAAGGGAAGACGACACAGGCGACTGGTGGGCACTAGTTCGGGAAGAGCACTGAGACAGCAAAGTATTAGCCGGTGTGAGTTGGCACGGGACAATGCGTGAGACAGTGCGTGACAGCGAGAGACAGCATGGGACAAGGCGTAAGCAGCGTGACACCGTGCGTAACAGTGTGAGACAGCAGGGTACAATGTGAGACAGCAGGACTTGGTGTGAGACAGTAAGACAGTGTGAGACCCCGTGAGTGTCACCTGTCACCTTACACCATGTTCCTGTGTGCCCCCCAGGGAGGGGTTCTATTAACCCCTTCATGAAGGGGTGCACAGCCAAATAGAGTAAACCCTCTGGCATTGAATGGGTGCCCAATGGCTGGGGGAGGAGCCCCTCCATTTAGCCTGTGCTCTGTCCCTGTTCTCTCCTGGAGATCTCCATTATTCCAAGGGAAATAATTCCTTTTGTGTGCATGGAATGGACCTCAGGGAGGAAGAAGGGGGGGTGAACAGTGGACAGGGTGGAGGGGGGATAAAGGGGGGAGCGAGAGGTGGCCAGAAGGGGAGGGGGGAAACTGGGCATCAGGGGGGAGGTCTATGAGGGACGAAGGGGTCGCTTATACAGCTGTCATCAGACAAGGAAGAGGGGAGGGAGAGAAGAGGGAGAGGAGGAGATATTGTGAAGTGTAAGATGGAATAGCCGGGGACTCACAGGCAGTGTGTGCTGCTGTGCAAAAGAGAGGGGGGGGGCCTCCGGATGCGTGGGGGCCATATTGTAAAATTAACCGGCTCCAGAGAGAAAGAGGAGGAGAGGCAAAGAGAAAATACCAACAAAAAAGACTTTAGCCGGTGAATGAATATCCGAGAGGTGAAGAAGACATCGGTACCCTGCAGAGCATCCTTTCCCGGACTGATGCTCTGCCTGTAATCCTAACCCCCCCCCCCCCAACACACACACACCACACAAAACACTATTCCCCTTAGCCACGATCCGTGCTTGTGCGACACACTCACACCCTCACCTCTCCCCCGCACCATACACACCAACAGATTTTTTTTTTTTTTTTCATAGCCTGAATCTCTCCTCTCCATCAATCCCCCCACCCCCCCTCTCCGCTCCAACTCAAACACACATACACACACGCACACCCTCCCTCACTCACTCTTTGCATCTCACAACGCACCCTGGCCTAATTCATCGGGTTATGAAAGCTGCCTGCACGCTGCTATGTTTGTTCCGCTCTCCGTCCCCTTTCTGTTTCAGCGAGCCGGCTCCGAACACACATGGCCCTTTAAGTCGCCTCTGTCCCTGGCAGGTGCTGACGGTAAGCTACATCGGCGCGGTCCACTGCTAGCAAGCAGGAGAGGCAGGCAGAGTGTGCCTCGCTGCCAAACCCCGCTGCTGCCTTTTATTCATGTTTGTATTGATCTCTGGCTGTCAGAGGCAGCGGATTCAGCTCCTCTGGTCGATAGACAGGGAAAAAAAAAAAGAGAGAGGGAGAGGTAGAGTCAGAGAGACGAGAGCTCCGATTCGGAGACACTGGAATGCTTACAAAATACAGGGAAAGATTTTTTTTTCTTTTTAGGGGGGTATCCCAAAAAAAATAGCAACCCCACACTTACCTGTTCCAGTTGTTTCCTTATTATCAAATCACACCCCCCCTTTTTCCTCCTGCCCCCCCCCCCTCCAAAAAAAGAGATTTGGCAATTAGGTTCAGATTGAAGGTGTCTCCCCCCTTTTTTCGTCTTCTGATGTGGGAGTTCCAAGCTTTTAGAATAATTAAGGCTTATTAGTTTAATTGGGAGAGACATGGGTGGGAGGACAGGAGGGGCACGTTCAGAATGGCATTTGGTTGGAGAGAAGCAATAGGTGAAATAATCTCATGTTTAATCACAGAAAAAGAGAGCAAATACCGACCATTCTGGTAACGATATTGGCTCCGTGATTGCCCCACCAATGCCTCTCTCAGCGGCAGCCTGACTTAAAGTTTGGTGATACCCCAACTTCCAGGGGGCAGTTCAAGGGATACACCTTATAGGGGGGAGAAGAGTTGATTTCAGAGATTCATTTCTAGAATAATGCCCACACGACCTTTAACTCTAGTTGTGGGGTGACGGTAGAAACCCCCCTCAATTATCCTTCTTTTTGTACTGTCAGAACTCATGGTAGAAGTTATGTTATTATGCTATTAGACATACAATATGCAATGGGTTTCCTATATGTAATTGTCAATGCATTATATCTTTATGTGTGTGTTATTGCTATATGAAATATTAAGGTGTAATGTATCTATTTTTATGTTATTGATAAAGAAATATGTATTAATACTCAATGAGCCAAAATCTAGTGAGGACCCTAAATAACGGTTACCATAAATGAATGTAATTGGAATGGGTATTACATATAAAGCGTCAGGGAGCTAATTATAAGTGTGTGTGTGTGTGTGTTGTGTATGTATATAAATATATATATATATATATATATATATATATATATATATACTGTGTGTATATTATATATATATATATATATATATATATATATGGATATATATATATATATATATATATATATATATACACAGTATATTATTTATATATATTTATATATATATATATATATATATATATATATATATATATATATAGTATATTTATATGTGTATTCTTATATACAAAAACATAGTATATATGTATTTGTGTATTATCATAATATACATATATACATATACAGTATGTATACATACACCGTATATGTATGTATCTATCTATATATCTATCTATCTATCTATCTATCTATCTATCCATATATATATATATATATATATATATATATATATATATATATATACATTGTGATATAGATATATATAGATATATATATCTATATTTATAGATATATATAGATATAGATATATACACGCACACAGGCACGCACATATTTACAAATGCTGTCTTAATAATTACTGTAACACGTCATTTTATTTTTTTGCATTCTTAAGTACTAATAGGTTTTCAAGATGACGACAGAAAACGTAACTTTATGACTTTTTATTTTCCCATACCTTTATATCTACATGCCGGTCTTTATTTATATGATGTTATATATACTCAGTCTTGCTCTTACATGCATCGCTATGAGACATTATTGTGTTTGGGGGGGACAATTTCAGACACATTACAAAATTTCCTGGCTTGGGTATATTAGGCCCCTACTGAATAGATAAATAGATTGTAAGTACTGTATGTATTTGCATGTATTTTGCACTGGCTTATCTATCTATCTATCTATCTATCTATCTATCTATCTATCTATCTATCTATCTATCTATCTATCTTTATCAGTGTATCTATCTGCAGTCTGCCTGTCTCCATATATGCCTATTCATAGATCCATGACATTGTTTGGACATACACATGCAAATAGCAGCATTTCCTGTATTAGGAACATTCTCGTTTTGGGCTGAAAGCGAAGTCATTAAGAATTGGGGGTCTGACCCTATACAGCAAGCTTCCTATCTGCACACAAGCATTTCAAAATGGCTTTTTAATAGACTAATTACATTTCATTTAGGAGTGCTTTCTGGGTAGGGCCTTCCCATTCAAGGGGTTTAGTGAAAAGGTTGTTTTTAACCCCCAGTTTATACCCAGATCAAATCTTGGTCAGCGTCCAGGGTTTTGGGCAAATAAAATACGCTCTTTAGAGAAAAAATAAAAATACAGTTTGATTAGAGATCAAAGTTTCCTCTTTTCAATGCTCGCGTTTGAGGGATTTTCGAGGTATTAAGATGGCGTTTTGTGTGAGTTCACCGTACAGCGATTTTGTGCCAGTGACAGGAGCGTAATGTTTAGAAAGTAAAAAGGCGAACCTTTTTTTAATGGAGGTCAGTTCTGTTTTTAGACAACAGATCGATACTCTCGTTTTGACGCAGTGGATTGTCAGCTCTTGGGAGCTAACTGTTCTTCGGTGAAGATTCCACTTTGTTTTATAACCGTGAGAAAATACTTGATATGAAGTGCTTTTTATTCACGGTGCCTCCTCTTGGGGGGAGTTATACTTTTATTGATTACGTTTATTTGTTAAATAGCGGTCGTTAAGCGTTTTCTGTGTGCCAAGGATGATAAACAAGTCGTCGTGGTAAATATAAAAAAAAAAAAAAGCATATTGGAAGCCATGCTGTCACTGCCACATACCATAGAATGTTTGATAAGGTTTAAAGCTGCCACCGTGGAGACCTGACTGAAAAATCCTTTTAATAATACTGCGAATTTTCTGTCAAAACCGCCATTTTCTCAGCCTTCGGCCATATCCTGTCGTGCCCCTAAGACATAAAAAAGTTTGGGAATATTAAGCTTTTATGACAGCAGTTCTTTGTGGCAACAATTCTGTAGTCTACTGTAAGCATTTTATTATATATATATATATATATATATATATATATATAGTATTTACATTATGTATATTTCGTCAGTCTAATGGGCAATTCATCAATTTTTTGATGAAGTTAAAATTTCACTTCATGATCTCCGGTGCAGTTTTTTTGTCAGCTTCTTTTTGGGAGGCAATAAGTTTAGCAAGTCAATGGGCACCATGACTATTGCATATAGGCAAATGAGACTTGGAACATTAAACTTTGAGGTAAAATTTTCCACAAAAGGGCATTTCAGTTGATTCTTGACTTAAAAACGTGTATCACGCTCTTGGAAAATTGGGAAAAATAGGATGCGAAGGGGAAGCAGATCAACCTATAGATTGTGAAGCCACCGTGTTGGTTTGAAAAAGGTTTCTCCAGCGCAGACACAAAATGGCTTCTTAGCACGCCAGAACTGAACCTGCGATCGGTGTTCACACCTTGTAGTCGACCCGAGAATGTGGTGGAGATCTCTAGGGGATCTGTTAAATTTTTTGGGCCCACGTCAAGTTGAAAGAATTCACTGTGGTAGAATTTTTCATCCCGAGGCTGCTAACTAATCAATAAACACATATATTTTTATACCGTTGTGTGGTGGTCATTAGGGTTGGAGTCTGGTACATGTAATATTGGCCCGGTCGCTCAAAAACACAGCTGGGAAAATTTCAGACTGCTGTTGGGACAGTAAATCTGTAAATTTTACATGGAGTTTAATTAATTGATGGCTGATTTAAAATGCAGTTTGTGGACTCTGCTGTGTTGAATATGGCTGCTTGTTTATCCAATCATTGGGTTTACCACTGATTATCCAATCAGATATTCGTTCACATGGGAGTCCAGTGACAACAGTGCACTGTAACTTCATATACATGTCTGCATATGTACATACATAGACATATTTAGATTAGTCAACATTACTACCTATAAAGCAGGATACCTATAGAACCAAAGCCATTGTACGCTCAGCAAATATTAGTTTTATATTCTATAAAGTTGTTCCTCATTATGGCCTATTTAAATCGCCGTTATCATCAACTTGCAGTTGTGGGATTCTAAGACACACTTAGAATGTTTATTAAGTGATTTTAACAGGTGGCCTATAAATTATATTTATGTGGAAGACATGTTAAGTATGTAGACTGGGGATATGTTGGCACAGGAATATTACAGGGCTGTGGGCTATGGTTGTCGTCATATCATTATTATATATATATATAGGTCTTAGTTTATCCTATGCCACACATGCATTTTACATATAAATATTAGTACACCCCATCGTGTACTTAAAAGTGGGGTATGCCTGTATATAATACACTTCATGTACATTGCATATATGAGTATTAGTTTATACTATATCACACGTACATAGCATTTATGAGTATTAGTATATACTATATCAAATGCACATTACATATATGAGTATTAGAATATACTATATCACATGTACGTTTCCTATATGAGTATTAGTATATACTACATCACATGCATATTACATATATGAGTATTGGTATATACCGTACTATATCACAGGTGCATTACTGTATACATAAGTTATAGTTTATACCACAGCACATGTACATTGCATATATAGGTTTCAGTTCATACTACGTTGTTAGCTTACATTACATCACATGTACATGATATATATATATATATATATATATATATATATATATATATATATATATATAGGTATTAGTTTATACTATGTCACACATGCATTGCACATATTTTATTTATTTATTACAGGTACTTACATAGCACCGTCAATTTACACCCGCCTTTACATATATATAGTACATTCACATCAGTCCCTGCCCCCAAGGAGCTGACATACTAGGGTATATAGCATTAGCTTATGCCACATCACATACATCTTGTATACAGTATGTAGGTATTTTAATAAAATTTGGATATAAAATGAATGAATCTACAGTGACACTGTATGTGATACAGGATATATATATATACAGTATCGTACAGAATGATTTATATTAAGTAATGTAATATATATATATATATATATATATATATTACAAATCATTTGTAGGACTGTATAGGGAACCTGTTACAGTATATTTGTAATATAGTAATATACAGCTCTTTGTTGTCTGTGTTGTACGGATTTTGACAATTTTGTTGCAAAAAAGAAATAGAAAAATTGAATTTTTTAATTATCTATTCAGTATTTGAAATACATCAAAGAAAATAGTGCCTTTTCCTATCTATGACGAAACAAATTTGTATTCTCATTCTCTATATCTACAGTATATATACTGTAGTATGACATGGACAACCAGTTACAAATACAGTGTATGGTGTTAGCGGAATAGCATGTGTAGAGTATACTTAAAAAAACAAACACACACTTCATCTGCATTGTCAAAATAGTCTTTCAAGCTTTTTTATCACACTATTCATAGCGGTGATATATATAATATATATCTATCTATCTATATATAGATATATATATATCTATATAGATATAGATATATATCTATATATCTATATAGATATAGATATATATCTACAGTATATATAATATATATTTTATAATGCAATACATTCCTCTTACTTATACTGAGTTCCATGCTGAAGTCATAGATAATTCCACCCATTATATGAATAACTCATACCCAAAGTGGCATTTTAGTTTAAGGATAGTGTGAATGTTAACTATTACCTGTGTACTATTACATCATCATGTATTTTAGTTATACACATTAAGTATTTTAGTACTGCGCTCTTCAATTACCCTTTAAGACGAATAAAGAGCTCTGAAACAGAACTAGAAATAAAATATTATAAAACAGTTCTAATGATGTTGTTGCAGTGCACGAAATTCAGCACCATGGACAATGTCCTAAGGAGCATGTATATCATTGAAAAGCATACAACACATGCGTGTGTGTTCTGTGTATTTCCCGTAACCTTCATTCGTGTATGTAAAGTTACAGGATTTGACTTGGCTCCCTTAGTGCAGTTTTCAGACATCACAGCATTTATATGCATTTCAGATGTGTTTACAATGCACTTCTCTATGTGAAATGTGATTACAACCACAGAAAAGGCCCACCTATAGCAGATAAAGTGGAATGTTCTGAAATTATAATACATATTAATTTAATGCTCTGTCCTATAATAAAACATTGGAGGTCTAGAAGGCCTTGCTAGAGGGTTCTGATTTTGATTATCATTAGGGATGATGTCTGCATGGTGGAGTTTGTATGTTCTTCCTATGTCTACATGAGTTTCACCTAGGTGATCCAGTTTTCACCCACAATCCAGAAATTATTAGATTGATTGGCTGCCCCCCCACCCCAATTTGACCATATTATTGGGTAGATTTACTAAAACTGGTGCACACCGAATGCGGTACAGCTGTGCCTGGTAACCAATCAGCTTCTACCTTCAGCTTGTTCAAGTAAGCTTTGACAATAAGCCCTCGTTCACACTAAACGCTGGTTCAGTGTGAGTTTGGGCGCAATTTGAAAGACATCTGAGCGGGTTCATGCACATATGTCTATTGAAATCGCCCCCGAGGTCGCCAAAAGTAGTGCAGGAGCTACTTTTGAAATCAGTGCGGTGCCGCCAAAGTCCGCATCGCACTGATTGGGACAGTGCTGTTGCCGGCAATAGACTGCAATTTGGCATGCGATTTGACATGTCAAATCGCACCAATGTGAACGGGGGCTTAAACCTAGAAGCTGATTGGTTACTATGCACAGCTGCACCAGATTCTGAGTGCCCCAGTTTTAGTAAATCTCCCCCTATGTGTACATGGTTATGTCAGAGTAGCAGGGACTCTAATAGTTTTTCAGGACCAGGACTGATATTTATGGTACAAGTGCTAGGAATTAGGGGTTGATTTAATAAACCATGAGAGTGCAAAATCTGGTGCAGCTCTGCATAGAAACTAATCAACGTCCAGTTGTAATTGCCAAAACCTAATTCAACAGGCTGAAGTTAGAAGCTGTTTGGCTACCGTGCATAGCTGCACCAGATTCTATGTGCTTCCATTTTAGTAAATCTCCACCATTGTGTCAGTACTAGGGCTTGTTCAGCCCTGGGAAGGGAGCAGTGCCAATGCAGGTTTTTTCAACTTTATTGAAATGTCACAAAATTACGCAGTATAGTGCAATACGAAAAAGCACATAATTTCCTACTTTTCTTTATGGTGCAAACCGGTGAACTCACAGGACTCAAGGTGAATTGTTTATATATTGGGACTGCATTGGGTAAGGCTGCCCAGTGCAACCTAATGCATATGGTGTGAACAGGCCCTTTAGAGTAAAAATTAAAAGCACACAAAAATGACACCCTAATGCCGCGTTTTTAATGTCATTGAAAAAAACGAAGTTTTTCTCGGCGTGATTCTTCTCAAGCCTGCCTTGCCTACACACTGTCATGAAAAAAAAATGCTTGAGCAAAGCGCGGTGACGTACAACACGTACGTTGGCACTATAAAGGGGAAGTTCCATTCGGATGGCGCCACCCTTTGGGCTGCTTTTGCTGATCCTCGTGTTAGTAAAGTTTGGTGAGAGACGATTTGCGCTTTTCAGCCTCGTGCTCTTCAGTCCGTTACAGTGTGAGGAATGTGCTATCTCCATTACGAACGCTAGTTTTACCAGAACGAGCGCTCCCGTCTCATCACTTGCTTCTGAGCATGTGCTTTTTTTTCACGTCGTTAAAGCCTACACACGGCCGTTTTTCATGACGAGAAAAACGACGGGAAAAATTAGAGCATTTCCAAATTTTTAATGGCCATTTTTCACGTCGTGAAAAATGCTCTGGAGCCTACACACAATTGTTTTTAATGACCAAATAAAAAAATTGCATTTTTCTCGTCGTGAAAAACGGTCGTGTGTACGCAGCATAACAGAGGGGTTCCAAAAACCAGTATAGGATTCTATTGGTTAACCTGCTGCAAGAAAAATATAAACTGGATTTTTGTTGTTCGGGGACACCAAAGATCCATCCTTGGAGATTTTACACACAAGGCCTGATGTGGGTTGGATAACGCATTTAAAAAAGCGATAGTGGGTCTTATGTATAGAAACTCTGAAAGAAAGGATTTTTCATTGGCTATACGGCATTGGCAATATCGCAACCAATTATATCTCTTCATACTTTTACTATCATACCTGGGAAAACAACAGCTGGGGTCTGATTGGTTGCTGTATAACACAACAACTATGAATTTGGCTTTTAGTTCTGTGCTCCTTCATCCAGAGTGGAGGTACTCTAATACAGGGGGTGTGTTACTGGCCAGAAACAGAAGGAAAAAAAAAAGCCCAAAAAAGGAAAACTAACACATCTAATGATTGGTAAGCTGCAATATATTACAGTTTTGGGTTTAATACTGCTTTAAACTTAAAAAAACTGTTATTTATAAATGTAAATTCTCATTAAAATGTTACTTATAAAAGACCTAACATACTTAGAAAACACCACTGCCTAATGGTAAGCCCCATGAATGGGTTGTTTTAGTGTTAGTTCCTTGTGTTGTCATGTGATGTGTTTTTTTCATTTTCAGTTGCGTTGATATCTCACTATGTAACTGACTTGCTTTTCCCCGTGTACCTACAATGAGCCAATAAATTCTGATTAATGTAATGGAGCATTCAGCATATTTTCATATTTGACATGAGTGAATGGTAAAAGGCATCCTTATTTATTTTTATTTTTTCTTGAGTATCATTTGCGTCTTGTGATCGCAATGAAAAATTTGCAGCTCTAGAAATCTCGCAGCCCGGTGTTAATAGAGGCTCTGCTTTCAGTCAGTACCGATAGCATTGTTACAGCGCATATATAACGTTTGTCTCTTCCATTTGTAAACGTCATTTCTGCTTTCCTTGAGGTTTAATCTATAAAAGCGCCTTTGGGAAATGGGAGAATATTTTTTTTAAGAAGTTTTCCACATTCTATAAAAATAGTGAAGTGACTGCTGACTGCCATTTTCATACCAGGGACAGTTTTTTCGTAATGACAGTTTGCTAGCAACCAATTAGGATAGTGTACTACAGTATGCTAGAATGGCATTGGCTTCTATGGAATGTGTGTACAGGCAGCACAGTGGCTTAGTGGTTAGCACTTACAGGCCTAGGGTCCCCGGTCCAAATCCCAACTAGGACACTACCTGCATGAAGTTTGCATGTTCATCCTCTGTTTTTGTGGGTTTCCTCCTGGTGCTTTCCACCCACCCTCCAAAGACATACCGGTTAATTAGCTTCTGTCTAAAATGACCCTAGTATGTGTATGTATGCAGATAGGAACCTTAGATTGTAAGCTCCTTGAGGGCAGGAACTGACATGAATGTACAATATGTAAAGTGCTGCATACACCTCTTCCAGCTGGCCCATGTAGTATAGAAATGAGGAGCACAAAACACAGCAGACGCATTTCACCCCACCCATATGGGCTTAGTCAAAGGTCTATATGACTAAGCCTTGATGGGCGGGGCGAAACGTGCCAGTGAGCATAGTTTGTGGAGAAGCATAGGCTGAGGCCGCTCCTCATTTCTATACTACACAGGCTGGCTGGGAGAGTGGCATCCACTCAAGTCACATGTCTGTCACATTCAGATGAGTACATTAATACGCCAGCACCCTGTTTCCTGAAGATCAAGGGAAGAGTCTCCTTTTCAGGTTAGAGCTTCGCTCCAAGCTCTTCACATAAAATTGTTGGTGTTATATAAATACCTGTAATATATACTCTGGCCTGGTTTATTGAGATATATTACATAAAGCCTCGTTCACACGGGTGTACTACAGTGTACACCAGTGCAGGGCTGTGTTTACCTGCATGGGGATGCCCAGGTGTTCCATGCATCCCCATGCAGGTAGCCCAATTCATGTAAATTTGGACACAGTGGGTGCACGAACACAGCCACTGCTCCCAATTGGACATCTGTGCAAGTGGGGGTGCATGGCCCCGAAAGTGCACTGTCTGCGTTCAGGGATATGCACCCACAGGGATGTCAAATTGGGAGCACTGGCTAAATCTATGCATCCGCTGCATCCCAATTGACATAAATGGGACTGACTGCACAGGGTTGCACGGAATATCTATGAATCCTCGTGGGGGTAAACACGGCGGTTGCACAGGCGTACACTGTAGTATTCCCATGTGAACAAGGCCTAACAATCATTTACTATGACAGTTGATATCATGTATCAAGTCTTGATGCCTATATCTTCAGTACATTGTAGCACAGTCTTTCTCAATCTTTGAGGAACCCTTGTAATGACTTTCCAGTCTCAGGGAACCCCTGTTAATAATTACTATATCTACAGTGCAAAGAACATTAGTGTGATCGTCAGTGGGAGAAATTTTCATTAAATATGTGGCTATTGGGAAAAATCCCCTTGTTACAGATAGCTAAAAAGATCATTGGTGTCAGTGGGACATTACCTGAGAGGCAGAAATTTCTCCTTGCTCAAGGAAGACCCTAGGAACATTTGGGTGTATCCTAGGGTTCCTAGGCTGTTATACCACAAATAAAGCATTGTGCAACACTTCTTGCAAGTCTGGTCGTTTCTATGGCACTCAGCCTGAGTGGGGAAGAGTTATATTTCTGTCAGGTACAGGCTTCTGTTAAGGTTATTTCTGTCCAGTGGGATGTTTTTCCCCTCACTTTATTTCCTTTGATGCGTGTACAAGAAACATCAGTGTGGGTGTGCGATTGTCACCAGGACAAGAACAGCAATAAAACATTATCAGAAGATCTAGGCCTTCCCTTCTCGACTTAAAATGTGTTTCTATTTTTGTTCATGTTCTATTTCGAGAGATTTTCCTTCACTTCCTGTCTTGACAGGAAGTAAACGGAAATCTCTTCAACTGGCAAACAGATGGCAACAGAAACCTGACAAAGGCTCTAACTCTTCCATGCTGTATCCAAGATATAATATACAATGTTTTGGTTGAAGTTGGACTTTAACCGTGCATTACATAGACCTGACCTTTGCACTGTGATTGTTGCACTGTTTATGCTACGCCTTAAACTAAACGAATCTAAACCATTTTGGAGGTGGTTTGCACTGTCCTGGCCTTTTAGAGCTTTAAGAAATGCAATAGGCAGCAAGAACATCAGTTTCTCTTTCAAAATATATAGTAAAAATTAAAACTATGGGTTTAATGCCACAAAAAAAAAAAATCTCTATCCGTTTCCAAAAATGTATATAAAATTCATATGAAATATCCCTGTATAGTGTGTATTCATCTCAGTTAAGAGCATTAGGTGTCATTTCTGTCTGCTGCTTCATTCCTCTGCTATCATGACACAAAGTGAAAAAATTTAACAGGGGAGGGACCTCCAGCACACAGCTTGTGATTGACAGCCTCAGCTCAGTTCCTGTGTGAAGGGGAAGGGGGGGTGTCCCTGTTTCCCTTCCCTCAAATTAACACTCAGAGCTCTCCTCACTGAGCTCTGCGGAGTGTAATTTCAGCTCTTCGCCCCTTTTTTCTGGCATCTCAGACAGGCTTTAGCAGTCTAGACTTTGAATGGCTATAGAGAAGAGAAGAGAAGACTACAGATGTACAGGTACAACTTATGTAGAAGGAGTTGGGTCATCTCTGTGTATCAGTCATTTCACTGGGTATATGTGAAGGTTTACAACCATTTTAAGGGAGTACGCCTTTTTGAGTCAATTTGAAAAAAAGTTGGGAATTTTGAAGACACTAAGAAAAATCTGACAAAATTAAAATATTTTTCTATCTATTTACCTTTGGAATGTGGCACAGTTTATAACCAGATTCCTCCCTATTTGGTCACTAAAGCTTACCATAGGTCACAGAACATGACATTTTGGGGGATATTTACTAAAATCTGGTGTACATAGAAACCAATCAGCTTCCAGTTTTTTTTGTTAAAGCTTATTTGAACAAGCTGAAGTTAGAAGCTGATTGGCTACCATACACAGCTGCACCAGATTCTGAGTACTCCAGTTATAGTAAATCTCTCCCTTTGTCATTGTCATTAAACTTTTTAGATGTCCGGTACATTGGTCCCATAAAGCCTAAACCCCTTCACATCTAAATTCCGTAAAAAATTTCATGCAGGCCCAGAACAAGGACTTTATAAAAAAATAAGATTCTTACAACTGTCCACTCTCTATATGTTGTGGTGGGAGGTTCCACAACATAGATGGAGACAATTTTTGAAAATGCTTTTTCGTCTCCTAAATGTTAGGAACGTCTTTTTCTGTATGCGAACCATCATTCCTTTAATAACACACTTCAAATTACTTTATGAAAAAACTGATTCCTACAACTGTCCCCTCTATATATTGTGGTGGGAGGTCCCACAACATAGATGGAGACAATTTTAGAAAATGCTTTCCCGTCTCCTAAAAGTTAGGAACGTCATTTTCTATATGAGAACCATCATTCCTTCCATAACACACTTCAAATTCCTTCTTCATTGTTCATACACAAATTTTGTGAGCCCAACCAGTGACACCTAGAGCAAGAATAATGGTTCTGTGTCCATAGCCACCACTCTTGTGGTGTTTTTTTTTTCTGCTGTAGGGTACGGAATTACTCAGCTCTCATGTTTTTGCTGCAGGTTAAGGAATGCAAGCTAAAACATGATTTGTTGCTACTGGCAACAGTACTTTTTTGTTTCATTCGCTCTCCTTTTCATAAATCAGCCCCTTTGGACAACCGTAAGCTTCAAAATACAATCCCTTCACTAGGAATCTACACACATTACCGACACATTATCCCGCACCTCTGGGCATCGCGATAGCAGCCCCGAATATGCTATACATTTTCCCCCATTTATACTATATAAGCAATTAGTTATCCCTCCAGCTTATCTTCAATAAGTCTGCTAGCTGGGGTTGTAAAACATAACTATACAGTTATCTCCTATTTCACTTATAAGTTATTCAGCGCTTAATCTTCCTGGCGCTTCCCGTTTGGGCCTCACAAATCTCAGCCTTCAGCCCTCCGCTCCCCTTTCACAATCGCCTTCCTTTCTGTAAACTAATAAACCTCTTTAATATAGCTTCTAAAGCTTCTTTCTGTAGCGCTATAAAATAGAACGGGTGCGAAAATCATGCGGGATGTATTGAACTCCTGACAAAACGCAGCTCATTTTTCAAAACGACACAAGCGATCAGCGTTATCACCTTCCTTAATCATATCCTAACATTTAATCATTATGGAAATCTAGCGCTATGTAAATCGAAAGGCATTGACATGGCAAGGCTGTTGCGTGTGAAGCAGACGCCGCGCGGCTCGCCAACACTTACCAAGCAGCTAAAAATATACATCTAATTATACGTGTAATAATGAAGTGAGAGCCATGCTGCACAGTTAGCCATCAGTCTAATTATATGCGTGTAGGTTTAAAGTGAAACCGTACTTTGCCAATTCATGGAAAAATTTCAGGTTTCCTTTAATCTCCTCCATCTCCAGCAGCATATACCGTATATACTCGAGTATAAGCCGACCCGAATATAAGCCGAGGCACCTAATTTTACCACAAAAAACTGGGTAAACGTATTGACTCGAGTATAAGCCTTGGGTGTCCATCTACATGCCTCACTTTTCCTCACTGTGTCCAGGTGCATGCCTCACTGTGCCCATGCCTCACTGTGCCCATGCCTCACTGTGTCCATGACTAGACTGACATTTAACATGGGAGTCTATGGAAGGGGTGCCTGGCTTTGAAAAATCGGTGCTCCCCGGCCGTAGGTCCCCCGGACAACACCTTTGCACACTTGTAGAGGAAGAGTGGGGCTACATGTGTGCCAAGTTTGGGGTCCAGGGGACCTACGGCCGGCCAGTTCCGGGTCCCCAAAATCCGGGAGATCAGGCGCAAAAAGGTGACTCGAGTATAAGCCGAGGGGGGCATTTTCAGCACAAAAAAATGTGCTGAAAAACTTGGCTTATACTCGAGTATATACGGTACATTCAAATGAAAAAAGTGCGTACACCTTGGAGGAGATTTATTAAAGCTGGTGCACTCAGAATCTGGTGTAGCTGTGCGATTGGTGTGTAACCAATCAGCTTCTAGGTTTTGTTGTTAAAGCTTAATTGAACTGATTGGTTACACCAGATTCTGCACCAGTTTTAATAAATCTCCCCCCTCATTCCCATTATTGACTTTTTCAACATAGTTAAACAGGCAATAATTCTGCATATACTGTAAAATATAATATATTTATTCAAACATTGTCTACAAATAAAAGTGATATACTTGAATAAAAACACAAAGAAATTATGCCCTATCAATCATTTAGTCTCCAAACTTTCCAAGCAAAGGGCTAGTTTACTTTCCTTTAGACTCAGAGGTGGATGCTGGGGGGTTGTGGTAGGCTGTGGGGACAGGCAGTAAGAAATGCCTCAGCATCTGTGGGAGTAAACAATGTCTGAGGCTTGGTTGCAAGCGGGGGTAAAACAATTACATAGCACCTGTTGACAGCAGGAGGAGGAATAATGCCCCATCATTGGTATTATTGGGAGAAATAATGCCCCATTGTTGGTGTCAGTGGAAGGTATAGTCTCTCATTGTTGGTGTCAGTGGAAGGAATAGTGTCCCATCATTGGTGTCATTGGGAGGAATAGTCCCCATCTGTTGGTGTCAGTGGAATGAATAGTGTCCCATCATTAGTGTCATTGGGAGGAATAGTCCCCATCTGTTGGTGTCAGTGGAAGGAATGGTGCACCACTGTTAGTGTGGTGCCTCATTGTTGGTGTCATTGGGAAGAATGGTGCCTCATTGTTGATGCCAGTGGGAAGAATAATACTTCATATCAGTGTGAAGAATAGTCCCCCAATGGCTAGATAAATGTAAACAAATGGCTGCATTCGGTCCTTGGGCTACAGTTTGGAGATCACTGATTTAGTCAACAAAAATATTAATAGTTGTAAATGTGTGCTGTGAAAAGATTAAGTACACTCGTGGCTCCAAAACTTGGGATTGGCCCCTTTAGTAGCAAAGTCTCTGACATGGACATGACATTTACAATCACTTCTCCATGCAAAATCCCTTTGGTTGGGTTTCCTTTCATGAACTGCGCCCCAAAATTTTTCCATGACATTCAAATCAGGGCTTTGACTAAGCCCCTCCAAAACCCTCCATTTCCTTTTTTTTTTTAGCTTTCCTGGGTGCATCAGGTTAGTATTGAGTTGAAAGTTCTATTTCTAATTAAATGCTAACTTTTGGATAGGCGGCCTTACAGTCTCATCAAACACACTTTGATATACTGTATTGCAGATTGTATAGTTGACTCAATATCTGCAAGCTGCCCAGGCAGCAAAGTAGCCCCAAACCATAACATTTTCACCACCATACTTCACAGTTGGTATGTTCTTCTCTTTAAATTCCGTCTCTTTAAAACCATGTCTACTGTTACTATGACCAAACAAATCTTTCTTTGATTAAGCAGTCTTCAGCACAGTTCCAGAAGCCCTGGCCTTTGCCTATATGTTCAGTGACAAACTGTGGTCTTGCTCCATTGTTCTTTTTGGACAGCAAAGGCTTTTTCTGGCACACCTCTAATGTAATTTAAAGAGCGCAGTCTCATTCTGATTGTAAATACATGCACTTTGACACCAACTGTTGCAGAAATGTACATGCAGATCCCATGATATAGTTTTGAGGTTCTTGGAAACCTATTTTAGGATGAAACTGTCAGCTCTTGGGTTAAATTTGTGGGGCTGGCCAGCCCTAGACAAATTAGCAATCACTAGAAATGTACACCACTTGTAGATTATTCCTTAAAGTGAAATGGTCGACTTCAATTAATTTGGCAATCTTTCTAAATCTCTTGTAAGACTCATGGGCTTACACAACCTCCTTTCTGAGGGCCTTAGAGAGCTCTATTGATCTTGGCATGATGACACCACACATGTCAATAGCAGAGAGGACACCAGACCCTAGATGTCTGAGGTTTAAATAAGATAGTTTCCACCTGCATACTCCCTAAGGCGTTTCCAATTATTGGTACTTAATTTGGGACACCTGATTCAAATTTCATGGATTTAAATTGGTAATACATTTGGCGGGTGTAATTACATTTTCCATATGCTAAATCCACATTTTCGTTCATTTAGATTATAAAAATGAATACACTGTGTGAATTTTATTTGCCGTTTTATCACCTTTATCCATAGCCACTATTTAGATCTAGATCTAATGTTTTTAGTGTATCAACCAGCTAGTACAATAATTTTAATTAAGAATTATTTTAAGTTAAAATTAGTGTGCGAACAGGTTAATACACTGTGGAGGGGTTTAAGCACTCTTATTTTTTTTTGTTGGTTGCAAAATAGTGTAGATAATAAGGGTGTGCAAATTTTTATTGATCATTTCAGGATCTAATGCTTTCCTGTTCAAATAGGTTGAAAAAGTCAACAATTTCCATGGGGTGTTCTTACTTTTTCACATTATTGTTCTTTACTCTCTTTCTGATCCATTCAAATCCTTGGTTCCTTTGGGCATTTAGGATCACGTGACTTATTCCATGTGACAGCTCAGACGTTGTCCACAGCCCTGTGTTAGCTCTGACTCCAGTGAATCTGTGCTTTGATTTACCTTTTAAAGTTAAATTGTCACAAACTCAAAAAATTCCAACTAAGATGATGATGAAAAAAGCTACACATTCAGCAAAAGCATACTCAGATATACAGGTAGCTTGACCCACCCCTTTCAGGCATGTTTTTTTTTTGCACTTTCATTATCCCACTGACCAATAGAAGGCTTGGAAGGTGGGAGGCTGTGGAAACCCGGTACATTTAGAGATCAAGTTGAGATAGGCATATATATGCATTTCGGATACCTTGTTCTTTGGATTTACTGCAAACCCAGATTTAAGAACTAGGGGTTCCTGTCTATCCAAATCTGGCTATGGGAGAGCCCATCCCGGCTCGATGTATGCAATGTAAAGGAAAACCCCCCGAAATTATGACAAATACCAACAGTCTATATAGAAAGAGGAGCCTCAGCCTAGGCTCCATCCAGGCCATGCCCCCTACCCGACGCATTTCATCCCACCCACGGAGCTTAGTCATGGAGGTACGCTGGATTTACCATTCATTTTGACATTCTATTTTCACTCATTGTAACCTCTGCCTCTGAGTTTGAATGATCTTTTATTTCATCTTAGCACTCTTTCCAAAACACTTTTCGGTTTTAGATAGAGTTGGAGAAGGGTACAAGTTTTAGTTGATCTGGGTGTTTTCATTAGGGATTGTCCACATTGGGGAGTTATCCTATCACTTGTTGTCTCAGACACCAAGGTCATTGCTGTGAACTGAGCTTCCTATTTCACCTCTCTCTAGTTCATTCTCTATATGCAAAAAGCCCTTAAAGGATTCTCCAAGGGCGAATGTACTTTGCAAACTAGAAACATGATTATAAATTAAGTAACACTTGCGCCTTGGTAGCGTAGTGTATTTGTATCTGGTCGCTGCTGTATATACTGTTCCCTGGCTGGGGGACAGATGTGACAATAGGTTTAGACTAAACAGCGCTGATCCTGGGCACCATGTCTTATACAATTGAAAACCTTTTCCATAAAATTTTGTTGACAAATTTATACAAGGTAGGTCACCAGGCCTCTCCTTAACCCTCCCCAACTGCCCAGCTTGGGACTGGCATGCAGAATGTGATACACACATGCATAGCCAAATTTTACAAACTCACTCGGGCCAATTTAGACAGGAGCCAATTAACCTACCAGCATGTCTTTGGAGTGTGGGAAGAAAACCCAGGCAGACACAGGGAGAACATGCCAGCTGTAATAGAAAACAAAAAGAGGGTGCACCAGTCTAGTACATTATCTTTGTAAACCATTTATCAATAAAATATAGACAGTTGTTACACTCACAAACACTAGTGTGTAAGCTCATTAACAAATCCCAAATCCAGAGATGCGAGATCCAATGCACATACTTTTTTACATGGAAGGATGCCACTCAAGTCCATTATGGCTAATGCGTTTCAAGGGGAGCCCCCTGCTTAAAGCAGAGGTCTCCAAACTTTCTACATGAAGGGCCAGTTTTCTGTCCTTCAGACTTTAGGGGGGCGGACTGTGGCCAGTTGGGGTAGAAAATATCCTGGATTGACTGGAAATAAATAATGCCTCAGGCATTGTGGTCAGTGGGAGTATAGAATCTATATAGCACCTTTGGTCAGTAAAAGGCCTAGTGCAGTGGGACTAATAGCGTCTCAAGGGCCAGATAAAGGCTAGAAAAGGGCCGCATTTGGATAGTTTGAGCCAAATGGCTTAAAGCATGACTTATATACCTCTTCCTAATAGAAAACTTAGGCTGCACCCTCTGGTCATGTGAGCTGAGTTACAGCATACAAAATGTGAGAACAAGCTGTCCATGTGACCACCCTTCCCTTATTTTCATGCACTAGGGGCCAAATAAGTGTCCTCAATAAGAGTAAATGCCAACTCCATGCAGATAGTGTCCTAACCGAAATTCCAACCAAGGAACCCAGTGCTTCAAGGCAGAAGAGCTATCCATTAAGCCACTGTGCTCCTTCTAATATACTCTATGCAGCTTCTAATGTTATGAGACACCAATGGAGACCATGTGGTCTTCTGCCTAGGCTTCAGGTCACATGGGGGAACTGCATTTTTTAGTAATCTGGACAGGTAAGAGGTTATTGTTTGCTCAGGATAATAGATGATTTGGTTAATGCTGACACGTGCCTTATTGATCCATGCGAAGTGTGAATTTTAATAATAGGTTTGCTTTAATCCTAAAATACTGCTGTGGAAGCTTCCTAAACCTTATTGGTTTACCTCTTCTTTTGCCTCAGAAGAAATCCAATATCAATTCTTTTCTCCTGCTTTTGTTGTTCAGGGAGATGGGCTTTAATTTTTGTTGTGATACATTTTTAAAAACAGTTACATGACTGCGGTTTTTATAGCTCACGATGAATACAGAATGATGATGGTGCTGGATGTTATACGGGAGCAAGGGACTTCATTAAGGTGAAATCTGCAGATTTATAGAATCCGGGTGAATTTTTCATCTGAGATGTGATTAATGCCAAGGTTTGCTTTAACAAATGTGCTTTTTTTTTAATTGCTGAGCCTTCTAGTTTATCTGTATGGATCTCCTTCCGCAGCCTTGTTTAGATGAAAGGGATAGCAAAGTTCTTTTTGGAGCTATAGTTTTGTTTTTAGATACATATCTAAATATGATACACTGAAAGGGGAACTAAAGTCAGGAAAAAAAGTCTCTTCTGCAATAAAGTAAAATGCGCGTGTGCTGGGATGAATGACTAACGTGCATGCGTGGGAGTGACATCATCCAAAGTCAGCCAATCAAGATGGCCAAAGACCGACACCTAGAATTGGTTGGGGATAAGATACCATGCCTGTGAGGGACCTCATGGGCATTGGACAGTTAGAGTAGAGGTGAGTAATCCTGACTTTAGTTCCACTCCAGACAGATATAATTAATTCAGGTCTGTTATCATTATTACATCATTATAAAAGTATTATCTACTTTAAATGCAAGCAGTGTGAATACCTGAATCTAATCTGGTATAATTTATTGCCGTCCCTGTACAGCCAAGCTCAGAATGGAAGAGGGAAAAGAGCAAAAGAAATGTGTTCAAGAAAAAGGTTCCATGCTGCTTCTTCAAAATTTTCCATTACTGTGGTCAAAAATTAACAAAGATTTGAAATCAAATGATCATTGTTAAAACGAGAATTCTGGAACACAATTCTGCTAGTGTATGGCCAACTTAAAGTATTACCCAAAAATACTAAATGAGTGGGTCAAATTGGGGTATTTTTTTACCTACCTACATTTCTGCTTTAACAGAGAAGTATGTCCAAAGCTTTTTTGGCCATACTTCTCATGTGGCTCACAGCAGCACACTTACTTGTGAATTCTTGTGACCCAGAATCAGTCAACGTCGTTGGCTGACATCACAGAGCCGCAGCTAGCTCAGCCTCTCAGGGCCTAAGGCATCTGCTCTCGTATCCCCCCCCCCCCATACAGCCTGGTGCTTCAGTGAGCACTAGAGGGACAGAGCAGAGAGCAGTAACTGACAGTCACTGCTCTCTGCTCAGAGCGGCCCTCAGAACTGAGTAATCAGCAGTCATGTGATCGCTCAGTTCTTGGTCTTAGAGCCAACAGGGTACACCAGTGTTACAGCAGGTAGTTTACATTCCCACACTTCTCCTTTAAGCAATTCCTAGATAAAAACAAAAGTCTTGTTGATCTTGTCCCCTACATTTGTTTCTCCTGCAGAATGTTTTCTGCTTCAGACGACTTTATCTTTCTTAGGGAACTTCACCATGAACGTGACCTGCATGTGTTCCACTGATGAGCCAATGGGGATCTGCCTTAGCAAAATAAACAGCTATCAAGCCAGATTTATCTATAATTGTTTAACTTTGCTTCAAGTCAGTTTAGTCCTTTGTAGATATTGAGGTTCTGATTAACTACAGTATGGTGTAGTTCGGTGAATTAAAAAAGTTATGACTGGATGAGCATTATTCTTGCCATTTGTATGTTCTAGTTGCTTTTATTCCAGATTGCCACAGTTCTTTTGAAGTCAAGTTCTATGACTTTTCCAGTATTCTAATTGGCTGCATGCTCATATTGAGCGAAGGGTACAAAGACATTTTTGACAATTACATGCTTCTAACCTTGTGTTAGCTGTTTGGTGAAGGCCATTTTTTGTTCTACTATGACTGCGCCCCCAATCCAAAGCCATCTCCATAAAGACATGGTTAATGAGTTTAACGTGTAAGGACTCGAGTGGCTTTTTCTTTTTCGTACATCACGGGACACAGAGCGACTTAGTCATTACTAATGGGTTATATAGATTACCTTCAGGTGTTGGCACTGGCCAATTCCAAACCGGAAGTACCCTCCCCTATATAAGCCCCTCCCACCCGGGAGCACCTCAGTTTTTTGCCAGTGTCTAAGGTGTTGGCCAAAGAGTAACATGTGTTTTCACTGGGCTTGCGTACAGGTTCTTTTGGGCCTTAGTAAGCTGTTCCGGATCCCACCAAAAAAGCTTCATAGCTAAACGGTCGGTACCCGGGCCTTGCAGCAGAAGAGCAAGGTTTTGCCTGTAATGCTTCTCTTAGGAGGGCTGGACCCTGGGATCCAGAGCTCTGGTCATACCCACGACCAAGATGTTGTCTGTGCAGGGTGCTATACAGGTCCAGGGGAGTGGAATCCTTGGGAACCCGGTCCCTGAAGGTTTAATTACAATGCCTGCCGTGATAGGTGAAGTTTGGACTTCTGTGGACCAAACAAAGTCCTGCGGCGGGGATCAGGTAAGTGGGGGCCCCCAGGAACTTGGTTCTATTGGGGGACCCCCAAGCCTAATTTGTCTTTCTGTCTGTTACCTAACGGTATTCCCGCTAAATATCTGTGTTTGCCTATAACTACTGAAAATGTAAAATTTTAATAGTAGTCAAGAAAAAAAAAAAAAAAAAAACAGGGACCGCGGTACCTGTGTTAAACCACTAGAGGCCGCTGTAGTCCATTTTTCTTGTCATGTGGATCTTTGGTTTTCTCAAGTCAAAAGATCCAGGCAGCTGGTAAGTTTCTCTGTGGGAATCCACTTCCTCTGCCCTGTTGCTGCGCTCATCCACCGCACAGGCCCTCCGGCAAAAAGGGCCCTGGCTCCTAGTCCCCTGTTTGATTTCGAAAAGGGCGCCAATGGCGCACGGGCGCGCGCGCGGGCGCGTGCACGCGCCTCCTATGAAAAAAAAGGGGCGGGGCGGGTGGATGACGCTCGATGCGCGCCGCTTCTGCGCATGTGCGGGCGTCCCAGCATGGTTAAAAGACACAGTACAAGTGTCAGCTGCATGCAAACAGAGCTAGCAACAAACAGTGGCACACAGAGGCGGTTGATGCAGGCATCCCCATAGAAAGGCACTTTAGTGGACACCAGCTGGTATATAGCAGCACCTGTGTTAGACTATTACCAGCAAAATTGGTGTATGACGACGGGAATACCTCAGCTTTGTGCTTAAAGGATATGTCGTCCAGACGCTCCGGAAATAGATCTTCCAGGAAGCCAAAGGGGTCTCCATCGGGCTCTGAGGATATTGGGCATGCTTGTACTGCACCAATCTCCCCTGAGAATTCAGAGGTCAGTAGCCGTAGAAACCCCGCAGGAATGCCTGGTGCTGCGGCTGTCCCCAGTCCACCTGCTCCTGTATATATAACAGAGGAGGTTTTATCCTCAACTCTGGGAGGATTGGAAGAGAGATTAACAGCATTGATCGCTGCTTCCCTGTCTCAGGAAAAGCGCGTCCGATCTCCGTCTCCTCCTTCAGAGTGCCTGTTAGTGGAGGAACAGCCCCACACAGAGATCGACCTACCTGAAGGGGATCAGGATGAGGTTGATTCAGTTATGGAGGAATCAACAGTGGAAGAACCTTTCTCAGCTTCTCAGGCTGAAAGATTATGGGTTCAGTCTCTGACTAATATGGTCCGATCAGCATTTAAAATGCCTCTGGCGGAACCACCATCCACTACGGTTTCCTCGCTGGGGTCGCTAAAAGCTCCCCAGGCTGTCTGTTCCTTCCCAATCCACCCTTTATTAGAAGGGCTTATTTACCAGGATTGGGAGCATCCTGATAAAATATTTGCTCCCCCCAAGAGATTTCCGGTGATCTATCCCATGGAGGATAAGTTCATAAGAAAATGGAGGGTCCCTACAGTGGACGCAGCCATCTCTTCTGTTAACAAATCACTGACATGTCCAGTAGATAATGTTCCAATGTTCAAAGACCCAATAGATAAAAAATTGGAGTCTTTACTAAAATCTGCTTTCTCTACAGCAAGTTTGGTGACACAACCTGCTGTAGCAGCGATTGGAGTCTGCCAAGCAGTGAAAGATCAGTTGAAACAAGTCTTAAGGGACTTACCAGATCAGCAGGCTCTTGCCCTAGCTGACCTGCCTAGAGCCTTGTGTTTTGCGGTGGACGCCATAAAGGATACAATCCAACAGGCCTCCCGCTTTACGCTGTCTATAGTACATATGCGTAGGCTTCTGTGGCTCAAAAACTGGTCTGCTGAAGCTCCCTGTAAAAAACTGCTGGTTAGCTTCCCATTTCATGGAGAACGCTTATTTGGAGAAGATCTGGACAAATATATCCAGAAAATTTCTGCCGGTAAAAGTTCACTCTTACCGGTTAAGAACAAGGGTAGAAGTCCTTCTTTTAAGAGGCCTACTTCTCCAGTCCCAGGCACATCGGCTGTGAAGCAGTTCCGACGGCCTCCGCGGTCAAATTCAGGGGGCAGAAATCAGGGACAATCACAGGGTAACAAGAAGCCCTGGATCAAGAGAGGTACAAAACCTCCCCCCAAGGCATGAAGCGTTGCCCCCACTCAATCGGGTGGGGGGAAGACTTCAGTTGTTCACAGAGACCTGGCGGGACACCATCAGAGACAGATGGGTGCTCTCCGCAGTAAGTCTGGGATACAAGCTGGAGTTAAAAGGCACTCCTCCTGCCCAATTTATGAGGTCAAACGTGCCAAGAGATCCCCAAAAGAGAGGATCCCTCCTTCTGGCACTAGAACAACTATTGCTCCAAGGTGTAATCATGAAGGTTCCCCTGGAAGAAAGCGGATTCGGGTTTTACTCGAACCTTTTCACAGTCCCCAAACCAAATGGGGACGTGAGGCCCATATTAAATCTAAAAGGGCTAAACAAGTTCCTAAATATCAGGACTTTTCGGATGGAGTCGATCCGATCGGTGGCCACCGCCCTACAAGGGCAGGAATGGCTAGCCTCGATCGACATAAAGGATGCTTATCTGCATATTCCCATCTTTCCGGCCCACCAGAAATTTCTACGCTTTGCAGTAGAAGGGCGCCATTTTCAGTTCAGAGCCTTACCTTTCGGTCTGGCCACAGCACCACGAGTGTTCACAAAAATTCTGGCCCCATTATTGGCCAATCTAAGAACACAGGGTGTAACGATAATGGCATATCTAGACGACCTGCTACTAATAGACCACTCAGTGGAAAAGCTGGAAGTAGCTATTCACAAGACAATCGAGTATCTGGAATATCACGGTTGGATTATCAACCGGGACAAGTCAGCTCTAAGACCAGTCAAAAGTCTGGAATACTTAGGGCTAAGGCTGGATTCAAATCAGAGAAAGATTTTCTTACCTCCAGAGAAGGTGTCGTCTTTAAAAGATTTGACCCACTTAGTGGGTACAAAAAGAAAACCATCCATACGCCTCTGCATGAGGCTGCTGGGAAAGATGGTGGCTTCATTCGAAGCGGTACCCTACGGTCAATTCCATTCAAGGAATTTGCAAAGGGCCATACTGTCAGCCTGGAACAAAAAAGTTCAGGCTTTAGACTTACCAATGTCCCTGTCCCCTTCCGTTCGCAAGAGCCTCCATTGGTGGTTGGTGCCCCAGAATCTGGAAAGAGGGAAACCCTTCAGTCCGGTTTCTTGGAAGGTGGTCACTACAGATGCCAGCCTCATAGGCTGGGGGGCAGTACTGGAGCAATGGTCTCTCCAGGGCAAGTGGTCAGAAGCAGAAAAGGCCCTGCCCATCAATCTCTTAGAGATACGAGCAGCCCGGTATGCCCTAGTAGCATGGACATCCAAACTCCAAGGGTCCCCTGTCAGAATTCAATCAGACAATGCCACGGCAGTGGCATATATCAATCACCAGGGTGGCACCAAGAGTCGTGCAGCCCAGAGGGAAGCAAATTGCATCCTGGAGTGGGCAGAAAAATATGTCCCAGCCATATCCGCGGTTTTCATCCCAGGAGTGGAAAATTGGAGAGCGGACTTTCTAAGTCGCCAACAATTATGCCCGGGGGAATGGTCTCTTCACCCCGAGGTTTTCCAGGCAATATGCCAGCGGTGGGGAACACCGGATGTAGATCTGCTAGCATCCAGATTCAACGCAAAGGTGGACAGATTTGTGTCTCGCACAAGGGATCCCCTAGCTTGCGGCTCGGATGCCCTAGTGTTCCCTTGGGATCAGTTCAAGCTGATATATGCATTCCCACCGCCACAATTGTTACCGCGATTACTCCGCAGAATCAGGGTAGAAAAGAAACCAGTGATTCTGGTGGCTCCAGCGTGGCCCCGAAGGGCATGGTACGCGGAGATTGTAAAAATGTCAGTGAGGAGTCCTTGGACCCTCCCACATCGTCCGGACCTGCTGTCGCAGGGACCGATATACCACCCTTCCTTACCAGCCCTAGGTTTGACGGCCTGGCTACTGAAGCCCACATTCTGAAAAAGAGAGGGCTCTCTAATTCTGTGGTATCTACCATGATCAATGCCAGGAAACCGGTATCCAGGCAGATCTATTATAGGATCTGGAAAGCATACATTACGTGGTGTGAGGCCAAGAAATGGCATCCACGTAAGTACGTGATAGGGAGGATTTTGGACTTCCTACAGTGGGCTGTAGATAGGAAGCTTGCCTTGAGTACTATCAAGGGTCAGATTTCGGCCTTGTCAATATTTTTTCAAAGGCCCTTGGCTTCGCATTCACTAGTCAAAGCCTTTATACAAGCAGTGATGCGTATTAGCCCTCCGGTTAGTATTCCCATATGTCCTTGGGACTTAAACCTGGTTCTGTCGGTTCTACAGAAACAACCGTTTGAACCATTACAACACATTTCCTTGGTTCTTCTCACCAGGAAATTGATTTTCTTAGTAGCCGTTTGTTCGGCTAAAAGAGTATCGGAATTAGCCGCCTTGTCCTGTAAGGAGCCATATCTGGTTGTCCATAAGGACAGAGTAGTATTACGTCCTCATCCAGCCTTTCTTCCTAAGGTGGTATTGAGGTTTCATTTGAACCAAGATGTGGTTCTTCCTTCTTTTTTCCCCAAACCTAGCTCGGTAGAGGAAAAGTTATTACATTCTTTGGATGTAGTAAGAGCAGTTAAAGCTTATCTAAAAGCCACTGCTCAGATTCGCAGAACGGATTCTTTATTTGTTCTGCCGGAAGGCCCCAGAAAGGGTCAGGCAGCATCAAAATCTACTTTAGCCAAGTGGATTCGACAGGTCATAATACAAGCCTATGGCTTGAGAAAGAGACCGCCTCCGTTCAAAGTTAGGGCGCACTCCACAAGAGCAGTTGGAACTTCATGGGCAGTGCATCACCAGGCCTCCCTGGCTCAAGTATGTAAGGCCGCAACATGGTCTTCGGTACACACGTTTACTAGGTTCTACCAGGTAGACGTTAGAAGTCAGGAGGATGTCGCCTTTGGGCGCAGTGTGTTGCAGGCCGCAAAAGATCCTCATGCCTGATGGCGCCCAGCTTATGTATCCCTCCCCTCATTTGGCATTGCTTTGGGACGTCCCATTAGTAATGACTAAGTCGCTCTGTGTCCCGTGATGTACGAAAAAGAAAAAGGGATTTTTATAACAGCTTACCTGTAAAATCCTTTTCTTGGAGTACATCACGGGACACAGAGCTCCCACCCCTCTTTTTGGGACACTTATTGCTTGGCTACAAAACTGAGGTGCTCCCGGGTGGGAGGGGCTTATATAGGGGAGGGTACTTCCGGTTTGGAATTGGCCAGTGCCAACACCTGAAGGTAATCTATATAACCCATTAGTAATGACTAAGTCGCTCTGTGTCCCGTGATGTACTCCAAGAAAAGGATTTTACAGGTAAGCTGTTATAAAAATCCCTTTATTACAGCCCTTACCTCAACCCTACTGAACACCTTTGGGATGAATTAAAACACCAATTGCAAGCCAGGTCTTCTCATCCATCATCAGTATTTGACCTCACAAATGCTCTTATTGCTGATTCGGCACAAATTCCCATAGACACGCTCCAGAATATTATGGAAAGCCTTCCTAGAGTAGTGGAAGCTGTTATAGCTGCAAAAAGGGGCAACTCTATATTTAAAGGGGTTGTAACGTATTTAAAAAAAATATATATAACAAACATGTTATACTTACCTCCATTGTGCAGCTCGTTTTGCACAGAGTGGCCCTGAACCTGGTCTTCTGGGGTTGTCTCGGCTCCTCCCCGCAATAACTAACCCCCTTCATGCAAGCTCTCTCCCATGGGGGTTAGTTCTTGCGGGCGCGCTCCCGTGATACAGCCGGTGGCCGTAGCCGCTGACTGTATCACTCGGCCCCGCCCCCCGGCACGCCGCATCATTGGATGTGATTGACAGCAGCGCGAGCCAATGGCTGCGCTGCTATCAATCCATCCAGTCTAGCCAATCAACGCCCAGACTGAGCGGAGAAAACTACGTCGAGGGCGAGCGCAGCAGGTGAACAGGCTCAGGTAAGTAAAACAGGGGGGGGGCCATAAGTGTCAGGTGTTTTTTCACCTAATGCATAGGATGCATTAAGGTGAAAAACCATGAACCTTTACAACCCCTTTAATGCCCATGTGGTCTAATATCTGTATTCTGATTGAATTACACATATTTGTATCTTGACAAGATTTCTAGCACATTTTGTGTCTGGAGAGTCTTGCCTTCACAGGAGCACAGCCAAAAAAGTAGCAGAAGAAATTATCCGACGGGACAAATGTGAAACATCTCCTCGTACGATACCAAATCATAATCAGTACAGTTTTTGTCCAAAAATGCAATACAAATACAATACAATACTCTACATCAGGGGTCTCAAACTGGCGGCCCTCCAGCTGTTGCGAAACTACAAGTCCCATCATGCCTCTGCCTGTGGGAGTCATGCTTGTAACTGTCAGCCTTGCAATGCTTAATGGAACTTGTAGTTTCGCAACAGCTGGAGGGCCGCCAGTTTGAGACCCCTGTTCTACATCACCTCTAAAGTTGTATTCTGTTGCATGAGAGTTTTCATAAATTGAGTAACCTCTTCATTTTCGATATGAGACTAGCACGCAGAAAAAAAACGAACGATCATTCCTCATTGCATGTACGAGGCTTTAGTTTGGATCTAAACAATTTAGGCAGATTTAAAACCAGTTAAGGAATAACTTTGATACTCTAACCTTTGGGTACTTAGTATAGTTTTTGAAGATTTTCATATCCCCTGCAGGCAACCCTTTTCCCCTTGTATGGGGCATGGTTGGATTGGATGCAAAAACAAAAATTTTTGCATCCAATTCCTGAATCAGCAGATTTCAAGTGTTTGTTACCTGAAAATTTATTAGCGCCTGCAATCCGCCCTCAAACAGCTGCACCATTGTCTCCAGTGTGAAAGCTAGCGGCCGAAATGCGCCGCAAATCCGCCAATAGCGTCAGCGGTAAAAATAGCGCCGTTTTACCGCCGACGCTATGGGCGGCTCAGTGTGAAAGAGGTCTAATTGCAAATTTCAGTATTTAAGCTATAAACAAGTACAATATGCAATTAGCGATGGAATTTAAGGTAGATATTAAGGCAAAAAACATATTTCATATTTTATTTTCAATATAGTAAAAAAAGGGACAGGATTCAGGAGGGAAAGAAAATAGAATGGGCGGCACACAAACATGAAATTGACTCTCATAGTGACACTGACAGCAGGGTGCAGCAGCACAAATGATGAGGACACCTCACCGACATGAAACGTGGCCTCCTGATTCACAGTGACGTCTCTCTCCACGCTAGGTTATCTCTTAAGTCCAAACGGCCCTGACAGTCCCGCTCCCGGCTTGCCTTGTTCCGGCCGCTCCGCTTGGCTCCCTTGTACTATGACATCACACGACATGGCACTGCCTCCGCCCCGCTGCCCGAACACACTGTAGCAGGCACTCGGGTGGTCTCGGCTGGCTTCGGCTCGGAACTGCACATACGCAGTTCTAAGCCGAGCGTCACAGCCATATTTTTAACTAGCAACTTTTTCCTGTCACTGGCAGGAGAAAAATGGCAGGTTTTTATTGGCTGCCAGTAAAAATACTGATGGTTGGCAACACTGCAGGTGTATAAACATGCACTGCATTCAGATCCATAACACAAAATTAAAAAATCTGCGTCTGAGGAAATCCGTATACATGTATGCTAGATGCAAGTATTGCAAAAAAAAAAAAAGTATTTACTGATCATAATGTAGGAACTTTTGTGCTAGAAAAAAAAATGCGCAATGAGATCAGGAAAATTTTAAGGTCCAGGTGAATGTAACCTAAAAAAAGGTAAATAACCTTTATTTTTTTAACAAACCAATGGGATTAGAGTTATACCATATTATTCACTGTATACAATTTGTTTTATTGTACTGTATTCACAAAAACACTTCAATATCTGAAAAACATTTTGGGAAGTGGTCTCATCCCTCCGCAAAGATCGAATGATAATTGAATGTCTGATCTAAACCAGTAGCTACAACTTTTATTATAGCTGAATGGGAGATTATGAGAGGATCAGAGGTTATTTTATTTTGAAATGCATGTATGTAAAGATAAAAGAGAACTATGTAATAGCAAATAATATTGTGAACAGGAATAAAATTCTGTAGATTTTTAAAGAGGTTTTCTCTTGTTAATGTTAACCTCAGATTTTTGCTACTTTTAAAAATCAATGTCTTGTATCACATGTTCGCAGTATAGTTTTGTTATAGTTCAAGGCCTGTGAAAGCTGCATAAACAACCATCCACTTAACATCAGGGAAAAAAAAAAACGTTCACTGACAATTGTAGCAATGATTCTTTTCAGTAAAGGCGGTAAACGTTGAGTGACCATGGATTGTCTGCTTTTTTTTTTTTTTGGCATTGCACACAATGTTTGGATTGTTGCTGTGGACAAAAGATAACATTGCTCAACATAAAGAATTTTTTTCCATGCGTTATAAAAAAAAAAATGTTCTTTTTAGACTAAATGTGAATGACTTTAGTGTCAAGGCTCCTTGTGTCTGATCTATACTGAGGTCTCATAAAAAGCCACGAGAGGCTTATACATTGTCATACATAATGGAAATGTGTCGTTACAAACACAATGCTAAAAAAAATGATTAGACTGTCACGTTTTCAAATATATTATGTTACTTGTATTGGTTGAGATGTAATTCGCTTAGGAAACCTAACTAACAGAGTATGCCAATGAAAGATTTTTTTTTTTTTCCAATAAAAAAGTGAATGCTTGGTAATTTTCCTAATGGCAAGGGGGGCAGTTGCTTATTTCTGCACTACATAAAACTGTATATACCAAAACCTTGATATTCCAATTCAGAGACATTTAAAGAGGAACTGCAGTCTGCTCACATAATTTGTAATAAAAAACATCTTTGCCATTTTGAAGCTTCCCTCCAACCACTTTGCATATTATTTTATATATACTGTGATTCTGTACTTGCCAAATATGCTGCAGAAATCTCCCTCCACTGAGTCTGGCTGCATCCATTTTAACTGTGGGCTTGCTGAAGCTGCTGCCTGTTCACTTCCTGGATTTACACAGACACACAGAGGCACACCTCCAGCTCTACAGCTCTCATTGGCCCTCCTATGACTCACCCCTCCCTGCCCTCCCTTCCTGGCAAACTCTCACAAGAGAGAGAGAGCGCTGTACATGATGTCATAAGCCTAGGCTTTTTACCAGACAAGAAACAGGAAGTGGGCTGTATAAGGTATTTACTGGCAGAAAAAAAATGTTTTACTATCCAAAGTTAAAATAACAAGGGCAGAAGATTTAATAGATGGAAAGATGAAAAAATTACTGAAGTTCCACTTAAAGGGAAACTATATGGACTCACTCACAGCAGCCCACATGCTAAAATGCTCACTTTGGATATTATTTTATTAACTCCGCATAATTTTGGGTCATCTGCAAACATGCCAGCATTAGTTTTTGGAGTTAATTTAATAAACCCAAATAGACTGTGCACTTTGCAAAGTGCAGTTTCTCCAAAGCTTGATAAATGAGCAGAAGCTCTGCTAAGTTCCATCACCCAATCATGTGCAAGCCAAAATGCTGTTTTTTTTTTTCATTTTATTTTCCTTGCATGTGATTGGGTGTTCTTTGCAAAGTGAAGCTTTTCCTCATTTACTAAGCTCTGGAGCAGCTGCACTTTGCAAAGTGTACAGTCTATTTGCCTTTATGAAATCAACCCCAAAGAGTATTATTGCCATGTTTGCAGATGACCCAAAATTATGCAGTGTTAATAAAATAATTCCAAACTAAGCATTTAAGGAAATGTGGGCTGCTGTGAGTGAGTCCATATAGGTAGTCTCCCTTTAAATGTCTCTGAATTGTAATATCAATGTTTTCTTGTATATATAGTTTTATGTAGTGCACAGTCTATTTGCCTTTAGTAAATAAACCCCTTTATGTCATACACCATATTATTAAAGCAGAACTCCGGAGTAATGAAAAATCTACCCTCCCAGTGGGACTTGCTCCACTCTGGAATAGTTAAGGTGAATGTAAACCTTACCTTGTAAAACAACCCATTCAGATTAAAATAAAAATAAAAGGCAAAACATTTGTGTATAGATTTGTGTATAGATATAAAAAAACATTATAAACACCTTTTCCCTATTTTTTGGTCTCAGTTGGTTAAGAGCTAGGGGAGGAGAAACAGCAGCACACTGATCTTTCCAGTGAAAGGCTGGGGCGGGGGTGCTATCAGGATAAGTGTGATCATTGGAGGATTTCAGGCTCTCAGCATAGCTAGAGAACTGACCACCCTGTGTGGTCAGTTTTTAAAACGGACTGACAGGATCACTAGGGATTTCACACAGAGGAAGCAATACAAAAAGAACATGATCCTTTTTCATACAGGTACATGGTACAACAGGCACTTATGAAATGTTGGGTTTACATACTCTTTAAAAGACAAGTTTGAGATTTTTGTATTATACTTACCTAGGTGGATGCAGCATCGATCCGATGCTGCATCTGTCCCCTGCTGGGTCTAAGGCTGAGAACTGATCGATCTACCACCACTGATTGCTCAGTTGTCTACTCTGCCCCTCCAGCTCACTGGAGTGCTGGGCTAGGGAGGGGACGGAGCAGCTGGCTCAGTCTCCCAGCACGAAGCTGAGAGGCTGAGCTAGGTGCTGGTCCAGGCTTCTGGGTGGATCCTGACACCTGACTGGACCGGATCTGTGACGTCAGCCGACAGCAGGCTTTAGAACCGCTGTCAGCTGCACTCCTGTGATCCACAAAGGAAGTACAGCCAAACAAGCTTTGGCTGTACTTCTCCTTTAAATGCTTATTTTTGGCTAGAGTACCTGCAGAAAGCACTTCTATTTACCTTTTCCCTTACTCTGCCAGCAGCCACTGCTCACCTCTTCTCTCCGACACTCTGGGTTGTGGGCAGACCCTCAGAGTCTTCACTTACAATGCAGGACTGATTGTTCTTGATGATGTCAGAGCTGGAGTGCCAAAAAGACGAGTCTTTGGTGGACTAGTCGCATGGACAAAGTGTCCTGCAGAAAAGAGACCCTGACAATCAGATGGAGTTCTTGGTAGGAAATGTACCCATAATTCAATGCTGCAAGACAAAATTGCTAATCATTTAGCCCACTGGTCAGGATATTTATGGTGCTTTTGTCTGTTATACTTCAGTTACATTCTTGGTTTAGAAAAGCACGTCATAACTACCAATTTGTGCAGAAACTGGCTGTGCATTTGAATCACTTTTGTGAGTCACTTTTTTATTAACCATTTTTTAAACAAAGTAAAATGTCATCTTTTCTATTTGGGCACAATGAATTATATAACATCCCATATAGGGAATAAGACAGGTAATAAAGGACCTTTAGGTGCCCATAGGTGTAGTCAGTTGTGCAAGCAAGGCCTAACTGCCTTAAACCTTGTTTTCAAACTCGTACTCCCCCTTTCCCACATGCAACCTCCCTTTGTTCCTCCACATCATCCTTCAAAAAGGACCTTGTACCTACCTTGCTCTACTGTAACCGAAAGGACTAAAATGTTCGTTCTACAGGGCTGATAAAAAGGGTTCAGCGGGTAGGGAGAGGTACAACCACACCTTCCCAATGAATGAAAACTGAAAGTCGGCATTGGGAAGACTGGTCACTCAACACAAAGAGTGCAGACAAATGTCTTCAAGAGGATGTCCAGGCATCCCATGATCTGAAAGGTTCGCTGCATGGTAGGGAATCCAATAGACATCATTATGCACATAGATGAGCCATTTACTGCACAAAAAATATATCTGAATTTTGTTTTGACATGAACCTAAAAGTAAGATTCCTCCTTACACATATACATTCGACTGGCTCCTGTTTCTATCAGTGGACAGGTGGTTGTCTGTTTGCCCTAATAGACATCAAATTTTTGCCCAATGTGTCCAAAAATGGTGACTTGTCTCTATGTCCAGCTTCACATAGTGGGTTATTTTCCTGTTATGTGGGAAGGTTGTAGTGCCTACACACCTCTTTTCCCTTGGGTTATTTTTCATCCTTATCACAGCATCAAATTCACTGGATGGATGGATTGGCCCCTAAGTTTACAGCACCATTTTGTGACCCTGGCTGTCATTACAAGAAGGTCTGTAATGGAAAAAACAAGTTTATGGCTCCTAATGGTCATTATTAGTGTCCATCGTCTGTCTTATTTACATTTTATGACCTGTAGTGTCTGGGACTACTTGTGTCTGAATGTTTAGCATATGTCCCATTCATTAATACCTTCATATATTAAGCAGGCCTTTTACAAGGGCATGACTTTTATTTTGTTATTTATTATACAGGACATAGTGAGGGAAATCTTTTTTCAGGTTTAACAATTGTTTGTGAAAATAAAAAACTAAGGCGCTTCACACAACTTAACCAAAAGTTAGCTTAGTCAATAATACTCAAACCAAATCCACAGAAACAAAAGCCCATAATTAAAAGTCCATTTATTTAAAATATATGTGTCCCACCACCACAAAAAGTGTCCACAAGTTTGTAGCTCCTCTTCATTCCTCCAACCCAAGCATGCGAAAATATGTGTCACCATGTGTGGAAAAAATGCAAACTTACCACATAACCGTGACAACTTTGTAACAACAAGGCCAAATAGAGCTTTGTTTTTTTTGTTTTTTTTTATTATCTTTTTTATAAATTTTCCAACAACATATAACACACATTACAATAAACACATATACAGTCTCAATATATCCCATTACAGAAAAATAAAAAAGAGTAATAATGATATTAATAATAATCGATGGTCTACACTCCCATATAAAAAGCCCAACCATGAAACCCCACAATCCGTATACCAGTGACTAGGGGAGTCAGGGCTGGGCGGGAAGGAGGGAGAGAAGTGCACAGAGGAGGAAGAAAAAGGAGGGAGAGAGAGAGAGATGGGGGAGAGAAAAAAAAAAAAAAGGGGAAGAATTGAGGGGGGGGGGATAAAGTCCCCCATACTCTCCTCCAGGTGTATTATGTGCTAGCACTCTAGTGTTGGTGCCCTTTAAGGTGAAAGTGCATGATGAGGGGGTAACAAAAAGTGATTTCAAGGAAGCTGCTGCAAACTGAAAAACAAGTGTTAAAATATAAAAGTGAACTGTATAGAGAACTGGGGGATGGGTTTGCGAGTGGCTGTATTGGTGGAGGGACAAAACATGCATGTAGAGAGAAAAGTGAAGGGGAAAGTGGCCTCACCTAGGTGTAAAAAAAAAAAAGGGGGGGGGAAATCCCCATCCCCTCTATGTGTTAATTTTACAGTATGTGTCTCTTATCGCATAATTGGTAAACTCTGGTGCTAGTGCCCATCGTGGATAATTTATCCTAAGTTCATTAAGATCCCTCTCTTAGTGTATGTATAAAGAGAGAGAGAAAAAAAAAAGGTGGGGGGGGGGCCCGAGAAGAACAGATCTAATCCCCATCCCTCACTCTCTCTGAAGGGGGAAAGAAAAAGAGGTAGGGGAGTAAAGAGGGAAAAGGGGGGAAGGCCGGCATGCATGGTGTCCAGTAGAATATATGTCACAGTACATCAAAGAGAGCTTTGTATGGTCAGACAATGAAGATTTCACAATTCCCAAAAAATTACAATCTCCCAAGGGCCCTTGGTGGCCCACAGGTTGCACATATGTTTCTCTCCCACATGTAATAAATAGAATGTACCAAGAGAGATCTCATATTGCAGTATTTTATTTAAATTGTGAAAAGCATAAAATATAAATATATATATATATATATATATATTCACTCACATATACTAGTGCCGCTATCAGGCACCACTAGAGGCAGCCTCAGACCGTTGTAGAATACAGACATGCCGTTCCAATCCTCGGAGCCGGCGTGTATTCCAAAAACTGAACATTGAATCCCAGAAGAAACGTCTCAACACGTTTCACCGATAGGGCATCTTCAGGATCCAGTTAAGGATCAAAAGTGGTTATGTTGCAATACACTTTTTTGGTATTTTCAAAAGTTAATATAGATAAACAATACTGTTACAAAAACTTTGATGAGTTTAACGTATTCAATTTTGCACATTAATTCTTCATGATCCTGGTAACTTGGGTTGTGGTAGTGGTACGTCCTTTACCTAAATAGTGTGCGCCAAAAGACAGCCAAAAGTTGGGAGGTATGCATATATTTCTTGAAATCCTACATCCCAATTCTTTTATGGATCATGGGACCAACCTGGCTTCATAAAGTCACAGATCCTGATGCCAAGGCAACAGGCTGGTTGATATGATATGCACAGTAATGAAGGAAGATTAAGCCCTGGAAATGTACCATCAAAAACAAGTCAACAATGGCAACATTCAAACTCTGATGTGTTCCCCTTTAAGGATCCAAATAACATGTACAGCCACTGCATAAAAAAATAAGCTCAAAGAATTCAGACACCAGGTGCAATTTTTAGGCTGCTTGGCTCCTTTGATTTGCCCAGATCTGATGTTACATTTTTTCTACATCCAGCTTATTAAAGCATCTTACAGAGCTGAGAGGAACTGTAGTCACTGCTTGCTTGTGAATTGACTGCTCTGTGTGGTTGTTTGGATCACTATATGTCTTCTGACGCTAAGATTGAGCCAGGACTAGATACCCTTTTTCTTGCGGCTTGTCAGTGCCATGCTTTTTATCTGAGCCGTTGAGCTGGTGGTTGGCCATGGCTGGTGAAGAGAACCAGTGCCCTTTAATAAAAATTGGCAAACGAATACAGGGAATTTATGGTTTCACATGATGATCTGCCATGGAAATTTGTTTAAAGGTCATATTTAGCCCATGGCAAAGCAAAAACATCAGCCAAATGACTACACTGACTGTTTGCTTTAGCTACGTTGGTAGTTGCAATTAGATGCTGGCTGTCACCCATAATTGGTTGCAGTTACAGAGATGAATACAAATTGTAAGTGTAGCTGGAAATTGAATGTGTTGTACGTTGATAGATTTTGTAGACTATTTTTTTTTTATTGGTGCATTATACCAAGCTTCAGGGACTAGAGACGTCTTGCGCAGTTCATACAATCAACTTTATTGTTCCATTTTTGTCACAATGACAGATTATGAGGAATAGCTGTTATTGTCTCAGCTAGAGTAGCTCATGGAAAAGTTTGCATGTCTAAAGTGTTCCTGCTTTCACAGCGATGCTTAGTATCACAGAGGTTTTGTTTCAGTTGCATTAAAATACATGTAGATGTTTTTGTTCTTTTTATGGAAAAATTTAACTCTAAAAATATCAGCATATCTATTTATAAAGTCAGACGAGTTAACTGTATTAAACTGCATGTTCACAGTCTGATTGGGCCTACCCAACACCTCCGCTCTGTCCATAGTGGTGGCCAAAATTGACAGGTGTTGACAGTAAAGAGGATCTTCGCTTGCCAACACCTAACTCCCCCTCCCCACTTACCGTGTGGTCCGTTGCTTCCATTACCAATACTCACCCGCCCAGAGAATCTCGCATTGTCCTCTGGTTCTCTGCCACCTTTTGGTCCGGCATTACCAGATTGATCATCAAGAGACCCACCGGCTCTTCCAGGTTCAGTCGGCATGCCCCTTGATGATACGGCAGTGACCCAACCCCTCCACTTTTGTGAATGAAGCTCTTTGCTTACTGGGATATGTGACTTGCATATCCCTATAGGCAAAGGGAGGACAGGGCACATCCTTTTCCCAGGTAAATGCTGTCCAAAGGGAGGCAGGGCCTCAATTTTTTCTTAAAAACAAAAGTAAAAAGAAAAAAACAGCCCTAATCAGACAGCAGAGGGGAGGAGGGGTGGATAGGATGGAAGTCCTTAAGAGTAAAGATCCGCGGTAAGAGTAGGTTTCTAACACCGATATACTGCTGAGTTCAGTTGTGTCCATTGGATAGATGTGTGGATATCCGCAGACTCAGAAATGTAAACAGCCTTACATAAGACAGTTATCGGCACAGAAGGTCTAAGGACCATCATGTTGCCACTGATCAGAGAGAAAAATCTTTTTCAAATATTTTACATTTGGTGGGGAAAGAGTTATACCACATCATAAATATTTGTTGGCTATATCCATTATTGGGTAAAACAAAAACAATAGTAAGAATTTGTACATCTAAGAATACCTTTAAAGCTTTTTTTCCTATTTTATTCTACCATGTGAGCTAGTTGGTCATCCAGAACTATGGAACATGTAAAAATTACTTTTTCTATGATGTTCATAGGCTGAGAACTTCTAGTACAGTCATGCATGCATCATCATGCATAATCATCTCTAAGCCCTGGTTCACACTGGTGCGATTTGACATGCGATTTGACATGTCAAATCGCATGTCAAATCGGCGAAATTTGCCGCAAATTGCGGGCAATGGCACCGTCCTAATTGGTGCGACGCCGCATCTGCGGCGCTGCACCGATTACAAAAAGTAGTTTCTGTACTACTTTTTGCGATTTCAGCCGCGATTTACATTGACATCTGTTTCAGATGTCTTTGAAATCGTGGCTGAAATCGGGACTGCCAGCGGGAGTGAAATTGTGCGAGTTCAGCTGAACTTGCAGGCTTCACTCCCGCAGCCCCAGTGTGAACGTGGGCTTAACCTACTATATTTAATGAAGGTCAATGCTGGTAAAGGATGTGTTATTTGTGAACTAGAGATCCAGAAGTTAATAAAGGCGTATGCACATATGTAAATATCAAACATTTTCTGCGACAGTCATGGTTTGGATCAGTTCTACGTACTATAGCAATAACATTAGGGCCCTTATAACTGTCTGCCAAGCAACTTATGAAATTCTGCCATTTATACTACTTTGACCAACCACATCCATTCTGCCTTTAGACATTTAAAAGGTCAATTCACCCACAGCTTATCATGTTTCGTTTTTATTGCATGCTGCATAGGTACACCACCTAATGGTTTCTTATATCTCTCTGGGATTGGTGGTGCTAAAAGCCCTGCACTTTCCAATTGCCCTGTTGGATATTTGATTTATTTTACATTATTGAAAATATAGTAGGAGTTTTGGGATATTCAGAGATGGGCAGTAATCGCCAAAGCTTCAAGGTGGCAGGAATGAAACAGGGAACTATGATGGAATTATGATGGGACAATTTATGGCCTGGTTTTCCAGCCTCAATCTATAATTGGAATAAAGCTTTTGAGTGTACTGAGCTTTTGAGGTAGTGTGGTTAAATAGTATGTTAAAGATACTATTAAAATTGTTTTTATATCTGTTTGATAAATGCGGAAAAAAAAAACTTGGTTGACCCTGCCAGAAATATTTTCAGCTGATAACTTCCTGAGCTGCAATATCTTACATTTTTGTTTTTAGGTTTAGATCTGCTTTATAACAAGGGTCTTCATCTTTTTTAAGCATAATATTATAATTTTTAAGCCTAATGTTTATCAGTATAGCAAAGGAATCGCCAAAGAAACGCCAAACAATATATAGATACCATAGTCCATATTCCAATTACATAGTTGCCTGTTAAAATAGTTACATACCCACAAACCCTGGGCAGAGGTGTAGCTAGGCAGGCGTGCATTAGGGTCTTTAAAAAAGAATGACCTGATCCCTTGCCAGCAAGCTGTGTTTGCCCCAGGGTGAATATAACTGAACTGACACTACAGGTATAGTATGATGTATCCTGTGTGCTCGTCAGATTAGACAGTTACTGGAAGTCTGCACTATGGTATTTTTGGATATTCTTTTACCTTTGTTTTAACACGGAATCTAAGAGACCCTGTATGCTTAATGCACACCTCACATTATTTAACAAATCCCACTTATTCCCACGGTCCAACAAACAGGTGCAAATGGCTCATAGACCTTTATCACACACCTATCCACTTGAAAGAACTGCGTTAAAGGGTCAGTCCATGCAAATCTTATTGTTTTTGGGAAATGCTGCAAAGTTCCTCATGTGTCTCAAGGACTCCAGTTGCCAGATTTCTGGCCAGATTCCCTGCATAAAGCCTGCATGTCACTTGCACAGTATTACTGAAACATCACTTATAAATAGACTGACCCTCTATGGTGGCTACATGCATCTGCCTTGTATAGGCCCTTGTTATAGTATGAACATTGGCTTCAGGTCAACATCAGTTGCTGAACCTTCTAAATTTATAAGAATGGCAAATTGCAGGGCAAAATTTAAGGAGCTGCTAAAGCCTGAGCCAGTTTGAGTGAGATTGAGCTTTTATAACCTAGATGAGGTGACCTGATCTTTATGTGGATTGGTAGGTGGATTGCTTTGTGCAATGGTTTTGCACAGAGCAGCCCAGGCCCTCCTCTTCTAGGGTCTCCTGCTGGTGCTCCTGGCTCCTCCTCTTCATGATCTGCCACCAAAGGGAACTGCTTCCTATTGTATGCTATGTAGATATTCGCCTGCACACCAAGGATCATCAATTTCTGAGACACGCAGAACCCCTTCTTCAGGCATGATTATCACATGCCTGACGAAGGGGTCCTGCGTGGCTACGAAACATTGCACTACAATGATGTGATCTTTCTTTAATAAAAGCCATTTGGACGAAATTGATGATCCTTGGTGTGCTTGTGAATATCTACCTATCGTATAGGTTTCAGTATCCAGCTGGTGGTCGCTACAGCACCCAGTACCTAAAGAGCTTATTCCAGGAATGAGTGCGATGAAAATATGGACTGCTATCTGCTTCCTATTGTGGCACACCTGCAGGCTCGATCCTATGCGGCACTGCCTGCGTCCATAGACTTAGACAGCGTGGCACGGCCCCACCCCCCCTCCCTTGTCGCAGTATTTGATTAACAGCAGCAGAAGCCAATAGCTTCTGCTGCAATTAATCTGTCCTGTGAGGAGGGAGAGAGTGGCTGCTTTCAGGCACAGCCCTGAATTGAGATAGGGCTCAGGTAAGTATGGGAGGGGCTGCACACAGAAGGTTTTTTACCTTAATGCAGAGAATGCATTAAGGTTAAAACCTTTGGTTTTTAGAGCCATATTAATGTAGATAGGTAGGTGTAGTGACCTGATCTAATGCTCAAAATATTCCCCCTCTCTGTGTGTCCCCTCCCCTGATTTCCCCATCAAGAATAATAGTACAACTATTAGTCCCTGTCCTCATGCCAGGGTGCTAGGTGTAATTCACTGCCTTGTCGACTTTACCTCCGGAACATCTCCAAAATACGCTTGTTTTTAACCAATGAAACCACTAAGAAACGTATTCACTCCCTTGTTATCCATCGCCTTGATTATTGCAATTGTCTCCTCATAGACCTACGTCTACGCAGGCTATCCCTCCTTCGATCTATCAGTAATGCTGCCTTCCACCTCTCTCCGCCAATACCCCCACTGGCTTCTGATTGCCCAACGAATAAAACAACATCATACTGTACAAAGCCAGCTACAACTCTGCCCAAAGTTACATCACCAGTCTTGTCTCGATATATCACCCAAACCATCCTCTACACTTATCCCAAGACCTCCTGCTCTGTAGCTCCCTTGTCTCCTCCACCCATGCTTGTCTCCAGGACTTTTTTAAACCCTCTCCCATCCTCTGGAACTCTCTACCCCAATCTGTCCAGCTATTTTTTTTTTCAGGGTGATCCCTGAAATCTCATAGGAAAGCCTTTCCTGCCTTTAGCTGAAACTTTTATTTCTCCCATCAGCTCATCCCTCACAGTTATTAGTACTTATTACCTTTTGTTCCACTTGCCCTTCCCTTTTAGAATGTAAGCTCTCAGGAACAGAGCGCTAATAGCCCTCTTGTATTGTCTCCCTTTATTTGTAAGGTGCTGAGCAAAGTGTTACACTATATAAATCCTGTATAATAATAATAATGTGGATTGACAGTTGGAATAGCCTGGTCTTTATGTGGATTGACAAGTGAAGTGACCTGATCTTAAACCCATTTTTTTTAGGGGAGTAGGGGAGGGTTAAAACTGTAGTCAAGTTTTTTTATTTGTGCATTATTAGGGGGCTTTCCCTTCAATTCCTGTCCTGTAGACTCAACAGGAAGTGGGAGGATAGCTTTTCAATGTAAAGGATATCACTTCTTAGACAGTTGTCATGGGAACAAGTGTCCTCGTCATAAGATATCCCTTCTATTGCTGTTCTGGTGGCTACTCAAAATTTTGGATTTACCCTCTATTTGATTGCCGGTGACATTGGTAATCAGGACAATTATGATCCCTCCTGTATTGATTTGTATATAGTAAGTGTACTGTCTGCCCCCATGTTGTAAAGCGCTGCGCAAACTGTTGGCGCTATATAAATCCTGTATAATAATAATAATAATGATTACAGAGAGTTATCACAGACAGCAATAAAACCCTAAATCTCTATCCAAAAATGTAAAAAAGTTTTTCCTACAGTTATGCTTCCATGTGGTTTTGTAGGTGGAGTGATCTGATCCAAATCTGGATTGGTAGGTGGAGTGACTTAACCTAAACATGGATTGTGAAGTGACCTGATCATATTATGGATCGTTAGATGAAGGTGTCTGACCTGATGGTCATTTGGATTGGTTGGTGGAATTACCTGATCTAAATCTGGATTGGTAGGTGTAGCGACCTAACCTAAACATAGATTGTGGATTGACTTGATCATAATATGGATGGTTAGATGAAGGTGTCTGACCTGATCGTAATTTGGATTGGTTGATGAAATTTCCTGGTCCAAATATGGATTGGTAGGTGGAGTGACTTGACCTAAACATGGATTGTGGAGTGACTTGATCATAATTTGGATGGTTAGATGAAGGTATCTGACCTGATAGTAATTTGGATTGGTTGGTGGAAAGACCTGATCCGAATCTGGATTGGTAGGTGTAGTGACCTAACCTATATATGGGTTGTGGAGTGACCTGATCATAATATGTATCGTTAGAAGGAGATGTCTGACCTGATCTTAATCAAGATTGTTTGGTGGAATGGCCTGATCCCAATGTAGTTTAGTAGGTGGAATTTTTTGATCTTAATCTGGATTGGTAGATAGAGTGAGTTGATCTCAATGTGGTTGGGTAAGCAGAATGACCTAACTTTAATGTGGATTGGTAGGTGGATTTTTTTTTATCTTAATCTGGATTGGTCGGTGGAGAGAATTCATATCACAGAATAATCTAACTTTAATGTTGCTTGGTAGGTGGGGTGACCTGATTTTAATTTAGATTGGTAGGTGAAGTTAATTTATTTTAAAGTTGATACATGGAGTAACCTGATTTTAATCCAGCTTGGTAGGTGGATTGACTTTATCTTAATGTGGATTATTAGGCTGAGCAAGCTGTATATGGATACTTGGACACATGTGAACGGAGCTAGCAGTCCATAATTCCTATCCATGTACGCATAACCATAAAAAGATATTTTAGATGCTCCATTAATAAGAACATCTTACATGACTTCCGTATCGTTATTCAATAACTGCTGTATGTTGGTGATAGAAACCGTTGTATTAGAAATGCTTTGGACAGAGCAGTCATGCATAAAATTGATTGATTAGGTTGATTCACTGATAATTGTATTGTATTCTATCAGTTGTATGAATCCACTAAAAGAAAGTATCCTGTGACACAAAAATTGATCTTGGAGTACAATATACATCCATCTCCAACTAGGCAAAATAATGTTGGCTACGTGAACGATCTATCGATCAGATTTTTTTTTGTCAGCGTACAATTAAAACTTGTTCTGTATACTTGTTGGCAAATAATGACCAACATCGTCTTTGTACGGCTGCCTGTTTCACCCACACACCTCATCCGGCTGCCTGTATCCTCTGCTGCTCTGCTAGATCTGTTGACATCTTTTCCTCCTCTTCCATGGTCCCTCCTTTGTTACCCAGGGGGGCTCCTCTGACCTGTGACCCCTCCTGAGCTCTCCATACTATAAATGACACGTTGTGTCCCAGGCTCGCAGCTTGTGTCCCTCTGCCAGACGCAGTGTGACGGACAGCTTCGCCCATCGCTCAAATTGCACAAGGGCAGGGAAGAGGAAAGGTGGGGGGAGGTTGTGCGAGACTGGAACCCCAGGGGAGGAATGAGGACAAGGTGGAGGGGATAAGTCCCAAAGGAGGTGACAGGGGAGGGGGTAAAGGGGACAATGTAACTCTGGAGAAGTCAGTGTGTCCTTAGAGGAGGACGGTGAAAAAAAAAAAATATGAATATAGCTTTGGAAGACAATGTGTGGATTAAACGTTAGGTGACAAATGTTTACGGTGATAGCTATCAAATTAAAAAGAGGAGCAAGGCGATAAAAAGAGAAGTGTATTTCAGGTTAAGAGGCAGTTATTTTTACAGACAGCAGAATAGGAGGATCTGTTGTTTTCAACGCAGATGATTTGGCGCAGATTTTAAGGGTTATGTATGTTGGGAATTAAGAGTTAGGGTTTAGCAATTTGTGTTTAGGGCTAGCATAAGTGTTAAAGCAGAACTCTAGGTAAATATAAAATCATCATTTAAAGTGATTTTTAAAAACAATATTAATAAAAAAATAATAAACATGTCATACTTACCTGTTCTGTGCAGTGGTTTTGCACAGAGCAGCCCTAATCCTCCTCTTCTGGGGCCCCCGTCTGGCGCTCCTGGCTCCTCCCCCCTGCCGAGTGCCCCCATAGCAAGCTGCATGCTCTGGGGGCACACATGCGTGCTTCCTCCCAAGCCGGTGTTCCGTCAAAATATCCAATTCATCAAGATCTCCAATGACATCACTTCCGGTTACTGTAAACCGTCAGTAATTGGAGATTTCGACGACTTGCTGTTTTGACACAACACCGACAACTGTATACACTCCGGTGCACAGTATTATGAGCGGACATTGTTAGTCTGCTCCCATACTGCCCGTCAAAATGGCCGCCTCCGCTGCAGCGACAACTTTTTCCTTGTTTCCCGCTATTGTGTCAAAACAGCAAAGTCTTCGTATACCGGAATGTACTGTACACGCTTGCCGGTGTTGTGTCAAAACGGCAAGTCATTGAAATCTCCATTTAATGATGGTTTACAAAAACTGGAAGTGACGTAATTGGAGATCTTGATGAATTGGCTATTTTGACAGAACACTGACTCTGTGTTTCCATGGACATGCAGAGCAAGGCTTGGCCCCACCCCACCCCCCACTCTCTCATCACTGGCTGTGATTGACAGCAGCAGGAGCCAATAGCTCCCACTACTGCCTCTCTGTTCAGTGGGGAGAGAGTGAGCCACTGCACTGGTGCGCATCTCTGGATCAAGATCGGGCTCGGGTAAGTATTTAGGAGGGGGAGCTGGGGGGTTGCTGGGCAAAGAAAGTTTTTTTACCTTAATGCATAGAAAGTGTTAAGGTAAAAAAAGAATCTATACCTTTAGAACCACTTTAATGCAGTTGTGCATTCCTTTAAAAATAACATAGCACATATTACAAGGTAAACATTCCAATTTAGAATCCTTTATCTGTGTCTTTTCCTTTGCTTCTTGACCATTAAGAGCAGAGGCCGAGGAGGACATATTTCTGAAAGTAATGCTTAGCAAACATGGTCAGCTGACAATGATCACCATCTGGGAACCACTGATCCTGATCACAACAAAGGTACAGTGCATTATGAATGTGCACAATCACTTTCATGCTCTCCTCATATTTTTTCCCTGCGAGGACATGCTTGTGTGTATGCTTATGTTGGTGCTTGACGTTGTCTTTGTGCACCTGATCTGGAGTATGCATATATACAGATGTAATACTCTCTCTCTCCTCATTAGCCATGGAAATATGCAATCCTTCTGAGAAGCTCTGACGCAAACTCCCTGGACAAAGCAGTTGCTTTGACAGATGGCCATTCACCTATGAAGCTGGAAGTACTCAGGACTACTGGGTTTAAGATTAGATTTACAGTGCTCTGAGTGAGGTTAATAGGAATCCGTGATTTCCTGGTTGTCAAAAGAAACTCTACTCCACCTATGGTGTGGAAGGAGGATGCAGTGGAGCACTGGTTGGATGAAGATTTCACCCACCCTCACAGTTGATTATGTGAGAACTGCAAGGCTATCTGAGGGTGGCTTATGTATTTCCTTATTTAGGGGCATGTCTGCCCCATTGGGACAGTAGTAAAAAAAAGACTTGTAATAAGATATAAAAACACAAATCATATTGGGGGTGATTTACCAAAACTGGAGAGTGCAAAATCTGGTGCAGCTCTGCATAGAAACCAATCAGCTTCCATTTTTTTTTTTGTCAAAGCTTAATTGAATAAGCTTAAGTTAGAAGCTGATTGGCTACCTTGCACAGCTGCACCAGATATTGCACTCTCCAGTTTTAGTAAATCAACCCCCTGTACACATACCTACTTTTAGAACTCCCAGATGTAAATAAACCCCCAATTACATTACATTCATTATTAGAAGATTTTTGTACAAAGTTTGCAAGTTACATTGGGTTTGCGTGTGCCAATAACAATTTAAGTTTTTTTTTTTTTTTTGCGATTCTTACAGATAAAAGCATGTGGATCTTCTAGGGCAGTGATGATCAACTTACTTGATGTAGTGGGCTTCAAGTACAACTCCTGACATCACCAAAGGGCCACACATAATATGCAGTAAATGCAATGTTATAAAAAAGTGACAGGGACTAACTACACACATGGACAGGTGATGGTCAGTGACTATAGACATGCTTGAAGAGATAGGTGGACATCTACCAACATGATGATATAGGAGCTCAAAACAATGAAAGTAGTACCGCTCAAATGCCCCTCAAAACCTGTGTCAGTCGGATCAGCATGTGAAAAGACTGGTGCAAGATAGGCAGGCTTGTCAGGCTCCAGTAGACTTCAAGAAAATGGTGACTGCCTGCACGCAGACTTTGACTACCTGTTGCATAAATGTAATAAGATGGGTAAAATATGGGTAAAAGTTCAGCACCTGTTCTCCACCTGTAGAGAACTCCTCAGACGCATTTTTCGGGTCTTCGTAGAGGTTCTCTGGCCACCATTTTGTTGATAATATAGAAGTTGTTGGAAATTGGGGCCATGCATGAGACTGTCATAGACTGGAGACACATTACATGAGACTGCTAGAGATTACTACCAATTATAAAAGATCAGAAGGAAAAAAAATCATAAAAAAGAAAATGCATAGACATCACAAAAAATAGTTAAGATATTGTAAAAGAAATAAACTAAACCATGTACCTACTAGAAGCCAATCTAAAGAGTTTTATTTTTTTCTTGTCTTGAGTAAGCACCAGAACATAGACTACTATCCTCAAGGCCCTGAGGGCAGCACAATAAGTGACACAGGGCCGCAGATTGGGCACCAAGATTCTAGGGCAGCCTTTCTCAACCTTTTTAACATGGAGGAACCCTTGAAATAACTTTCCAGGCCCTGGGAACCACTACAAATAATTACTATATCAAATGATCACAGTACATTGGTATGATGGCCTCTTAGAAGAATTCTTCTAACATTTGTGGTCATTCAGAAAATTCCCTCCCTTACAGATAGCTAAAAAGATCATTGTTCATTGTGGTTACACATCTCAGAAGCAGAAGTTACTCACCACTCAAGGAACCCCTAGCAACCTCTGGAGGAACCCTGTGGGGAAAGACGCCGCTCAAAACTGACCCAGTGCTTCAGATGTGGATATGGCTGTGTATGGCCTCAGTCTGCGGTGCTCCGGCCACGCCCCCCTGACATGTTTTGCCCTGCCTACCGGAGACCTCTATTATCCAGCCCCCAGTAGGTGAGGTGAAACATGTCAGGGAACGTGTTTGGAGGCCATACACAGCCATATCCACATCTGAAGCACTGGGTCTGTTTTGGGTGGCTTCTTACACCACATATGTCCACGCATCTGAATTAGTACCTGATGCCTGCTCCCACTTTCTGAATACTGGTAGGGACACCTGCTATCCTCTAGCTTCGAGCGGCACTCCAAGTCCACACATGATCACTCTGGAGGAACCCTAGTTGAGAAAGGCTGTTCTAGGGACTAGAGAGAGACCCGTAATATACTTTTCAAGAGCGAAAAAATGGGCAGAGCACATAGTAGGCCCAGGCCAGCGAAAGTGTTAATTGTCAGAGTAGATCTACAACCTGTTTCTGTCAAAATGCAATTCATCCAGAGGCAGATCGACTGTTGGTGGAACTTAGAAGCCGTTCAGAGTTATAGGAGGCGAATGGCGGTCAGACAAGAAAAATAATCTTTCGCTGAAGACTGTTGCATTGTGTTAGTCATTGTTAGAAGCAGACTACAGAGACTACGCCATGCCTGAAAAAAAAGAGACCTTAGCTGTCTTCAAAGCTTGCATTTTTTTTTTCACTTACTCGGCCATTAAAATATTTTTTTTAACGATTTCCTACAATAATATCTTGTAACCTAAAATGAGAGGTGATTCCAAATAAGGTACAAAAAGACAAGCTTGTGGTTTGACTCTGGATGTTTTTCCTTTGCTGTGTTTTTGACACCATAGGATAACGCACTCATGCAGCAAGCTGACTGGAAACTGAGAATTACACAGTGCTAATGGTCTGCTCGGTGATACACTGTATGAAAGGCTTAACTGATCAGCAGTACCTCAAAGCTAAACAGATGCAGCGCTTGCAGCATGTGGGTCTACCAGAAATACAGCCCATTACAGGGCATCCCTTGAGAAGCGCTGTGCTGGGGGGGGGGGGGCACAGATCTTTTTCAGGCCAAGTTATTTTATATCTATTCGGCTAGTGGCTCCAGTAAAGGGACAGTACAGATGTGTAGGTGAAACAAGCTGCACAAGTCATCTTTGTATATACCAAGAGCAATCCTGCCCAGTTACCTATAGCAGTCAATCAGAAATCTTTTAGGTGCATAGTGCGATAAAGCTGATTTCTGATTGGTTGCATTGAGTTACATCATGAGGCCTCATTTATCAGAGTCTATGTGCTATAGCAACCAATCAGATTCAGACTTTTACCCAGAAATGACATTTGGAGAATGATTTGTAATTTGATTGGCAAAATGTGTTGGTCTTCCTTGTCCTTGTGTATCAGAAAAATAAATATCAAAAGCTGGCTGTGCACGCCACAATCTAATAGTGCAATCTCTGTACCAAACTGTCATGCGAGGAGCAATCTCAGCAACTCACTCAATTCATATCCAATCAGGTAGGCCCATGAATTTGTGAGGAGGTGCAGCATAGTGCAACGGCAGTAGCAGAAACAGAACTGAAGTTAAAGTTCAACAAAGCACAACTATCTGGAGGGAAGACAACCCACCCAGGCGCACTCACAGAATAATGCAGTGATGGATAAAGCAGTAGGTCTTCATGTGCACCAACAGTGTCTGTCTCCAGGTACGGAATGCGGCTTGGATGGTCTGCATCCAAATGGGAAGGCTTCCAGGAAGGATGGTGTGTCTCTGCTCTTTCCCTACTCATCTGGAATCTCCCCCTGTCACTAATCACTGTCCCTGATGGATGGATGACCTGTCCCTATATTTGCCACATGCAAAATGCACACCAAGCTTGGGAGACAGGGTCTTAAATAGACTCTGTCTGACCCAAGATGGCTGCCAGAGTCACATGGGTCGCCAGCATCCAATCGTATAGATCTCTCAGTGACCCAGAAAACAATAGAGGAACCTTTCTCTTGACTTCCTCTCTCTCTGCAATGCCGCTGTGCTTGAGCACCACCTGCAATGGAGAAAGTAGACTGCACATGCCTCCACTCTACATGGTTCTTGGTATATCTGAAGGAGATTGTACAAATAAAGTGGTTCTAAAGCCTAATGCCGCGTAAACACGATTGGAATTTCCGACAACAAACTTGTCTTGCATACACACGGTCGCACAAATGTTGCTCGGAAATTCCGAACGTCAAGAACGCGGAGACGTACAACACTACGACAAGCCGAGAAAAATGAAGTACAATGATTCCTAGCATGCCTCGAATTGATTCCGAGCATGCGTAAGATTTTTGTGCGACGGAATTGGATACACACTATCGGAATTTCCGACAAGAACTTTTGTTGTCAGAAAAATTGAGAACCAGCTCTCAAACATTTGTTGTCGGAAATTCCGACGGCAAATGTTCGATGGAGCCTACACACGGTTGAAATATCCGACCAAAAGCTCACATCGAACATTTGTTGTCGGAAATTCAGATCGTGTGTACGCGGCATTAAGGTAAAAAAACTTCTGTGTCACAGGATCCCCCAGCCCACCTTAAACTTACCTGAGCCCAATCTTGATCCAGCGCTGTGCATGAGAGCAGCGGCTCTCTCCCTCCTCGTAAGGCGGATTGATAGCAGCAGGAGCTATTGGTTTCATGCTACTGTCAATCAAATTCTGTGATGGGGTGGGGCCGAGCCACCCTGTCTGTGTCAATAGACACAGACAGGGTGGCTCGGGAGCGAGCCCGCACAAGTGCCCCCATAGAAAGCGACTTGCTAAAGGGACACTCGCCGAAGAGGAGGGGCCAGGAACGTGGGTAGGGGACCCGAGAAGAGGAGGATCGGGGTTGCTCTATGCAAAACCATTGCACAGAACAGGTAAGTATGACATAATAGTATTTTTTAGTTTAAAAAAAATCAAAGCTTTACAATCACTTTAAACCGTAATGGTAAGCAAAACTGCTTTGACTTTATTATCTGATCAATGTACAATTCTATAAAAACAATTGAATTGGCAAACAGTTGAATAAGCATAACTTTCCTTGCGGTCAATTTAGATTGGATTCTGTCAAATTGAGACGATCGGTCAGGGTGGAAACTATCAGTTGCAGTTGCATTGGTTCGGAAGCACTGAGATGCTTTGTTCATGAGTTTGATCGTATTGCAATCAATCAGATTGTGAGATTGCATGGTAAAAACATAGATGCCATCAATAACATACAACTCTTCCAACTATCAATTGAAATCAATTTCTCCATGTGTGTCATATCAATTGAATGGTTAGATGATTTTTTCCTATCAGGAGTAATAGATCGGAAAATAAATTGATCATTTATCGAAGCATGTATGCCCACCATAAGGCGTATGGTAATCTTTAGATAATCTGTGTTGCCTCACAGCATTCAGGTCAAATTCAAACTTCCATTCTCTAGTGGAGGACTGAATCTGATTGGTTGATGAGGAAGAAGCCAGATGGGCTGAGACAGTTCTTCTCCTTGACACCTGTTGTTCCTCAAATAGACTTATGCTTGAATGTTAACAAAAAGCAGAATTAACAGAACTGATGGGCTGGATTAAAAAAGGGTAACAGAAAGGTCAACATATTTTCCTGGAGAAACTGCTGCTCCAGGTTCCCTTAATTGCTGGCCAAAACCATGAAGGCTTAGGCACTTTATAATGTGATCTGAAATGGATGATTAATCCAGATTGGATCTTAGCAGAGATCATAAGTGATAAAAAAAATTCTTAGGCATATAATTTTGTGGGCTGAATGAAAGAAATCTAATAGGTTCCTCCATCCATGCTAAACAGGGTAGATTGTATTCTGACAGCCAGCTCCAGTGGTTGTCAGAATACCCAAACAGTGATTGGATGGAGGTGTTGTTTGGCCAACAATTTACAAGCTTGCTTCTTTGACAAAAGTCAATTGTTTAATTAACTTTTGTCAAGCTGACAGGAGCACCCATGGAATGAATTTCTATCGATTCAGCATTTCTCTAAAATTCTAGTCATGTATGGCAGCCGTTAGTCCTTCAGATATGTGGTCAGTACCAAAACTGTTATTCAGCCCTTGGGTTACTCTTTATTTATCTTCCCCGGTAAGGCCAACAATGTAGCAATTATTTTAACGAGTTTGGCCCCTTTCACAGTGATGGACCCATTGGGTCCGCCTGTCAGTTTTTCAGGCAGACCTTATCGGACCCTCTATTGCTCTTTATGGAGCCGCAGATGTTAGCGGTATTGTGTCCACTGACACCCACCGACCTCCGATCTGATCCTGTCCACTAAAAACAGACAGATGGGGATCCATTCACCGTCCGTCTGTCGGATCAGATCAAGTGACAGGCGGATGGAAACTAGGGTTGCCACCTCATCCCTTTAAACCAGAACACATAGTAATTATACAGGTTCTGGGGCTAATTAAGGTGGTAATTAAATTCACTTGGTGCCTTATTTGCAATAAATTAGCCCCAGAACCTGTGTAATTCATATGTGTTTGGGTTTAAAGGTGGCAACCCTAATGGCAAAGGCACCATTCCAAATCAGTGCGACGCCAACTTATCGGCGCTGTACAAATTCCCAAAAGTAATTCTTGCACTACTTTTGGCGACTTCGGGGGCAATTTCCCTAGACATCTGTGCATGAACCCGCACAGATGTCTTTGAAATCGCCCCTGAACTTGCACTGAAATGGGGGTTTGAAATCGTGCAAGTTCAAACTCAGTGTGAACGAGGGCTTAAGGTAATATGAAGGGCTTTTTTTTCTCTCGGAGAACAGATGCAGGTACTCCCTCATTCCGGATAACGCCTTGTCTCCACTCCTTACCCACCTCTGAGCTTTGTCCCTTGGTTCCACCCAATTCTCACCTCCAGTACTATCTCTTTTAGAGAATACAAAACCAAGTATTATTTTTTTGAAAAATATATAGAAAATGATATGGAATTTGTTAATGATAACAAGAAAAGCAGTACAATAAATCCCCTGCAGCCAGAAAAAATAAACGCCTTAAAACAAAATACCCCCTTAGCAACAATAGACCCTCCAGCAGCCAGCGACACTAGACCCTTCCCTCAACAGTAGATCCCTCCTGGCAACAATTCCCCCCTCCCCAGTAACAATAGACCCCGGAAACAATAGATCCCCCAGCAGCCAGCATCAATAGACCCTCCAGCACCCCTTGCCATTATATACATTTACTGCTGGAGGTGTCGGAACTGCAAGAAGCCTCAGTATTATGTAATATTATAAAGCTTCTTACATAGCAAAAGAAAAGAAAACATTTCTTGTACAGAAATCTGAACACTTAAAACAGAGGACGTGTCCTATAGTTCAAATGAAGATGTTTGTTCCTGCTACAACTGTTCGTGAGTGGTTGGCAACCAAGAAACAGAACATAGCATTTTGATTTAAAAATACACTCCAGTTAAAATAGAAAATTAAGGCTTGAAACGCATACAGAGAATGTCTCGTACCTGGCTCAGTGCTCCAGTCCTCTCTTTTGTTGGTGATCTGGGAACCCCATTTGAAGTGCTATTCCCAAACTTGCCTAATTACTTAGAAGCCCAAAGTCCAATGAGAATGCCAAACAAAAAGTCTGAGAATCCATTAGCTTTTATTGTTGATATTTGTTCACAAAATGATCACACAGAACATGCAATGTGTTATGGGGTTCAGAGATGTTCCATTTCTTGAGGGCTTAAAGCTTTATTGAACTCAAAAACAAAAAAATATTATATTGCAGGTTACAAATTCATAAATGTGATGGCTCTGTTGTTTTTTATTTTTTTTGGCTTTTTTCCTTAATTTTTACCTGCAAGGAAGTCTGTTATTTTTCAACTTCCATTAACAGACCAAGCTGTCCAGCAAAAGTGACCGTTGTAGGGTTGAGACAAACCATTTAATATTGACAGGGGGGTTTACAATGGTCAGTTGTTATTCTTTTCTTTTTTTTGTTGTAAAACCTTTATCCCAAAAGGAAAAAAGGTGTTGCTGTAGCTCCTTAAAAATGGTAAGTTGGTGTTCTTCTTTAAATGTCAGCCAAGTGTCTAGTGCCTGTAGCAAAATGCTCTCCCCAGATTGACAATGCTACTGTCCAAGGGTGTCTCCATTGCTCCTCTGTCCAGAGAGGAGACAACCCAAACCAGGAAGTGTGTTACTGGCTGGATCATCAGGAGAAATTAAGATAATAAAAAAAAAAAAGCTTAAAAAGGAAAGTAATGCAGCTACCACATTTAATGTTTGGTAAGCTGCAATATTTCACATTTTTGATTTTGGGTTTAATATTGCTTTAACTATGATGGAAAGATTTGAGTATTCTAAAGCAGCACACTCACCAGTTTAATTGTCTGTTGCATGAAAAATGGAGTTTGACAAAGATTAGTAGATAAATGGATCAGCATAAACTTCTTATTCACTAATCTTTGTGCTATCTGATCTTTCAGGCAGCAATCAAACCCAGTGCAGTTTGGCCTCCCTGCAAGGGTGGCGCTGTCAGGCGGCCACCGTGCAGGGAGAGTGGAGAATAAGAGGGGGACTCATGTTCCTCTGAGGCCTCTGTAGGTGTCATCAGGGGAGCAGCTGTCTGGTTGGACACTGCTGCCCTGGATACCTCTGCTGCCATCTTTAGCGTGGGCAGTGCTAACAAATAGCATTCTCCCCCTTTGGTTGGCATGTGTTTATGAGAGCGGTCATGTCAGGGATAGATCCCCCGCTGGTTATGGACAGATTGTCTAGAATATAGACAGGTTCCTGAGGAGGAGGGACCGACTAGGGCAGTGATGGCGAACCTTGGCACCCCAGATGTTTTGGAACTACATTTCCCATAATGTTCTCAACTACACTGCAGAGTGCATGAGCATCATGGGAAATATAGTTCCAAAACATCTGGGGTGCCAAGGTTCACCATCACTGGACTAGGGTCTCGGGCGACAGCCTTTCCCTTTCTTAAGTGCCCAGTTGCAGGATTGCCTACCAGCCGCCTCCTTTGTCTGGTGCTGTCGGGTGTCATCAGTGTGCACCTACATCCTCTGTATAGTTCATGACTGAGGGACCTGCCAAATGCTCGGTTATCTATAATGTATGAAACACTTGACCTCCCCTACCAAAATAGACCAGACGACAAAACATTTTTTGTAGTCGAATGGCCATAGCAGCCTTTTTATTGCAAAACAATTAAATACAACAATCAAAATAAACAAGCGTAATACAGTTAATGCATACGAAATAAACCAACAGTTCAGCTTACTCCTACCCGGTTTAAGGTCTTTAAAGGCCTATATACTCACGGCCAACCGGTTGTATCTGCCATCCCATAAAAGGCCCCCCAGCTGCAACTCACACCAGCTCAGGGATGATTGCCACTTATGTACTACCAGATACAACCTACTTAACCTCCCTGGCGGTATGATTATGTCAGGTTTTTAATGCTGAAAGCGGTACCATTATTTTGCATGGAAATTTGGCGTTTTATATTCTAGGCCTGTAATTCTTAGGAATAACTCACTTAAATCTGTCCAAACAAGAGTCTAGTAGACATCCCGGGTATGCTAAAGTTTGAAACACGAAATCATTAATTATAATATAATAAATAATTATAATAAATAATAGTATAATAATAATAAAAATTATTCAATAATGTAATCAAATCAAAAACACTGAATTTGCTCAGTTGCAGAATTGTCGCTGTCATTACTTTCAGTGTTTGATGACGAATTTCCCCACAAATTGCTATCGCTCAATTCTACAAGTGATTCTAATTTATTATCGCTGTTTTCTAGCTGCTCTAAAACCACTTTTGATGTAAAGGGACACTTTTTGGTTGCTATGGACAATCTCCAGTTTCCAGACAGAAAGAACAGTATTTATAATATAAAAGTGCATGCAGGGCACTGGATAGACCACTAGGGACAAAGGGGATGTGTAATTATTTGATACAGTACTGTAATCTGTAAGATTACAGTATACTGTATCTATACTGTGTTTTTTACTTTTTGAATTTGGCGCCGTGCTCCGTCCCCATGCGTCGCAACGCTCGCAGGGAACGGAGCTCGGCACTGTGAATCGCGCGGGACACGGCGGCTTGCAGATCACAGCGGGGAGACATCGCAGGATCCAGGGGACAAGGCTCTGGGTTACCGCTTTTGGTATGCAAAAATTCACCCATTGCCACACTCGGGAATACCGCCAGGGGGGTTAAACCCCGATGTTACCACGGTATTGTTAGGAAGTGACACCCATACCTCAGATGGGCCCAACCCATAATTCTCCAGAATGTTTTCCAGCACCACCTTCAAAGACCCAATAGACCCCCGTCTGCTGCTATGACAAGAAAATAAATAAAACCCTAAAACTGAATGGCCATGTAAAACATAAGGACCGGAAAAAAAAACTACTACATATACTCCCAGCACCTTAAGAAAAATAGGAAGCTCCTTCAAACCAACAAAAAACAAGGGAGGGAGGGTGGGTTAGACCTGTCTGACGCTTGGACGAGCTCCGACAAGATCCCCCTCCCCTCTAACCACTACAGGACACACCTTCAGCTCTGAAACCCTCCAATCCGGTAAGCGGAATACCTCCTTCCAAATCACGCCACTAAAACTCTGCTCACCCCAGTCATGCTGGCCCTCCTCCTAGTTTCACTCAGCTCCAGGCCTTATACTTTGTAAGTGTTTGCAACTTCTGTTGAATTTTTTCATTACCTCCACATTGTTACAACTTAACGCAACAATCGGTCTCCTTGTGAGTTTTTTTTACCTACGGGCATCAAACGCAGAGTCCCGCCCACACACCACGTCCTTAGATCTTTCCATCATACTTAAACCCAAAAGAAGGGGGAGATTTTTGAATCTCTGAAATGCGTTGACTTTTCTGTGTTGTCCCTTTGTGAACAAATTTAATATTTCTTTAATATATACAGTATATTTTTTATCTGCCTGGAGTTCAGCTTTAAGGGAAATTGGATGAATGCTGAACTTTAGCACAGTTGCAGTGCTTGATGGATAGCATAGCATTTCACTGAACGATTTAATTGATTGCCCAGACCTTCTTTTTAATACATCCTAGCTGCTAGTCTGGGTATCAGACCACTGGTCAACACTGACAGTTAGCACTTTTCTCTCTGGTTGGACTGTTGATTTATGCTAAACACTGGATTTGAACGTACAGGTGCAACCAGACTAAGGCCCCAAAGCCTCCTGAAACAAAGGATTTCCTAATATGACATCACTGTAGCATATTGTTATGTCAAACCACTAGTAATAACGCTGGGGTCAGAGGAATGCCGCGTACAGACGATCGGACATTCCGACAACAAAACCGTGGATTTTTTTCCGACGGATGTTGACTCAAACTTGTCTTGCATACACACGGTCACACAAATGTTGTCGGAAATTGCGAATGTCAAGAACGCTGTGACGTACAACACGTACGACGAGCCGAGAAAAATTAAGTTCAATAGCCAGTGCGGCTCTTCTGCTTGATTCCGAGCATGCGTGGAATTTTGTGCGTCGGAATTGTGTACAGACGCTCGGAATTTATGACAACAAGTTTTGTTGTCGGAAAATTTGAGAACCAGCTCTCAAACTTTTGTTCTCGGAAATTCTGACAGCAAATGTCCGATGGAGCCTACGCACGGTCGGAATTTCCGACAACAAGCTCCCATCGAACATTTGTTGTCTGAATTTCCGAGCGCGTGTACGCGGGAGAAGTGTGCTGTGGAAGTTTTATCCGTACTATATTTGCCTTGGAGCAAATGCCTGCAGGAGTTTTTTGAACTGTGGATCTGATGTATGAAATATATTTTAAAGGATCAGTGTCTGTGTTGCTTGTAGTAACCAGTTTGTTTCCAGCTGTCATCTTACCCCCACAAGTTAGTAATTAAAAGGACATACAGTATCTGGTTGCTAAAGGCTGCACAGATATTTTATATCACTTTTAATACATGATGCCCACAGGGAGACATTGGTCGGTTCAGTAAAAAACAGTCAACATTCAGCCCATGTGTATGTAAGCCGGTCCGACAGAAGCCGGGCTGTTTGGATCTGATAGGGCGGCCCCCCCACCAGAACACTCCAGTCAGTGCTCTACGCCATTGGCTGAGAGGGCTGACCGGGAGTCGGTCGGCTGCTGATTTTCCAATGGCCGGCTTCTGTTGGACTGGCTGCCATACACACGGGCTGAATGTCGACTGTTTTTTATTAAACTGGCCGATGTCGCCCAACATTTGTCCCATGTGTACGGGGCTTTAAGCTTTCCCCTTAATTAGAATTATTACTGCACATCCCTTTTATTTGTTGAAATCAGGCAATGCACTTAAGGCTGGAGTCTGCTGGTGCCTAAATCATTGGAGTGCTTTCTAGCTAATTGCAGGAGTAGCCCATGAATTCTAGTAGGAGATTTTAAAAAGCTGCCTATAAGCATGGACGTCATTGACTCTGTAACCCAACATCGCTCTTCCATGGAGCCCATGCATCTAGTTGGAATTGAGTTTCTCTGATTCAGGCTGTGGTTCTCTTCTTTGCTAATGACAAAGAGGTTCCCTGACAGTCAACCCTTGAGGTTCCCCAATAGGGATGAGCTTCGTGTTCGAGTCGAACATACGTTCGACTCGAACATCGGCTGTTCGATCGTTCGACGAAGATCGAACGATTTGGGCCGTTCGCGCCAAATTCGAGTGACGCGAACGGCCCACAATGCACTACGCCATCGCAGTGTCATCCAGGTGCTGTGATTGGCCAAGCATGCACTGTGACCCCGCATGCTTGGCCAATCACAGCGCCGGCAGCGAGGAGAGCAATGATTGGCCACAGGCAGGATGCCTGTGGCCAATTATTGCTGAGGGTGTTTAGTACACGCCCCACACTATAAAAGGCCGCCAGCACGGCGGCCTAGTGTAGTGTGTTCCGGAGCAGGGATAGAGCAGCATAGGCAGGGACAGTGACTTTTATTTCTTTCTTGCTTAACCTGGATTCCTTTAGTTTAGGGAAAGAGAAGGATAGGTAGGGAGAGTGTCAGTGTGTTTTGTGCTTGTGCTATATTGTGCTTAAAAAAAACATTTTTTCTAGGGACAGAAAACTGTAGGTAGGGAGAGTGTGTCAGTTTCTTTCACTGTCAAAGTCCTTGTTTCCAGGGACCTGGAAGGACAGTGAGTGAATTCTCCTTGTGCTAAATTGTGCTTAAAAAAAACATTTTTTCTAGGGACAGAAAACTGTAGGTAGGGAGAGTGTGTCAGTTTCTTTCACTGTCAAAGTCCTTGTTTCCAGGGACCTGGAAGGACAGTGAGTGAATTCTCCTTGTGCTAAATTGTGCTTAAAAAAAACATTTTTTCTAGGGACAGAAAACTGTAGGTAGGGAGAGTGTGTCAGTTTCTTTCACTGTCAAAGTCCTTGTTTCCAGGGACCTGGAAGGACAGTGAGTGAATTCTCCTTGTGCTAAATTGTGCTTAAAAAAAACATTTTTTCTAGGGACAGAAAACTGTAGGTAGGGAGAGTGTGTCAGTTTCTTTCACTGTCAAAGTCCTTGTTTCCAGGGACCTGGAAGGACAGTGAGTGAATTCTCCTTGTGCTAAATTGTGCTTAAAAAAAACATTTTTTCTAGGGACAGAAAACTGTAGGTAGGGAGAGTGTGTCAGTTTCTTTCACTGTCAAAGTCCTTGTTTCCAGGGACCTGGAAGGACAGTGAGTGAATTCTCCTTGTGCTAAATTGTGCTTAAAAAAACCATTTTTTCTAGGGACAGAAAACTGTAGGTAGGGAGAGTGTGTCAGTTTCTTTCACTGTCAAAGTCCTTGTTTCCAGGGACCTGGAAGGACAGTGAGGTAATTCTCCTTGTGCTAAATTGTGCTTAAAAAAAACATTTTTTCTAGGGACAGAAAACTGTAGGTAGGGAGAGTGTGTCAGTTTCTTTCACTGTCAAAGTCCTTGTTTCCAGGGACCTGGAAGGACAGTGAGGTAATTCTCCTTGTGCTAAATTGTGCTTAAAAAAAACATTTTTTCTAGGGACAGAAAACTGTAGGTAGGGAGAGTGTGTCAGTTTCTTTCACTGTCAAAGTCCTTGTTTCCAGGGACCTGGAAGGACAGTGAGGTAATTCTCCTTGTGCTAAATTGTGCTTAAAAAAAACATTTTTTCTAGGGACAGAAAACTGTAGGTAGGGAGAGTGTGTCAGTTTCTTTCACTGTCAAAGTCCTTGTTTCCAGGGACCTGGAAGGACAGTGAGTGAATTCTCCTTGTGCTAAATTGTGCTTAAAAAAAACATTTTTTCTAGGGACAGAAAACTGTAGGTAGGGAGAGTGTGTCAGTTTCTTTCACTGTCAAAGTCCTTGTTTCCAGGGACCTGGAAGGACAGTGAGTGAATTCTCCTTGTGCTAAATTGTGCTTAAAAAAACATTTTTTCTAGGGACAGAAAACTGTAGGTAGGGAGAGTGTGTCAGTTTCTTTCACTGTCAAAGTCCTTGTTTCCAGGGACCTGGAAGGACAGTGAGGTAATTCTCCTTGTGCTAAATTGTGCTTAAAAAAAACATTTTTTCTAGGGACAGAAAACTGTAGGTAGGGAGAGTGTGTCAGTTTCTTTCACTGTCAAAGTCCTTGTTTCCAGGGACCTGGAAGGACAGTGAGGTAATTCTCCTTGTGCTAAATTGTGCTTAAAAAAAACATTTTTTCTAGGGACAGAAAACTGTAGGTAGGGAGAGTGTGTCAGTTTCTTTCACTGTCAAAGTCCTTGTTTCCAGGGACCTGGAAGGACAGTGAGTGAATTCTCCTTGTGCTAAATTGTGCTTAAAAAAAACATTTTTTCTAGGGACAGAAAACTGTAGGTAGGGAGAGTGTGTCAGTTTCTTTCACTGTCAAAGTCCTTGTTTCCAGGGACCTGGAAGGACAGTGAGTGAATTCTCCTTGTGCTAAATTGTGCTTAAAAAAAACATTTTTTCTAGGGACAGAAAACTGTAGGTAGGGAGAGTGTGTCAGTTTCTTTCACTGTCAAAGTCCTTGTTTCCAGGGACCTGGAAGGACAGTGAGTGAATTCTCCTTGTGCTAAATTGTGCTTAAAAAAAACATTTTTTCTAGGGACAGAAAACTGTAGGTAGGGAGAGTGTGTCAGTTTCTTTCACTGTCAAAGTCCTTGTTTCAAGGGACAGAGAAGGACACCTGAAGGTAGCCCTTATTGCTTTTTTCCCATCTCCCTGCAGGCCATCTATTAGAATGTCTGGAAGGCAAACAAGGAGAGGCAGACAGTCAGGAGGCAATAAAAGAGGGCAAGCAGGCTCTGTGTCTGGGGGCAACAGTGCTGGTCGTGGACGCGGTGCATTGTCATCAGCACATGGCCATGGGACACGCTTGTCCTTCTTTTCGGCAGCTGGACATGTTGAGCCACATCATGCCGAAGACTTGGTAGAGTGGATGACCAAGCCCTCCTCCTCCTCCTCATCCTCTCTCACCCAGGCTCAGGGTACTGGAAAAGCAGCTGCCAAAGCGTCCTCTTCCCTGGTATCAATGTCAGACTCATCATCAGTCACTCCTTCCCTAGACCCACCATGTCCTCCTCCTGAGGAGTCCCCCGAACTGTTTCAGCACAGTGTTGGGTACATGCTCCAGGAGGATGCCCAGCGTTTCGAAGGGTCTGATGATGAAACCCAGCTAGAGGAAGGCAGTAGCGTGAGAGCAGACAGAGGGGATGCTCAAGAAGGACACCAATCTGGCAGTCATGTTCCAGCAGCTGCAGCATACTGCCAGATTGGCTCCAGTGATGAGGAGGGAGGTGATGATGAGGTCACTGACTCCACGTGGGTGCCTAATAGGAGAGAGGAGGAGGAGGAGGATGAGGAGGAGGCACATCTCCAACGAGGCAGGATGCCCTTTGGTGGCCAGCGTAAGGGCAGTACACCGACGGAATCACACCGCAGAGCTCCGCCTGTGCAGGGCGCTGCCTCTGCCCGTCATTCAAAAAGTTCTTTGGTGTGGGCCTTTTTTGAGGCTAGTGCATCAGATCGCACAGCTGCTGTTTGCAACATATGTCTCAAGCGTATATCGCGTGGCCAAAACATCAGCCGCTTGGGTACCACATGCCTGACCAGACATATGTTGACCTGCCATGCAGCTCGTTGGCAAGCCTACCTCAAAGACCCACACCAAAGAACAAAGCGGACCTCTCCTTGCACCGCATCAGCTGGGATCTCCAACCCCACTATAACTTCAGTCCTCTCTGAAACATGCACTGAGAGGAATGAAGGTGTAGAATTAGGTGTGTCACAGCCAAGTACTTGCGGCCACTCTGCTAGCAGTACACCGACGTCCGATTCTAGCAGGCAAATTTCCCTGCCCCAGCTGCTGGACCGTCGAAAGAAGTTCACTCCCAGCCATCCACATGCCCAGCGGTTGAATGCTAGCTTGGCTAAATTGCTAGCGCTTCAACTGCTGCCTTTTCAGTTGGTAGACTCGGCCCCCTTCCGTGAGTTTGTGCAATGTGCGGTTCCTCAGTGGCAGGTTCCCAAACGCCACTTTTTCTCACAGAAGGCTATTCCGGCTCTCTACCGGCATGTGGAAGGCAATGTCTTGGCCTCGCTGGACAGGGCGGTCAGCGGTAAGGTGCATATTACCGCTGACTCATGGTCCAGCAGGCATGGACAGGGACGTTACCTTTCTTTCACGGCCCATTGGGTCACTCTTTTGGCAGCTGGGAAGGATGCAGGACAAGGTGCAGTAGTGTTGGAGGTTGTCCCACCGCCACGCCTCCAAAATGCTACTACTGGTTGTGACACACCTCTCTCCTCCACCCCCTCCTCTTCTTCTTCCTCCATGGCCTCTTCCTGTGGTTTGTCCTATGAACCAGCGGTGCTCCGTAGCCGTTCACGGGGCTACGCAAGTACGCAGGCAAAAAGATGCCATGCCGTGCTTGCGCTGGTGTGTTTGGGGGACAGAAGCCACACTGGGGCAGAGGTCCTGTCTGCTCTGCAGGGCCAGGCCGAGAGGTGGTTGACGCCACGCCAGCTTAAGCCAGGAATGGTGGTTTGCGACAATGGCACCAACCTCCTCTCCGCCCTCCGACAGGGACAACTGACCCATGTGCCCTGTGTGGCTCACGTCCTTAACCTGGTGGTGCAGCGGTTCTTGGGCAGGTACCCGGGCTTACAGGATGTCCTGAGGCAGGCCAGGAAAGTCTGTGTGCATTTCCGCAGATCTTATAATGCCAGTGCTCGCCTGGCTGAGCTGCAAAAGGAGTTGAACCTGCCCAAGAACCGCCTTATATGTGACATGCCCACCAGGTGGAACTCAACGTTGGCCATGCTGCAGCGGCTGCACACGCAGCAGAGGGCCATCAATGAGTACCTGTGCGACTACGGCACCAGGACAGGGTCAGGAGAGCTTGGTTTTTTTTCTCCACGCCAGTGGGGCATGATCAGGGATGCATGCACTGTCCTGGCACCATTTGAGGAGGCCACGAGGATGGTGAGCAGTGACAGTGCATGCATCAGTGACACTGTACCTCTTGTCCACCTGTTGGAGCACACGCTGCGTGGAATAATGGACAGGGCACTTGAGGCAGAACAGAGGCAGGAAGAGGAGGACTTCCTTGCCTCTCAAGGCCCCCTTTACCCAGACAGTGTTCCTTCTGTCCCACCCATCGCACAGGAAGAGGAGGAGGAGGAGGAGGAGGAGGAGGAGGAGGAGGAGGATTGTGTCAGCATGGAGGTGGAGGCTGGCACTCAGCATCATCAGCAGCAGTCTTTTAGGGATGATTTACAGTCCCAAGAAACCAGTGGACTTGTACGTGGCTGGGAGGAGGTGGCTGCGGATCATGTCGTCCTTAGTGACCCAGAGGACTCCGGAGCGAATGCCTCAGCAAACCTACGCTGCATGGCCTCCCTGATCCTGCAAAGTCTGCGGAAGGATCCTCGTATTCTTCGGATCAAGGAGAGGGACCATTACTGGCTGGCCACTCTCCTTGATCCACGGTACAAGGGTAAGGTTGCGGACCTTATGTTACCGTCGCAGAGGGAGCAGAGGATGAGACAACTCCGGGAGGCCTTGCAGAAAGGTCTGTGCAACACGTTCCCAGAGACTGGGAGGTTACAAACTCCTGGTCCTGGACAATGAGTTGCTGAGGCTTCGGCCAGTCAAAGAAGGAGCGGTGGGGAAGGTGGCCGTCTGACCGATGCGTTCAGACAATTCTTTAGTCCGCAGCCCCAAAGTATGATCGGTTCCAGCAACCATCGCCAGCGTCTGATAAACATGGTGCAGGAATATCTAGGGGCAAGGTCAGACTTGGACACCTTCCCCACCGAAAATCCTCTGGCTTACTGGGTCTTGAGGATGGATCACTGGCCAGAGCTTGCACAGTATGCAATTGAGCTACTGGCCTGTCCTGCATCCAGCGTTCTTTCGGAACGCACATTCAGTGCTGCTGGAGGATTTGTCACGGATCACAGGGTGCGCCTGTCCACCGACTCGGTTGATCGACTGACTTTCATCAAGATGAACCAGTCTTGGATCACCACCAGCTACCACACACCTGATGCTGATATAACAGACTAATTGATTTTAACATGTCACATCCCTTCAAGACTGATGCTGATGCTGAGTGCCTGTGCTGTTATGTTGACTGGCTATCCTCCTCCTCCGAGTCCTCAATGATACGATTGATGATGATAGCTTGGAAGATCATTTTTGTTTATGGGTGCCGCCACCAGTGGCTAAGGCCCAATTTTTCAGCCCCTGTTTTACAGGGGCGTGTAATTACAATTTTTTTAGCAATAATTTGCCATAGGGCTCATTGCTGTGCTCCAAGTACAGTATCTGTGAGGGGTTGGAGTGTTGTGGCACCAGTGTCTAAGGCCCAATTTTTCAGCCCCTGTTTAACAGGGGCGTGTCATTACAATTTTTGAAGCAATACTTTGCAACAGGGCTCATTGCTGTGCTCCAAGTACAGTATCTGTGAGGGGTTGTAGTGTTGTGCCACCAGTGCCTAAGGCCCAATTTTTCAGCCCCTGTTCAACAGGGGCATGCAATTACAATTCTTGATCTAATAATTCACAGCAGGGTCCATTGCTGCACCCACCAAGAGTAACTCTGAGGGCTTACAGTCTTGTGGCAACGCCACCACCACCACCACCACGAAAGGCCCAATTTTTCAGCCCCTGTTCAAAAGGGGCATGTAATTACAATTCTTGATCTAATAATTCACAGCAGGGCCCATTGCTGCACCCACCAAGAGTAACTGTCAGGGCTTACAGTGTTGTGGCACCAGCACCACCATCAAAGCCCCAATTTTTACTACCACTGTTCAACAATTATATGTAATTAAAATTCCTGATATAATAGTTGACAGCAGGGCGTTCCAGCACCAACCAAGAGTAACTGAGTGCTTACAGTGTTGTGCCAACACCAACAACTAAGGGGCCTATTTCTGCAGAGTATATACGGCAGGTCCCTACTTTCAAACATCCAACTTACAAACGACTCCTACTTGCAAACGAAAGAAGACAACAGGAAGTGAGAGGAAATCTACCCCTAGAAAGGAAAATTCTCTCCTGTAAGAATAAATATGGGAGAAAGGGGTCTCATCTGTACTGATGCTTTATCAGCAATCCTTGTTTCAAGAAAAACACCACATTTCAAAAACAGTTGTCATTGGGACGGAAAGTGAGGTGAAATGTTCTGAACAGGGGCACAGACAGCAAAACAAATGTTACAGGGGTGATAACCCTTACCTATGTTTCCCAAAAAGTTTAAAAATAGATTTTTGGTCTGGAGCTACACTTCAACAATGTACCTGTTCAAAATTGCAAACAGATTCTACATAAGAACAAACCTACAGTCCCTGTCTTGTATGCACCGCCTGTATACGGCTGTTCAGAGTATATAGGGCCTTTTTTATTTTATGTGCGGGGTTCCCCTTAATATCCATACAAGACCCAAAGGGGCTGGTAATGGGCTGGGGTAGGGGGGGGGGGTCATGGGGTAGCTATGCCATTTTTCTTAAAGAATTTCATCCATATTACCGGGACCAGACATTACATTAAAGCCGCAAGCAGTTTTAAATGGCTTTTTTTTCCTTTAGAAGTGTCATTTTGTGCAGGGACAGTTCTAAACACGGGAAACACGTGGCACTTCACAGGCATACTTTAGACACCCCCCAGGTACAATATTTAAAGGAATCTTTGACTTTTTTTTTTCACTTTATGCATCATTAAAATGACTGCTCCCGAAAAACGACCGTTTTTAAAACTTCTTTTTGCATTGATACATGTCCCCTGGTGCAGAACCCGGGTTCCCAAACCCTATTTATGACAATAACATGCATAATAGTTGTTATAATTAGCACTTTAGAATTCGAACGTTCGCATCCATTGTATTTAATAGGGTTCTAATGTTCGTTCGAACTTTCGGTCCGTTCGCGGGTTCTGGTGCGAACCGAACCCGGGGGTGTTCGGCTCATCACTATTCCCCAATTGTTTGAGATCCTTGTAGACAGTAATGGATAGGCCAGCCCATCCCATACTGACATTTCATTTTAGGTAAATGCTGTCAGGTTGAATCATTCATCACCCACCAGCTTTTTCTATCTTTCAGGGGCTCCATCAGTTAAAACCTTTATGTGGAGGCCAACTCTCCTGCTTGGATGTTTCCTTTATTTTACTTTACAGGGAATGCAGTACAAGGGGATTGAAACTCCTACAGCTCAGCAACACATTGATTTAACGTACAACTGTCATGAGAAAAATATGGGGCTGCCATTGTTGATCTCTCTCTCTGAGAATGCTAGTTTCTTAGTTGTTACTAGCTTCTGGATCACAGACCCAGAACAAGCACGAGGCAAATGAAAGTCAGAGAAAAGTCTGGCTTCATAATCTCTCTGCTTGTTCCAAGTCAGTGGGGTGATTTACTGAAATAGTAGAGGCTGTTCACAATTATTGTTCACATTGAAACCTATATGTTCACTTTAAATGCTCATTCATGTGGAAGGAAATAAAAAAAAAAGGATTTTCGCTAGCACACGATTGGTTGATTTAAGCAAACACAATTTCATCTTATTTACTAAGCTCATTGAACTTTTACATTTCAAAGCGAACAGTCTCTCTTCCCTAAGTACAAGGGTCTCCAAACTTTCTAAACAAAGGGCCGGTTTACTGTCCTTCAGATTTTAGGGGGGGCCGAACTGTGGCCATTGGGAGTAGAACAAGTCCTGACATCATTGAGAGAAAAATAATGACTCATTGTTTGTTTCAGTGGGAGTAATTGTGCCCTATCATTGGTGTCATTGGGAGAAATTGTGCCCCATCATTAGTGTCAGTGGGAGGAATTGTTCCCCAATAGTTGGAATCACTTGGAGGAATTGTCCCCTTTCATTGGTGTCATTGGACCCCATTATTGGTGTCATTGGAAAAAATTGTTCCCCGTCATCGGTGTCATTGGGCCCCATTATTGGTTTCATTGGGAGAAATTGTGCCCCAATTGTTGGTATCACTGGGGGGAATAGTGCCCCATCATTGGAGGCATTGTCCGCTATCATTGGTGTCATTGGACCCCATTATTGGTGTCATTGGAAGAAATTGTTCCCCATTATTGGTGTCATTGGACCCCATTATTGGTGTCATTGGGAGAAATTGTGCCCCATTGTTAGTATCATTGGGGGGAATAGTGCCCCATCATTGGAGTCATTGGAGGAATTGTCCTCCTTCATTGGTGTCATTGGACCCCACTTATTGGTGTCATTGGAAGAAATTGTTCCCCATCGTTGGTGTCATTGGGAGAAATTGTGCCCCATTATTGGTATCATGGGGGGGGGAAATAGTGCCCCATCTTTGGTGTAATTGGTGTAATTCGGAGGTGTAACACCCATGCGATCCGATTTTGGTGCAGGGGAAATAAAGTCCCTGCACCTTTTTTGTGTGAATCCAATGCGAGTTCAGCCATACAAACTGTATGGCTGAACTCGCATTGCACAGACATCGCATGTGATCGACACAGCAATGCAGGTGCGAATCACATGCGATGTCTGTGTTCGCATATGTGTGAACCCAGGCTTACAAGTTCATGGCGAAACGACCTTGAGGCCGTACCCAGAGGTAGTAGCCCAAGCCCCCAAAATTTTACCTCCACCTTTCTGTTAAATTGAGCAGGAATCATTGGGAGAGAACTCATTCCATGGTAATGCTCCCACCATTACCCACCCATAGACCCACAATTTAGTGAGTCAGTCCAGCACGATCTCCAACCTTAAAGAGCTTTAGTTTAACCTGGTAATCCTGCCATTAACACATTTCCTGTTTTAGGGTGACAACTGTACTCAGCAGCATTGTCACCATAAGACAGAGTGAGTTTAATTCATGAAAGGCTTTCGCATGCTGTATTTTGGTCACGTGGCACATTTTATCGCATGCAATACTGAAATTTTTTATTTACTATCCTTTTATGTGGTATTTACCTCAAAAAGCAAAAATTCCTGAAAAATACTGCATAAAACAGCGTTAAAGTCAATTCACTAAAGGAAATAAATAAATAAATTCATGCAATTAAATAAGTAGTGATCCAGGCATGCAATATGTGGATAATGTATGACATTTTGGATGGACGTTAAGGAGCCAGCATCCTCCTTGTCCTTAAAGTGGGATTCCACCCGCAATTTTTTTTTTTTTAAAGTCAGCAGCTACAAACACTGTAGCTGCTGACTTTTAATAAGGACACTTACCTGATCCTGGCAGCTTCCGGTGCCGCCATCCTCAGTAAGGGAAACAGGCAGTGAAGCCATGCGGCTTCACTGCCCGTTTCCTACTGCGCATGCGCGAGCCGCGCGGCGCTTTGTGAATGGGCCGGCTGCTCTCTGGAATACACACAGTTCCCAGAAGGCAGCGTGCCCCATTCACCAGAAGACACCGCGAGTAGGATGGAGAAAGAAGACCAGCCGTGGGACGATGAAGAGGCAGATTAGGGACTTCTGCATAGCAACTGCTATTTCTGGTAAGTAAAAAAAAATTTAAAAAAAAAAAATATATATATATATATTTATTTTTGGTAAAAAAAAAAATTTCAGGGTGGAACTCCACTTTAACATCCATGATTTTTCTGCTGTCAGCGGGATTCCCCGCTGACAGCAGAATGTAAATAAAGTTAGAGTCGGCATTATGAAGGGCCTGGTATAGATTATGGGTGGGGGAGCCCAGGTTGTTTTTTTTTTTTTTTTACGTTTTCTAATGCCGGTGTTCTGACGAGCTGGTTTTTCCTATCGATATGGTTCCCCCCTCGACTGCGCAGGCGCAATCCGAGGCGATGGAAATCTCAGAGGTTTAACAGCTGTTCGACAGCTGCAGACGTGCTCGCTCCCGTTGCTTAGTTGAACACGCTGCTTTCTTCTTTATGCCGCTCTATACAGCAAGGGGCGGATAAGATGTGATAATATTGAACAGTGCGATTTGTTTGTTTATACATGCCGCTCTATACAGCAAGGGGCTGTATAGAGCGGCGTGTATAAACAAGCAAATCGCACTGCTCAATATCACATCTGATCCGCCCCTTGCTGTATAGAGTGGTGTGAAGAATAAAGCAACGTGTGTAGTGAAGCATCGGGGGCGAGTGCGTCCACAGCTGATATGGTTCCTCCTATCATCTGGTTCCCTCTTGACTGCACAAGCCGAGCCAACGGAAATCTCTGAGCTTTAACAGCTGTTCAGCAGCGCCTGCGCAGTCAAGGGGGGAACCATATCGTTAAGGGAACCAGCTCGACAAGACACCGGCTCTTCTTTTGTTTACATTCCACTGTCAGCGGGAAATCCCCCTGACAGCACAGATGAGTCATAGATGTGAAGGACGCGACAGGCGCTGACTCCTTAACAACCAGCTATTACTTGGTTGTTAAGGATGCCAGCGGGTGCCAGCATTAGAATACCCCAAGTTTTCACTACTAAAATACTGCATCAATTACAGCGTATTTTAGTCGTTTTTTTAGTGAATTGCAACAAACATTTTTGAAAAATGTTGAGCTATTTACCGCTGATCTAAAATTAGTAGGTAACGTTTTGTGAATGGAGCCCAGTGTGTTAAGTAGTTTGGGACTACATAACACCTCCCTTCTGTCTCCATAAGAGGGGGTGTTTTGTAGTCCATGGAGATAGCAGTGAACAATGCTAACTGATAACAGTCCAAAGACACAGAGCACAGGAAGTTATAAGCTTACGAGATTTCTGGCTGGATGGCTGGCAGCCCATGTCTCCTACCTCCCCTCTGTTCTAGCGCTGCAGCCTCCGTCAGTCTCTATGGCATTGGAAACTTCCAGAGGTGTCAGATGCCTGCCTCCTCCGCTGATTGTTGGTACAATCTTCGAAACCCTTTATTACTAATGATGTTTGTGGTGAAGTGGGGGGGGGGGGGCAGAGGAATGAACCAGCCTGTGATACGAGCGGCATCAGAAAAATATTTGTAGGAAGCTTAATGCTGAACTTGGGATAAGCAAATATAGTGTAAATACAATACAGATTTTCCCAAAATTGCTCCATCCTATGGCTAGTTTAAGAAAATCCTCTTTAGTATGAGCAATCTTTCAGACTGAAAATTGCCCCCCTTTGCAGACAGCTATCTTATATCTATGCCTAGCCCAAATTATAAGTGAATGAAGCCCTAGGCTGTTTCATTGCTCATAAAGACTGAGCTTCCTTTCATCATTTTGCAGCTGAATACTTCAGAGAATGTTTTTGGCAGTTATCATGGATACGATTTGTAGTGAGTGTTTCAGTTTATTATTAACTTTCTATCAACAAAGTGCTTTAGTAATTTTCTTTTTTGGAATTAAGGAGGCCCTGTGCTTTAGCCATTACGGCAAAAGAACAGGTTCACTTTGATGACTGGTCCCTGGTGTATAACTTCCTTTTCCTTCCTCAAAGAAAAATGCTGGGGTGTGTGGGAGCATGTGACTCTCTCCCCTTCCTCCTACAAGGCAGCGTTGAGTGTCTGAACAGCCAATCCCCAGGCCCAAGCACTATCACAAAATAGTGGGAATAGAATCCTTAGCACTGTGTGAGCTCCAACCAGAGCCACTTAGAGCCTACACTTGGCTCCTTCTCTTCACTTTTATGGAAAACCATAATGGCAAGGGAGAAAAAAGAAGGTAAGTATAAGAGCGCGTTCCCACTACCTTTGCTCCCTGAAGAGCAACCCGCCGGCTACACGGACCTCAACAGATAGCTAAAGTGGTTGTAAACCTCAGACATGAAATATGAACAAAGCATATCCCTCTTTAGTCTGTACTTGTCTGAATTAAGTGTAATTTCTGTATGCTGCTTCGTCCCTCTGCTATCAGATTAAAGCGAATCTGACAAGTTTTCCTGATACCAAGAAGAAAAAAAAAAGGTGACGGGAGGGAGTTCCAGCACACAGCATGTGATTGGCAGCCCCAAATCTGTTCCTGTGTGCTATGTGAAAGGGGGTGTGTCCCTTCCCTCCAATCAGCTTTCATAGCTCTCCTCACTGACTCTGCAGAGTGTAACTTCAGCTCTCTGCCCCCTCTTTTCTGACAGCTCAGACAAGCTTTATAAATTCTGGACTTTGAACAGCTGTAGAGAAGACTCCAGATAAACAGACACAACTTATGTAGATGTTTCATCTCTGTGTATCACCTGAAGACAGTCAGTTCACTGGGTATATGTAAGGGTTTCCCAGATAGCAAGGATAACTTGCCACAAATTTGTGGCAGTGTTGAATTGTAAGTCTGTAAACTTGCTGTACATTTTCACTGGCAATTTGTACACTTGCAGAGCACTTAAAGCACAAGTTCTAGTTGACACTTTTCCAATTTGTAGCAGATTTGCGTGGCGAGTCTCTAGCAAGAGCAAAGTTGCAATGATGAGTCTACGGCAAGAGCTCTGCAAGTCTACAGCGTGAAAATTCAGTCACAGTGACCCCCTGTGGTGGGATGACTATTGCACAATAAAACTGAACCAGAACTTGCAGCAGACTTTCAGAATGTTTGCAAAGAAAGTTGATATGGAGTCATACAATGCGGACTTGCTGCACTTGTGAAACAAATTTGTGAAGCCTGGCTAGTCTAGCAAAAGCTTAGTAAGTCATTTTCAAACTTGCAGTACAATTTCTTGCTGTCTGGGTTACAAGCACTTTAAGTGCATCCTGGGGTGTCCATCTGTGCATGGATCAAAACGCAGTCTGTCTGCATTCTGATCCATACGCCGGACCGTCGGCTTGTCGTTGATTTCAACAGGCTGACTGCACGCGGCTATACGGAACACGGATTGGTATGCCTGTTTGAATAAATTCTAAATGCCAAACTTGGCCCTGTCTCCTGAGGCTTCCTGTTGATAGTTTGGTTTTGTTTAACAGAGGTCTATAGCCCCATTGGTCCTATAATATGTTTAGTGGCCTCATTGGTCAAAAGCAAGGCTTGGGCGTGGGAGGGGCAAACATTTTCGGCTCTGGCAGCAGGGGAGGCCTTAGCAGTCAGTTGGAACACGTGTCGGTGCTCAGTTGTAGTGTCTGGTGACCATTACCTTTTCTGCATAGAAAAGGGAGATGACCCCTGAATGATCATAGATATATGCAAACATTATATATGTAAAGAACTGCTAAAAAATTGGTCACATCTATTGTAGATATGAAATCTTGCGGATCTGTTATTAAGTGAGAAGGTTTTTTATGTCTTCCTTTAGCTGGAGAGAACAGCTATATTAAAGTGAAACTTGCGATCCACAGAAGAAGCAATCGTAATAAAGAACAGGCACCCTTAGGTGCCTACATGTATCTCTTAAAGTTGAATTCCAGGATAAGAAAATATTGTCTAAGTATAAAAGAGATGTTTTTCCTACTTGAATCTTGGTGTGCTTTGAGTATTTGTGTGAAACTATCTCTGTGCAGGAACTTCCTGTAATAAAGACCACTCACTGCTGCCATCTCTCCTTGTGCAGGGTGACTGGTCTTGTCTCCGCCCCTCCTGTAGTTTTTTTACAAACAACCTGCAGGGGGGGGCGGGGATTGCCGAGTCCCTCCCACTGCTCTGCTCTCAGCAGTGGCTATGTACAGCACGTTGACGATGTCACTGCTGCTTTTAGATGGTAGCATATGGGTTTGCAAAGGTATGTTTTACACATAGTGGGATTGACACATTAGTACAATTGTTTCCCACACATAGAAAGAATAAGAAATAAAGAACACATCATATAAAAGGGGAGGAAAAGCAAATGCTCATAGAATGGATTTATATCCTGTATGAGTATTGATGAGTCTTTTTAAATGACCGTTTTTGTGCTCAGGGTTCAGATTTAAAGTGACTGTAAACCCCAATTTTTTTTTAAATCACAAACATTTCATGCTTACCTGTACACAATATAACTGAATACGTACCTAATATAATTGGGTACTGACATTTATAGGTAAAGTTGATCCAGGGAATATCCGATTGCCTCTCGGGGGATCAGGAAGGAATTTTTCCCCTGCTGGAGCAAATTGGATCATGCTTTGCTGGGGTTTTTTGTCTTCTTCTGGATCAACTGTGGGTATAGGATTGTGTATAAAGGATTGTACACTTTTTTTTTTACCTTTTATTGGTTGAACTAGATAGACTTGTGTCTTTTTTCAACCAGGTTAACTATGTAACCTGCTCTTTGCAGTGGTTTTGCACAGAGCAGCCCTGATCCTTCTTTTCTCAGGTCCCCCTGGCGCTCATGACTCCTCCTGCCCACCATAGCTTGCTATTGGGGGACTCGTGCAGGCTTGCTCTCAAGCCAGCTCTGCGTGTCCATAGACACACAGAGTGTGGTTCAGCCCTATTCCCCGCTATCTCCTCACAGGCTGTGATTGACAGCAGTGGGAGTCTCTGAGCCTTTGAGGAGGGAGAGAGCCGCTGCTCTCGTGCAAAGTGCTGGATCAAGATTGGGCACAGGTAAGTACCAGGAGAGGATGGAGGGGGGGGGGAGTAGCATTTAACACCTTCAGCCTTTAAAACAGAGGTCTCAAACTGGCAGGCCCTCCAGCTGTTGCAAAACTACAAGTCCCATCATGCCTATGCCTGTGGGAGTCATGCTTGTAACTGTCATCCTTGCAATGCTTCATGGGACTTGTAGTTTTGCAACAGCTAGAGGGCCGCCAGTTTGAGCCCCCTGCTTTAGAACCACTTGAATGCCTCTGCCTTTTTGTGTGCATTGCAAATTTCTGAAAATCTTGACAAAAGGCTAGCTCGCCCCATCCTGCCTCCATGCATAGCATTTTGTCCATAGACAATATCTGTCTTGTCCTTTTTAAAAAGCTGTATAACAGGCACCTTCCAGTGGCTATTGTACTCACCTTTATCTTCTTCTCCTGCCCTTCTTGCTTCAGTATTACTTTTGAGTTTGGGATAGAAATGCCTTCTAGCCAAGCCTCACCAACTGCAGTTCTTGGTGCCTGAGCAACCTATCTCCAAGCCTGAATATCAGTATATATATAATATATCCCCATCACGCACCATACAGGACTGGTCACTTTATGGATGGGTGGTGGAACAACTCACAGAAGGCACCAGCCATCAGTATGCAGCATGTTACCAGCAAACCTTTCCTTTGAAATGATAATTTATTGTGTCATGCAGTAAACACAGAAGTACAAAGTGCATTGCTATTTCCAGGTCTGAGTACTGTCACTTGGGGTTCGAACGTGCCATATTTAATCACTTCTTTTCAGTCAACATTGGCATATGAACTTTAGTGAGGCTATAGTGTCTTTAGAGCAAACAGGAAGGCAAGCTAATGGTAAGATGTGACACTAGAAGGTGCCTGTTATAGAGATGGGGAGGCTTATTTTCATTTTAGAAAAGAATGAATTAAATCAGTAATAGCTAGGTGAAGGAGGACATGGACAATGCTTTGACTTTTAGTGAGAAAGTCAACATTTGCATATCATTGGTAGGTATTTAGAGGCGCTCGAGAATACCTACTTTATATTACTATATTACTATTGCTGCTTTATAACATTTTATGGATGGAAAGGCTCGATTTAAAATGACAGCTTTCTCGTATTTCCCACAAAAAATGCAATTTTAGAACTACTGTACTAGTACTCCAAACTGGAAGATGAAAAGAGCCTGATTATTGGGAGAGATAGGAGCATTGATTCACAAGCCAGAAGAATTCAGAAAATGTCATCTTTTTTGACAAATTTGGCATTTTCGGTGTACGAGCAAAAATGTTCATATACCTAAAATGTGTAGCCTCTCTGCTTGTGCGTGTTTTGGGTAAATTGAAGATTGGATTATGGTGTGTCAAATTTGTCTAATTCACTATTTAATCTGTGTTTTGTTTTTTTCCTGATTCCTAGTTTTCATTTAATTAAAAAAGCAGAGCTCCTGCCAAAAATAGCAATTTAAAAATAAACAGCCCTTTAAAAGATAAAATAACAACACATTCAATTTCCACCTCAGTACTTTTTTTTGTCACTAGATGTCCTCAGTCTGTTGGCTAGCATCATTCAACCAACTTCCAAGCCTCTGAGCCCAGGCAAGTTCTAGACCTTCCCCAGCCTGTGACTGGACAGTGAAACAAGAAGCTGCACAGTGATGAGCTCATCTTTCCATCACTCTGCTTTCTGTTCCTATCAGCATGCTACTTCTCAGCAGATAAACTGATTGGTTGCTTCTCTCTCCCCCTCTCTGAGTTTTCTTGTACAGGGACTGCAAGAGGATGATGATACTGAGTTACTGATTTGTACACTGCTTGCTTTAAAATTATTAAACAATTATTTAATGATGTAATATAGAAAATATATAGGCACAGCCATACGTCCCAACTTTTTGAGATGGGAATGAGGGACACCTATCAGCAAAAGTATGCAGGCATAGGACACACCCTTTGCCACGCTCCCTTAAAGGAGAATTGTACAAAAAACAAGATTGGTTAAACCCACAAGTGCTTTTTTTACCACTACTATTCCTTTATATTGGATTTTGGAATTTACAAATGCAGCAATTTAGAAATCAGATAAAAGCTTTAGCACTGGAAAACACTTTTTGATAGATAGAAAGTGCATTTTATATACATCTATATAGATCAGACCAAAATGAGGGACAAATGAGGAGGAATGAGGAACAGAGTGACATTGCTCCAAATCAGGGACAGTCCCTCAAAATCAGGGACAGTTGGGAGCTATGGGCACAGCATAAGCTTTCATTTTATAACATCAGCATTGTAGTAACAGTACAAACAATTGTTATTTCTGACAATCTAATATAAGTTAACTTGAAAAAACTTTTTTCATGTTGTAAGTTCTGCCTGTCTGTTGGCTTTACACAACTTCCTGGATTCCCTGCATGCTTTGCAGCTTTTCCTCCGCTGTTTACTTTCTATTTCTTAGGACTACATATCCCAGTGCACCTTGCTGCCTGCAAGCAGTAAATCCTGTACTGACTCTGCATCCTGAAACTCCTCCTCTGAGCACCTCTGTAGTTAAAGCTGAACTTCACCCAAAAGGGGAAGTCCCACTTTTCTGTCTCCCTTCTCTACAGGTTTTGGCACGTACATTTTATTTTGGGGGGGGGGGGACAGGTACCTAGTTTTGATAACCTAGGTGAACCGAGCAGAAGTTCACCCCCCCTTTTCTGCCCACAAGCCTCTTGAGACACGTCACAGGTCCCAAAAAGGCTGCGGGACCATTCACAAAGTGCAGCGTGGCTCATGCATGCCGAGTGGGAATCCGGATGTGAAATCGCAAGGGGTCACAGCTGGCATCCCACACTAAAAATGCAGGCGCTGGCCACCTAAAGACCATTGAAAAACCGGCCTGGGTAAGGACAGCACTGGATCCCTGGACAGGTAAGTGTCCCTTTATTAAGAATCAGCAGCTACAGTATTTATAGCTGCTGACTTTTCATTTTTTGTTCCTAGGATTAAGGTCCTCTTTAAAGAGGAGTTCCAGGCTCCCCCCCAAAAAACAGCCTTCCCATCCTCCTCTGACCTCTGACATCAACATGGCATTTTCCTCCACAAAACCACCGCTCACTGGATATTTTCTCTTTTTCGGACCATTCTCTGTAAACTCGAGAGATGGTTGTGCGTGCAAATCCCAGTAGATCAGCAGTTTTTGAAATACTCAGACCAGCCCGTCTGGCACCAACAACTGTGCCATGTTCAAAGTCACTTTCTTCCCTATTCTGATGCTCGGTTTTAACTTCAGCAAGTCGTTTTCACCACATCTAGATGCCTAAATGCATTGAGTTGCTGCAATGTGATCGGCTGATTAGCAATTTGTGTTACCAAGCAATTGAACAGGTGTACCTAATAAAGTGGCCGGTGAGTGTATATGCCTGGAATTAAGTTATAATTAGAACTGAGTCTCTTTTCTGTGAAGCAGTCTCTCTCCTTTCTCTATCTTATCTTATAAAAGCATTTTTTTTTTTTTTTTTTTAAACAAGCTCTCTCTTTCTAAGCGCCATCTTCCTTTTTTTGAAAAGGTACTGTCTTCTTATTCTTCTATACAGCAGTGCCTTTCTCATTGGTAAGCAATTTCTTGCCTTGAAAGGCAGTTTCATGCAGTGATTTGAAAGTGTCCATCATTCTTCAAAGTGCCGAAGACAGCTCGGCTTTCCGTTTGCGTGTAACATGTTTGTATGTTACACGCTTACTACTCAGTGGGAGAAACCAGTCTCTTACTCTCCTGCCTGGTCTCTTGCCTTTTGCCGTCACGGTGTCTTCTGTATTGTCTCCGGTTTAGCTGTCTCTTCTCAATCCCAATGTTTTTTAATCTCTCGAGCACCTGTTCTCGAATCTGTATTGTATTCCGTTTTTGACACTCTCGCTGCATTTAATTTCCTCGATGAAACCACCTTGCATGTATCTTCCTATTACTATTCTATTAAACCTTCTGTTTTTTTTTTATTTGTGAGTCATACAAACTGGAACAAAGGAGACACAGTGGCGTTAGGTCGGCCACAGAGAGCCCGAGAGGTGCTCCCGATTCACGAATCGATTGCGGCGTTTGGAAAGGATTTGGCTGTTTAGATCTTTTCTATGTGGGTGATAATTAGCACTTACTACTGTGAAAAGGAACTTGTTATGGTATTCTGCATTCTACGTAATCGCCTTTGTTAAAAAAAATCCCGGTGTAAGTGGCAATCCAAAAGGAAACAAATATCACCGCATGTTCACCAATACTCCACTCCATCCAAAGAAAGAAGATCAGGATGAGTGTCGGTGGTCAGTAAGCAAATAAGAGGCAAAGCAGATGTGTCCCATGCTTATGGCTGTCAGTGACACAAGTATGGAAAGCCTTACCCAATCAGAGGCATGTTATCCTCATTTAACAGACGCAAATAATAACTGAAATTTGAGTGACTGTTATCCTTGATTGTTTGCTTGTGTAGCGGGGTCCTCAAATTGATGGGATACACCTGGGCAATAGTGTGACCCAGGTGTATAATTGTGTTAGGATTCAGACCCCTTTTTGTTTCGTGGAGGATTGGAGGATGTAATATTCTCCTTTGCCTGTGGGTGGCGAGGTACCCACAGGCTTCAGGTAGAATCATCTTCGCAGTGCTCCCTGGTTTGTCCCTTCCTGGAGATGGTATGGCTGGGGCGGGGAACCCGCCGGGCCGTTGATGGGAGGAGATAAAAGGGGGAGACGCCCTTGCCACGAGGTCTTTGCGGAGAAGGAGGTCCTCGGAGGAGGAGGGTTGCGGTCCGCACCCAGGGCCCTTAGGCCTGGGTGCTGAAGATCCAGGAGTCTGGTCCAGGTGCCCATGGCCTGGTCCGGAGTCACGTTGGCGTCCATCCCAGGCACCTTCAGCCTGGGGTGAGGTACTATCGAGGAGGCCTGGGGCCCAGTACCTTCGACTGGGTCCCGCTAGGGTGGACTGTCCGAGGGTCCCTGAGCGGAGGGACTCGTACCTGAGGTGAGGAGGCCAGAGAGGTTACCCACTGGAGACCCGGAGCAGCACCAACCCGGTGACAGTGGGCCTCTGGGAACTCTCTTGGGGGGACACATCCCCCTGATAGGGGCCACAGCGCATCGAAGAGGGCTCCATTGCTGTTCATAGGGGTTGCTGGAAGAGACCCCATCTTTCCTGTTCTGTAACAGCCGGATTGGCTTAGGCGCCGCTGGTCATAGTACAGTGGCATAGAACTGAAACTTTAGGAAGTGCCTTGATCTGCTCGGCCCACCGTTGGCAAGGTTATAGGTCCCAACCAGTTTGCTGCAAAAGAACTGTTTATTGTGCTTTGCGTATTGGAGTGTCAAATAAACAAGTGTTGGACCTTTCTCCGGTGTGTGAACTCCAGTTACTGGAAGCAAAGGGGAGGCTGGTGAGCTTGCAATTACAGACTCAGTGCATTCACAGAACACACCGGCCCGAGGAAACATCAGGAAGTGGCCTTCACCTCCCTACTACAATGGGGAGGACATGGGCCGTGGCGCATCTCACTCTCACAACCCAGGAACCCCTAGACATGAGTTGGCGTGTAACCGAAGAAGTTAGAGAGAGAGTGAGGCCGCTACACTTGAATATTGGCATATAAAAGATTCTTGCAGTCCTTGGTCTCATAGGTCTCTGTGGCAGCCATAACACAGTCACACTGCTGTAAGCAACGTGTCTTGAGAGATCTGCCCATAAAGGTCTAGGACCTACAGTGATCTTTTCATCATGACCGTCTTAAAATGATTGTAAACCTGGGGCCTGGGGGGTGAAGGGGGGGGGGGTGGGGCGGTGCTCAGAATTTTTTTTTAATGCAGAGAATGGATTAAGTAGTGATGCACCAAAATTTCGGCCACCGAAAATGATCGGGCGAAAATAGGCAGCGCTGTGCCGAAAGAAAAAAAGGTGCCGATAATGGCTGCTAATAATGCGCACGATTTTGCCGATAATGGCCAACAATAAATTCATATTAATTTAAATTCATGATATTAATTAAGAAGTCGAAAATAATACAATTATTTATAAAAATTTAGTAAATAAATACTGGATTTGGTGTTTCAGCACCAGAATTTTCATTTCGGTGCACCACTAGACTTAAAGTGAAGGTCCGCCCCAAAAAAATAATTAAAAGGCAGCAGCTACACATACTGCAGCAGCTGGCTTTTAATAATAGGACACTTACCTGTCCTGGAGTCCAGCGATGTCGGCACCGCAGCTGATGTTTCCATCAGCTATCGGGTGCATGCCTCTGCCATTGTGGGTAAGGAAACCCGGTAGTGTAGCCTTAGGGCTTCACGCTGGGAACCCTATTGCGCATGCGAGAGGCCCCGCTCCTCTCTCCTGGTGGCCCGGCGACAGGGGGAGGAGGAGGGAGTCCCCCCCGGTGAGGTCACGGGCCGCGGCACGGACTCCCGGAAGTGGGAACAGGATACCTGTCAAAGACAGGTATCCTGTCCCCCCTCTACTCACCTCCCCCCGTTTGATCTAGCGCTGTGCATGTTTGCAGCTCTTCTCTCCCCTCACTTACAGGTCTCGCTGGTTTTGCAGGGGCTGTCAATCAAAGCCAGTGACGGGGGAGTGGGGGGCGGGGCCGAGTCCCACTGTCTCTGTGAATGCACGCAGTGGCGGGGCTCGGGAGTAGGCTTCCCATGGGGGCACTGGCAGGGCCAGTGCTACCACTAGGCAAACTAGACAGCCGCCTAGGGCGCACTGCTGCCTAGGGCGCCCGGCCACTGGTGTTCCTACTCTCTTCTCTCTGCAGCAAGCAACTAAGTCTCAGCATCAGCAGGCAGCCTCCGCTCCGTTCGCACATAGTGTCAGAGGCACAGCGGGGGCGGAGGACTGTGTCTCTATCCTGACTCCCGAATGAATGGAAACAAGCAAACATTCATTGATGGGCGCTGGTAGGCTGCATTTGATGGGCGCTGGTAGGCTGCATTTGATGGGCGCTGGGGAGGCTGCATTTGATAGGCGCCTCATTAAAAAGGTTGGGTATACATGGGCAGGGCATAAGGGGTGGAGTCAGGGGTGGAGCCAAGGTGGGGGGAGGGGAGCGGCAAAATTAGGTTTCGCCTAGGGTGTCAAAAATCCTTGCACCAACCCTGGGCACTGGGTAGGAAAGAGGGGCCAGGAGCGCCAGCGGGGGACCCGAGAAGAGGAGGTTTGTGGCCTCGCACAGAGCAGGTAAGTAAAGAAATGTTTGTTTTTGTTTGTTATTTTTCCTTTACAATCTCTTTAAGTGACAAGTGTGAGATAATACAGATACTGTATTTGTTTGAACTAGTGTTGTGCAAACTGTCAATGCTGAACTGGAAAAGCATGTGCATATCTGGTGCCTAAACCTCCATGATGTCAATAGACTTTTTTCGGGTCAGTGACCCAACAAGTAGGGAAGAGAGAAGAAAAATAAAGGTCTTGGAACTTTAAAAAACAAGTAGACATCACAATCTCCCTTAAATTAATATAGTCTCCTTTTAAACTCTTGTTGGGTAATGATTATAAAACTACAATTTTCAGACTGTGGCCAATTACTGCAGACTGTACCTCTAGAGTCACAAGTAAGCCATATGTCACATGTTTTTGTAATGGAAATTCCATTCTTGCAGTGTCTTCTTTTACTGCCTGTTCCTTTGTCAGGTACTAGTCTAGCATCAGGACAACAAATTGCCAGTAAATTGGTAGCAGTAAAAGTTGACCACAGACAGACAAATTTTTGCTGTTGAGGGGGTTGGGTGGGAGGTTTGCTAAGAATTTGCTCTACATACACAAATTAACGATTCTCCTGTTTTATATAGCACATTTGCTGTTAAAATTAACCAGCGTTTCAGACTCCCAAAGAGACATGGTTCTCTATTTGGATCTAATTGGCCTGCCTTTCTAACAAAAAATAAGTTGTTTCTCACCCTGGGAACAAGATCTAGCCATGGTGCAAACTACACACAGGTTTTTGTTCTTCCAGTGCCCCTGACATAATCTGTGCCTGGGGAAAATAGATGAATGGCGATGTAACCCTGAGGCTTCTTTGTGTGTATATTTTATATTTTTGTTATCATCCAATAGTATTGTGGGGGTGTAGACATAGAGAATCTGAATATTGGGGGATTTCATTGGATTTCATTGGTTTCACTTTGGGATGTGATAGAGATAAGTGAATCTAGATTTGGAGACCGTTTATAGTTCCAATGCGTTTCGTAACTGTTACAAAACACGTTGGGTTTTTAAACAGTCCGTCACTGGAATAAACTTGTATTCAGATTTCAATATCACAGTGTGGCACTCCAATTATAGATACACTCATAATCTTTGCCTGGCTGTGCTCACAAGCTGCAGACAGGTCTGCCTTAGGCCTACCTATATTATATAATGGCCAGTCTATATAAGACTCCGCCTAGCGCCCAAGTCCTGAGGCAGATAAGTGGAGTGGGTCTACTTGGGTTGGTTAATAAAGAATGATGGCTTTCCCATGAAAGCCCCAGTCTATAAGCTGGCTCATAGGGTGTGACAGCCAGTCTAAAAAGGATTCTGTTTACTGCCCAAGGCCTTGGACAGATAAGTGGACAGGGCATACTTGGGTTTGGTTCATAAAAATTATGGCTTTTTAAGGCAGACCCAATCCGTAGGCTGACTCAAAAGGTACGATGGCCAATCTAAATAAGACTGCCTAGTTGCCCAAGGCCTGAGACAGATAAGTGGTCAGGTATACTTGGGGCTGGTTCATGAAGAATGATGGCCTTTCAAGGCAGACCCAGTCCATAGGCTGGCTGATAAGATATGATGGCCAATCTATTCAAAAAAATAAGTGACAAATATAATAATAAACTGCGCTTGTGTTATAATTCATTTAATAAACAGGTGCACCACTAACATGAGATATTATCACAGTATATGAATTTATGCATAAAATGATATTAAGAAAAGTTCAGTGAGTCCATGAGTCACTGGCGTGACACTTTGACAATATAAACATGTGCAGGTGTTTTGAACACTGCAGTCACCAACAAAGTCCTCCACCTTGTGAACACCACCACCAATCAATGGATGTGCTCTTACCAGAGAGCGTTGACCACCTATTACTGGGGGGGGGGGTCAAAGAAGGCTCATAAACTCCATCCAAAGTATCTCAGAAACTCCATCACCATACGATATTCAGCATACAGGAGACAAAGGAGATCACTCCAAATAGCCAATGGGCCAATCGACAATCCTCTTGTCCCAAACTATGGTATGAGATGGCATATTCCAACAAACAGATAAGACGCCAAATAGTGAAGAAGTCCTTGTGGTGACGAAACCGGTCGGGCTGAGGTGTAATCCTGTCATCGGGTTTGGATGCAAGCACATGAGTGCTCTCTGGTAAGAGCACATCCATTGATTTGGTGGTGGTATTCACAAGGTGGAGGACTTTTTTGGTGACTGCAGTGTTCAAAACACCTACATATGTTTTTATTGTCAGAGTGTCACACCAGGGACTCGTGGACTCACTGAACTTTTCTTAATATTCTTTTTTCTTTTTAGCGCAACACATTTTTGCATATTGCCAATATATTCAGCCTGTCCAAAAGCTAGTCCATAGGGTATGATGGCCAATCTAAATAAGACTCTGCCTAGTGCCCAAGGCCTGAGACAGAAAAGTGGACATGGTATACGTGAGTTTGGTACATAAAGAATGAGGGCCTTTGCAAGGCAGACCCAGTCTATAGTCAAGCTCAAAAGATACAATGGTCAATCTAAATAAGACTCTGCCTAGTGCCCAAGGCCTGAGACAGAAAAATGGACATGGTATACGTGGGTTTGGTACATAAAGAATGATGGCCTTTACAAGGCAGACCCAGTCTATAGTCAAGCTCAAAAGATACAATGGCCAATCTAAATAAGACTCTGCCTAGTGCTCAAGTCCTGAGCCAGGTAAGTAATTTAGGTCTACTTGGGGTAGATTCATAAAGAATGATGACCTTTTCAAGGCAGCTCAAATCCATAGGCTGGCTCATAGGACAGGATGGCCAATCTATCCAGCCAGTTCATAGGCTGACCCATAGTTTATAATGGTCGATCTAAAAAAGTCTGCCTAGTGCCCAAACCTAGGGCTGATAAGGGGACAGGGTTTGTTCATAATGAATGATGTTTTTTTCAAGGCATACCCAGTCTATTTGTCTGCTGCTTGACAATACACCAGGCGCTGCTTATATATATATTAATACTTATGACAAAAAAAAATATAGAACCATCAAAATTCTACTAATACTCACATATTTTCCAGCAGCCAGAAAATTCCTATATTTTGGTGACCCTTTGAACAAATAAATATCAAATTTTGTTATATAGCATGTAAAGTAATATTACTTTAGTAATAGAATTGCAGCATATGTGCAATATGATCCGTTTTTTGGGTTTTTTTTTTTCATTCAGCCCTGCAGTATGCTCAGAAACTTGGTCAAATACAACATTATTTTAACTATTGTAAATGATCATCATTACAATTGCATTTTTGATTTAAACAGTAGGAAATGTGTGTGATGTGCCAAAGACAATAATGCCCCATGTAAATATAAATTTGAATCTCATCTTCAAAAAAAAAGATGTAGATTTGATTTGGCCAACATTACACTTCTGGTCTGATTTGATAATTTAAAGAATAGAGATTTTAGCAAACCTGGCACTCTGAAATTGGATTGGTTACTTTGGAATACTTGGCTTTGCACATCACCTTTTATTAAATACAGCCAGAGCGTGTAACAATGGAGTGTAAGGTCTTGACTGCAGAAGCTTACAATCTAGAGAAAATTAAATGAGGGAAGAGGGGGAAGAATTCAGGAAAGAAAGCTAGAGAGTAAAACAGGATTAAAGGGTATGAAATGGGATCAGGGGATTACAGAAGGGGAAAACGCTGAAGAACGGCAGCTCTATACAGGTAGAACGGCAAAGGTAGCAATGATGAGGAAGACAAGAGTGTTTGGCGGTTGTATTAGTTTAATGAGCAGTGATTAGGAAGCCATTAACTGTACATTGATTGTTCGGTGAAGGTTGAGGCCGAGAGACAAAGATATTTACAGTGGGAGAGAGAAAAGGAGGTGAGAGAGAGAGAGCGAGAGATAAAGTGCAGAGAGAGAGAGAGAAATAAGGAACAAGAAATAGAGAGAGGTAGAGGCAGGAAAATAGAGAAGGAGTGGGAGAGAGAGATAGAGAAAAAGAACTAAGGAAAGAAACATAAAGAAAGACAGAAGAAGAGCATGGGAGAATGAGGCAAGAGAGTAAAAGATAAAAATAAAGAGCAGAGAGAGCAAAATAAGGAAAAAGAAAGAAAGAAAGAGAGAGGTGGAAGTAGGGAAATAGAGAAGGAGGGGTGAGACAGAGAGAGAGAGAGAGCGAGAAAAACAAAACAAAAAAAAGAAACATAAAGAGGGAGAGAGAGACATGAAGTTAGAGTAATAGAAAAGGAAGAGAAAGAGAGAATGGAGAAAGAAAGAAAGAAGGGAGGGAGAGAAGAAGTAAAGAAAGAAAGAAGTAAAGAAAGAGGGAAATAGCACATGGGAGAGAGAGGGAACGGAAAGATAGAAAAGGAAGTAATGAGATAAATAAAAAGAAAAAATAGAGAAAGCGAGAGTAATAGAGTAAAGAGATAGAAAAGTATAAGGAAAAATAGAGAGAGAGAAAAAGAAAGAGGAAAAGAAAGAGAAGTAAGAAAATGGAAAAAAGAGTGAGAAGTAGAAAGAAAGGAAAGAAAGAAACAAAAGGAAAAACAGGAAAAAAATGAAAGGAAAAACAGAAATAAAAAAAAAAGGAAAGAAAGAAAGAAGTAGAGGAGGGGAAAACAAGTGCATGACAAAGAGAACAGAAAGATAAAGAAGAAATTAGATAGAGAGAGAAAGGCAAATAGAGAGTGCAAAGGGTGGAAGAAAAGATCAAATAAAAGGATAAAGCACAGGAGAAACAGAGAGAGAGAGAGAGAGAGAGAGAGAGAGATTCACCCAAGAGGAGAGAGCCACAGATGTTGAGCTAGGTATTAGTGACACATTGGGAAGTGTGAGATAAAATAGGTGAAGCCAGCTGGGGTGGATAGGGAGGGGGGGGGGTGAAGTAAAATACATTTCCTTTAATACTGTGATAAAAGGATGAAGAGTAATTGGAAGAGATGCAGAAGAAAAAAAAAAGTCAGAAAACAAACTGACAGGAGGCAGGGAGCAAGGCTGAGCGAGCCACTGAGTTGGAGTGTGGATGTAGAAGGAGTGTGAATAGAAGAAGAGGGAAAGGATGGAAAGCAGCGGGGGCTGTAAGGAGGAGAGAGCCGCAGAGGTGTGGGGGGAGTGGAGGAGGCTCAGGGAAGCAGTAGTGGATTGTGCAGTGCAGCAGAGAACTCCCCCACCCCCTTGAGCCCCCTCGTCACCGATCGATACAAGACTAAGCAATAAAGCATTTTCATTGTCAGATGCCCTGCATATAGTGACTGGTGTGAGAGCGCCTTGCTCTCCCCCCCTTTTCCACCTAATCTGAGCTGGAGATGCTCTGCAGCTTGAACACCCCCCTCAAGGCCTAGCTCGCCCCCCACTCAGAATTGTACCCCCCCATCCCCCACCCCTAGAGCCTCCACCTTCCGACTCTTCAATAATTCACAGCTAGCACCTTTTTATTACACTGTGGAAAGGCTTCTTTCTGCCTCCCCCCATTTTATTTTATACCTTTTATAAACCCCCCAAATGTATCTTTTTAATTTTAGCTAGCCCGGCTCTCTCTCCTTCTTGTCCCCCAGTTTCTTATAACCGACTCTTTCATTTTCTTTTGTCGCAAAATGCATTGTAGTTTTTATTTCCCTTTTTTTTCTGCTACCCTTTTATTTATTGTTCGCCTATTAAGACGCTTCCTCTTTTTACCCTGTCCTCCGCTAACTGCTTCTGGATGTTCACAGATAAATTTCCATGTCTTGTCAATAAACTGTCAGATACAAGCAGGTGAAGCTTTAATTTGGATACAGTGAGTAATTGTAGCCCCTGCTGAGCTGAATATATAGGGAGTACGCAGGCTAACGATGGTTCTGCGTGACCCAATACCTGCGAGCGAGGCAACCAATTCGAAGGGTTACCTTGCGAGTGATAAAGAGAAGTCATTGAACACAGTCATTACCGCTCGCAAACATTGGTGCTCATTTCATCTTCCCATTTTTACACCTCTAGAGCTCTGGCTTGACCAATGTTCGTTCTAGTTAAGCCCTAAACAATAGTCCCTTTATCAAGGGTGAATGGTATCCATATGTTGGCCAATAGAGGCCTTAGGATGTGCATGATCTGGAGAAGGAGCGGCATGGTTCTTATTGACCACCGTGGTCAGTGGGAGATGAGACCATCTATGTGCATAGAGGGTAGGACTAATCAAGTGCTCTTTAAGCTCTTTAAATCTCCTGCGGTCTGTCCTATTGTTTGAATCACATTGGTTTTAATGAGAGGCAATACACAAGGGCTTTGCAGCTGCGCAGTTGGAAAATCTCCCACAATCCCACAATTCTGTTGCATCATTTAAAGTACAAATAAAAGGCTCCTAAACAAGTACCTAAACAAGTACCAAATCCAGTTACTGCCTAATGCACAAGCCTTATGAAATACAAAAAAAACGTTATCTTCTCTGACTGGGCCAAATCATTGTTAATTTGTGTCTCACGTGCTCCCCCTACCAGACACTGCAGTTCACAGGGGGAGGGTATCAGCAACAGAGGCAGAGCTGTCAATTTGGAAAGCAGTGGGTGGAACTAGGTCTGCCTAAGTGCTGATTGACAAGCTGCAACAGTGACAATGCTGATTGCAATGCTTCTGCTACATCTTCTCATCCCACTGTAGTGCAGGTAGGCCCAGCCTGCATGAGAGTGTGAACTCTGCTCTGAGATTGGGAGCAGTGCAGTGTTGTTGCCGCATCATCACAGGAAGCTGCATTAGGTGGACTTCATTGGTATTTGTGGGACTTTACAAGAGAACTAAAATAAATTTTTTTATGGGAGGTCATAGTTCTACATCGTATTAGTGATCAACTATCTAGCCTTCAACAGAAGAACTAGAGTAGTATAATAATCTCTGAACAATTGATTATTTATGAGTTTGATGAGCATCTTTGTCTCATTTTAGGCTTACCCCCGCTGGATTAATTCAACAAGACTGATCGATCTTTCAGCAGTTTCCAAATATCTTATGCAGTAGTGTTAAATAGTGGAAAAAACTGCGCTAGAACAAGAAAATACCAAATATAGGCAGCAGCAATATTGTGATAAACATAGGAGAAATAGTAGTAGAAAAGAAAACTGCGCCAAAAAATTATATAAATATATCCCAATCTGGGATATCTAAGTCCAAAGATGTATCCTCAAGATGGAAAAATCCAGAGGGGGAAAACCAATGGGCTACAGTGTATCCGACAATCTTGTACGTTAGCACATCTTGCTTGGCATAAACACTATTAGAAATGGCTGCTTACCAGATAGAAGGTAAGTAAACACAGTCGACTGTGACCCAGCCGCGGCCTTTACAAACAAGGGAGATCATAGGCATGCCCACGGGGTGTGCCGGGTGTGCCCAGGCACACCCTAATCATCCCTGTGCTCTTGTTCTTTGCTGACTTAGACTGCCTGCAACATGTCCCTATAATGTCCCTATAACACCGCCAGTGCCTGGGGTCGGGTCCGGACAACAAAAACAGGTGTGTGCTGCTGCTGTGAGTGGGAGGATTGAGCAGGGAGGGAACTAGGACTGCCGCGGAGTAACCCAGCTGGGAGCTGCATTTGCCGATGCAGCTTCTATAGTTCCCGGCTGCAGGTCCCGCAGGCGCCGGCGGAGTGATCCACAACTGCACTCCGCCCCCCCTCCGGCCTTTCTCTACCCTAGAAGCAGCGGACTATCCTGAATAGCGGCAGGCGAGTGGCTTCAGGCAGCCTGCTAGATCAAGGTAAGTGAGAGAGACAGGCAGACAGCACTGAGCAGGGCAGCGGGTGGGCAGATTATGCACTAGAAAAAAAAAATAGCCAGCCAAGCCAACCATCATGAACCTTACCCTGGGCCCTGGCTTGTCACTATATATATATATATATATATATATATATATATATATATATATATATATATATATACACTTTTTTGCTGACAAGCCAGGGTTGATATAGTTTTAATTGTATATGTAATATAAATATATATTAATTTTTACACAATATATATATATATATATATATATATATATATAGTGTAAAAAAAAAAAAATATATATATATATATATATATATATATATATATATATATAAATAAATAAATACGCACTTTTTTGCTGACGAGCCAGGGTTCATATAGTTTTAATTGTATATGTAATATATATTTATTTTTACACAATATATTTATATATAAATATATATATAGTGTAAAAATATATATATATATATATATATATATATATATATATATTACATATACAATTAAAATGACGGTATATGAACCCTGGCTTGTCAGCAAAAAAGTGTGTATTTATTTATATATATCTATATATAGATATATACTACATGTCTTTGGTATAAAAAAATAAATCCCAAGTGTATATTAACCACTTCCCATATGCCCACAGCCCCAATATCTGGTGGTCGGAAAGCAGTAACAAATGTGGGTTAACGTACGGTACCTGTACGTCAGCCCACATTGGAGCAGTGGCGGCTGGTGCTCAAATTTTTTTTGGGGGGCGCAAACTGAAAAAAACCCCCCATCAATTGCAGCCACTGTGCCCATCAAACGCAGCCTCTGTGCCCATCAAACGCAGCCTCTGTGCCCATCAAACGCAGCCACTGTGCCCATCAAATGCAGCCACTGTGCCCATCAAACGCAGCCACTGTACACATAAATTGCCGCTACTGTGCCATCAAACGCAGCTACTGTTCCCATCAATTGCTGCCAGTGTGCCCGTCAATTGCTGCCACTGTGCCTATCAATTGCCGCCAATGTGCCCATCAATTGCCGCCAATGTGCCCATCAATTGCTGCCAGTGTGCCCTTCAATTGCTGCCAGTGTGCCCATCAATTGCCGCTAATGTTCCCATCAATTGTCGCCAGTGTGCCCATCAATTGCTGCTAATGTGCCCATCAATTGCTGACACTGTGCCCATCAATTGCTGCCAGTGTGCCCATCAATTGCTGACACTGTGCCCATCAATTGCTGACACTGTGCATCCCCCGCCCCCCCGACACTTACCTGTCTTGGTGGGGCAGCGGGTCATGGCGGCGGTGTCCTGCACGCTCCTCGGTGTCTTCTCCCGTCCTCTCTTCCCATCCTCTGCTATGATTGGATGCCTGATAGGAGTCCAATCATAGCGCCTGTCGTTTCAGACAATCAGGTGACAGGTAACAGACCCAAGCACTGATCGTCTTATAATCTCATCGTGTGTACAAGGCATAAGGAATATTTTCAATCTCAGAAATTAAAAAAACACATAAACTACATAAAAGATGGTTGTGTATGAGTGAACAGCAGGTTGAAAGACTTGTTACCTAAGTCAGAATTTTTTTTCTTTTCAATCAAGAAAAAGGTTAATAATAATATAAAGGATTACAAATATTCATCAAATAAAAAAAAAACTCATCTTAGATTGTAATAAAACAGAAAAAATAATAAAAACAAATAATATATTATAGAACAACAACTGATTGGAGTGTCATATAAAGGTTCAAAAAACGCACTCAAAATGTCATCAGTTAACTAGGTAGGAATAATCTTTCGGTGCTCATTAAACTTCACAGAACAAAAGTACAATCATCAACAGATGGAACCATAAAGCATTAATGGAACTTAAATTTGTCTAAAATAAGATGTGGAGTGGCCAAGCCCGGGAAATAAAGCCAACATTGCCATATGGACTGGAATTTCTTGGGTGAACGTCTATGCTGATAGGTATTATTTTCCCTAATGAGAATGTATTTTACCTGCTCAATCCATTGTGTACGGCTCGGTGGTGAGGGGGAGAGCCAGAAACCTACAATAAGTTTCCTTGCCAAATATAAGAGACGGGTGACAGTTATGTAAGTAGATGGGTGTATTGTTCAACTTCATGTGCCCCTTAAAGACAAATCAGTGGATCCATAGGGAGCCGTACGTCATAACCAATCATAATTAAGGCTGAATTCCAGAAACAAAAACTTTATTTTAAATATATTCCTCAATAGTTATAAAAGGTAATAAAAGTAGCAGCTGCATCTGTCAACAAATTTCGAATTATTTCAGAAGCATTTTAAACTGATGCTATAGACCAGTGGTTCTCAACCTTTCTAGTGCCGTGACCCCTTGATAAAATTTCCCAAGTTGTGGGGACCCCTAACAGTAAAATTATTTTCGTAGCGTGGGTTGTCAGCATCCAAGGCAAGACAAGTAATTTGCGCCCCCAACCCACAGGCATTTAGCGCTCCCTGAGTCCCTTCCACTTGTACAGTATTAAAACCCCTAATGCGGCGTACACACGATCGTTTTTCATGCCGTTAAAAATGCCATTTTTTAAAATGGCCATTAAAACCGATCGTGTGTATGCTCCAGAGCACTTTTAACGGCGTGAAAAACGGCCATTAAAAATTTCGAACATACTCTATTTTTTCACGTCGTTTTTCATGTCGTTTTTTTTAACAACGTGAAAAACGATAGTGTGTATGCTTTTACGAGGGGAAAAAAAACGCGCATGCTCAGAATCAAGTATGAGACGGGAGCGCTCGTTCTGGTAAAACTAGCATTCGGAATGGAGATAGCACATTCGTCACGCTGTAACGGACTGAAAAGCGCGAATCGCCGCTCAACAAAGTTTACTAACATGAAGGGTGGCGCCATTCGAATGGAACTTCCCCTTTATAGTGCCGTCGTACGTGTTGTACGTCACTGCGCTTTGCTCGAGCGTTTTTTTTAATGATCGTGTGGATGCAAGACAGGCTTGAGAGGAAACATGAAAAAAAAACGACGAGAAAAACGTCGGTTAAAAAAATGGCATGAAAAATGATCGTGTGTACGCCGCATTATGGTACATTTTAGGATGTACCTCTCTTTCGCTTTGTTCTACTTTCTTTCCCTTTGATCTCTCTCTATCCTAATTTCTTGTTTTTTCCCCCCATCCCTCTCTCTAGCCATATTTCTTGTTCTTTCTCTTTTTCTTTCTCTCCCTTTTTCTTTGTTCATCCCTCTCTTTTCCTCTCCCTTCCATGTATTCTCTATTTTTATTCCTTCTCTTACTCCTTGGTGGGGCTGGGGGGGAATGGGATAAGTGGCAGTGCTGTGGGGAGTTCTGATCAGCCAACTTAGGTGCTCTTGATCAAGGTCATCTGCTGATCTGAGAACTGTAGTGGGGACTTTAAATGGCAACTATAATCACAGGTAGTGTTATTCACTGTGTCTCCAACTTTGTGGTGTCTCGTAGCAGTGACACCTATGCCAAAATCAGGAGATAGGGTCTCCTCCAACACCTCTCACTTCACATTCCTCCCCAGTAAGCTGACCTCTAGTCTCTGCCCCCCACCCATGCCGTGAACTGAATGGGCGGCTGCGAAGAGGCTGAGTGGGTCGGCCACGGGCTCCAGGAACAGCCCAGCTGGGCGACCACGGGCTCCAGGAACAGCCCAGCTGGGCGGCACCAGGCTCCAGGGACAGCCCAGCTGGGCGGCCACAGGCTCCAGGGACAGCCCAGCTGGGCTGCCGCAAAAAGGCTGGGAGAGCGGTGCGGGCTTCAGGAACAACCCAGTATTCGGTGACCCCTGGCAAATCAGAATTCGACCCCCGAGGGGGTTCCGACCGCCAGGTTGAGAACCACTGCTATAGACGCAAGCCTGAAGCTATTGACACAGGCCCTTAAAGCGGAACTAAACCAACAATTTAATGGTTAAAAAAAACTGTTACATTCCCTGCATGCCGAGAATGCTGTCATATTTACTTGTGCTCTCAACCAAACTATCAATCCATCAAATGGTTGGCGTCACAACTGATCACATGTGCTGCACCATAGCAGTTGCAGATCAAACGTAAGCTAAGATGACAGCTTCCTTGGCTGAAAACAATAGGAGGGTTTATTTCTGCTCTAAAGGTTCCTTTATAAAAAAACAAAAGACAAACGTGTCATACTTACCCTCCTCTGTGCAGTTGGTTTTGCACAGAGTAGCCCCCGACCCTCCTCTTCTGGGGTCCCTTTGGCGGCGCTCCTGGCTCCTCCTCTTCTCGAGTGCCCTGTTGGAGAGCCACTCTCCCTCTGGGCACTTGTGCGGGCACGCTACCATGTCCTGCTGCTGCGTCTATTGACACATACAGCAGGACTCGGCCCTGCCGCCGACTCCCGCATCATTGGATTTGATTGACAGCAGCGGAGCCAATGGCTGCGCTGCTATAAATCTATCCAATCAGGACCCAAGACACTGGCTGGAGCTGGTGTGCTCGTCCCCATCGCTGGAAAGACCGGGTTCAGGTAAGTAAAAGGGGGGCTCTGGGGGGCAGCTGCATCACAGGAGGATTTTCACCTTAATGCATAGCGTGCATTAAGGTGAAAAACCTTGAGGGTTTACAACCCCTTTAAGATGGTTAAAAGAAAACAAAGGGCAAAAGAAGAGGGTAAGTTGAAGAAGGTAATAAAAGTAGCAGCGACATCATCACTGTACATAGCTTGTGCCGAGAGCAGAGCTGTGGGAGGGGCCCAACAGGCTCCGCCTACTGCAGGCTGTCTACAGAAAACTACAGGAGGGGGCAGGGACAAGACAAGTCCCCCTGCCCAAGGAGAGAGAAGAGCTGTGACTGGTCTTTATTACAGGAAGGAAAAAATTAACACTAGGTTATTGCACAGATCTAGAAGAGATACAAAGCACACCAAGATTCAAGGAACAATACACATGAATCTTGTTTTTAGAGAATATTTGCTTATCCCGGAGTTCATATTTATTTTTTCATTGATCTGACTTCAGTACATTAAAATTTCATTGGTTACTATGGATTACTGCACTTTGTAGAGTGCCACTGCTGTTTGATGCGCTACTCCAACGCATGCGTTTGAGCGGAAAGTGCTGCAGGGGCTGTGCCTGACCTGCTTTGCTAGCAACACGAATGGACCTGCCCCGTTCACAGACACACAAAGCAGGCCAAACGCAGCCTCAGAATGGTCATCCACACTACACATTGTAAATGGAAATCTGCAGACTTGCGATTAAAGTGTGCTTCAAACACAGAAAAGCCTGAGCGCGTAACAATGAATTTCGACGACCGTTCAGCCAGCGAGTTCTAATCTCATCCCGAACAGTCCTTCTTTGAAACCTGTGTTTTGTGAATGGATTATACAGACATTTTCAGCTCGCGAAAACATTTTGGACAGATGCTACGTATTTTTTTCTGGCTTTCGGAAGCTCAATGTTGCTTAATCTTTGCGGTGACCGAACATCCTGTGAAACACTGAAATCTATGGCAGTGCTTTAAAACAACTGAAAAAAGATTGGAAGTCAAAATATATTGAGTCCCACAATTAAAAGATTAAACCAAGCTTTGCAGCTTGCCAGTCTCCAACTGTCTTGGAACTACAGGGCCCAGTGTGTTTGGAAATTGGGCATGTTGGGACTTATAGTTCCTCAGCAGCTGAATGACCACTGGCTGCCAAGACATGAGCTCCAGCCTCCTTTTGGTCTATCTAGAAATGCTAAAACTAGTGCACTCAGAACCGGGTGCAGCTGTGTATGGTAGCCAATCAGCTTCTAACTTCAGCTTGTCCAATTAAGCTTTAACAATGAAACCTGGAAGCTGATTGGTTTCTATGCCAAGCTGCACCAGATTTTGCATGCTCCAGTTTTAGTAAGGGCAGTTGCCCCAGAGCTTAGTAAATGAGGTAAAGCTTCACATTGCAAAGAATACCCAATCAGGTGCAAGAAAAAAAAAAAAATTGGAACAACTCAGAAATTACTTTTCATGCTGCTGTTGCTGAGTAATCGGCAGTGGAAAAACAACGGCTTTGGCACCTTCTATTTAAAGTCCAACTCCAATCTGGGCACATCCTCACAATTTTTGCGCCTGCCCATCTTGGATTACTTTTTCACATTTTCATAAAAAAATAAAAATAAATGTAGCATAATTTAAACTGGAATGGGACTGGCACTGGACTAGTAGGAGGATCCAATGAGCAGCAGTGGAATAGTGAAACAATGCAAGGGGCAGCGGTGGATTGGTCGGAGGATGCAAGGATCAGCGATGGACTAGTAGGAGGATGCAAGGAGCAGCGATGAACTAGTAGGAGGATGCAAGGAGCAGTGATGGACTAGTAGGAGGAAGCAAGGAGCAGCTATGGACTAGTAAGAGGATGCAAGGGGCAGTGATGGACTAGTAGGAGGATGCAAGGAGCAGTGATGGACTAGTAGGAGGAAGCAGGGAGCAGCTATGGACGAGTAAGAGGATGCAAGGGGCAGTGATGGACTAGTAGGAAGATCCTAGGAGCAGTGATGGATTAGTAGGAGGATGTAGGAAGCAGTGATGGACCAGTAAGGAGGATGCAAGGAGCAGCAATGGACTAGTAGGAAGGTGCAAGGAGCAGCAATGGACTAGTAGAAAGATGCAAGGAGCAGCAATGGATTAGTAGGAAGATGCAAGGTGCAACGGTGGACTAGTGAGAGGATGCAAGAGGCAGTGTTGGACTAGGAGGATGCAAGGAGCAGCGATGGACTAGTAAGAGGATGCAAGGAGCAGCAATGGACTAGTAGGAAGTTGCAAGGAGCAGCAATGGACTAGTAGGAGGATGCAAGGGGCAGCGATGGACTAGTAGGAGGAAGCAAAGAGCAGCGATAGACTAGTAGGGGGATGCAAGGAGCAGCGATGGACTAGTAGGAGGATGCAAGGAGCAGCGATGGACTAGTAAGAGGATGCAAGGAGCAGCAATGGACTAGTAGGAAGTTGCAAGGAGCAGCAATGGACTAGTAGGAGGATGCAAGGGGCAGCGATGGACTAGTAGGAGGAAGCAAAGAGCAGCGATAGACTAGTAGGGGGATGCAAGGAGCAGCGATAGACTAGTAGGGGGATGCAAGGAGCAGCGATAGACTAGTAGGGGGATGCAAGGAGCAGCGATAGACTAGTAGGGGGATGCAAGGAGCAGCGATAGACTAGTAGGGGGATGCAAGGAGCAGCGATGGACAAGTAGGAGGATGCAAGGAGCAGCGATGGACTAGTAGGAGGAAGCAAAGAGCAGCGATAGACTAGTAGGGGGATGCAAGGAGCAGCGATAGACTAGTAGGGGGATACAAGGAGCAGCGATGGACAAGTAGGAGGATGCAAGGAGCAGCGATGGACTAGTAGGAGGAAGCAAGGAGCAGCGATAGACTAGTAGGGGGATGCAAGGAGCAGCGATGGACTAGTAGGAGGAAGCAAGGAGCAGCGATGGACTAGTAGGAGGAAGCAAGGAGCAGCGATGGACTAGTAGGAGGAAGCAAGGAGCAGCGATAGACTAGTAGGGGGATGCAAGGAGCAGCGATGGACTAGTAGGAGGATGCAAGGGGCAGCAATGGACTCCTTGGAAGGTGCAAGGAGCAGCAATGGACTAGTAGGAAGATGCAAGGAGCAGCAATGGACTAGTAGGAAGATGCAAGGGGCAGCAATGGACTCGTAGGAAGATACAAGGAGCAGCAATGGACTAGTAAGAGGATGCAGGGAGCAGCAATGGACTAGTAGGAGTATGCAAGGCGCAGTGGTGGACTAATAGGAATTATAGGAGGATGCAAGGTGCAGTGATAAACTAGTAGGAGAATGCAAGGAGCAGCGAAGAACTAGTAGAAGGATGCAAGGATCAGTGATGAACTAGTAGGAGAATGCAAAAAGCAGAAATGGACTAATAAGAGGACGCAAGGAGCAACAATGGAGTGTAGAGATGGCTATATATATATATATATATATATATATAATATATATTATATTATATAGAAGGAAATAGGGCAAATCTGTATTAGAAAAGCATGGAGTTGTGCTATAATTATATGACTGTTGCAGGTATCTGCATGGAGTTTGAGCTCGCCACACTGCTCTATATATTCATTGGTTGCTGCAGGCAACACAGTTAATTCTCCTTTTCATCAGTTTTTAAAAAGCTCTAGTAATTCTTATGAAAGATTATAAAAATTCTATAGAGCAGTTTGAGTTATAGCAAGCAATAGGAGGAAAGCGACATCTGACAATAATGTCCATTATAGGGACGGCTAGATTTTACTAGGAACAATTAATAGAGCTATTAGCAGAGATGCAGGCAGCTCTTATGTGGAGGAGATGGAGGAATTTATAAGAGAAGTTTTTATATAGAGCAATAGAAGGATTATTTGGGAATTCTGCACAGTGCTATGGCAAGAATTTATGGTGCAGTAAGATGCTTAATAGGGAATTGAGTCTTTTTTTCCCCTTATATAAGAAAATAAATTGCAGAAGTCACAGTGGGACAAAACAAGCATTTACCGTGTTCTATTATAGTCCTATCTCGATTTGTGTAAGTAGATGGAACAGAAATGGTGAGCAGGACAAACTGGAAGAGATATTGGAAAGAGCTTTTATGCGGTACAATTCAAGGAGTGAGCTTTGCACAGGATCCCGGGTTTAAAGGGAGGTTAATTAAACCCAGGAAGGGATGTATTGCTTGTATGTGGGTGTAGCAATAATTAATTATATTCATTTTTATGTGGTTTTGGTTGAGCTGTAAATGGCCTATGTCACATGCAAGGTAGCTGATGAATTATCTAATTAATGGTGGGATTAATCATCGAAATGGGCTTCTTATGTGGTGCAGCTGGTAGATTTGTATGTGATTAAATGTGTCAGCACCTTCAACCTCTTAAGATGGAAAGTGTCTGAAGAGAAAATTGTTCTTGTTGCCCAGAGCAACCAACCAGGCATTCACTGGCATTCTTTTATGCTTCACTAAAAAGATAAAAGGGGAATCTCATTTATTTCTGTGTACAACAAGAAAAGTTCTTCTTTCAGTAATGATCATGAAACCCTGAGCCTTCAAACAGAACAAAACTATCAGACCCTCCAGTGTCCTCTTTCACTGAGCCCTCAAACATTATCCAGTCTTCAGATCCTGCACTCGCATTATCACGGAACCTACCTGGAAAACCTTTACCTTCCTTACTCATTAAACCTCCACACAGAACCTATAGAACCTCCACCATCCTCCATCTTTAAGCCTCTACACAGAAGCTAGCTTTCAGAAGCTCCCGCTGCCCCCATAACTGAGCCTCGACACAAAATGTAGCCTTCCGAACATCCACCCTCCTTTGTCACAAAGTTCTTATACAGAACTAAGTTTTCAAAACCTTCACCACTAAGCCTTTACACAGAACCTAGCTTCCATAGCCTGCATCCTCCTCTAATATTGAGCCTCCACACATAATCTAGTCTTCAGAACTTCCAACCTACTTGATCACTATGCCTCTACACATTTTCTGGTTTTCAAAACCTCTGCGTTCCTCTATCACAATGAACCTAGCCTTCAGAGCTTCTACCCACTCCATCGTTGAGCTTTTACACAAATCCTGATCTTAAGAGCTTTCACTGTTGTCCGTCTTTGAGCCTCCACCCTGGACCTAGCCTTCAGAACCTCATGCCTTTTCTTCCAGTTAATCCTCACACAGAATCTTTCCTCCAGGTTCTTCCAATCATGAGCTTCGACATAGAACCTAGTATTTTGAACCACCAGCCTTTGCTCTGTGACTAAGGGCAGCTGTTGGTTGCAGATATCTCTCCAAGGAAGATTACCAGCGAGTTGATGGAGTATGGTAACCAACATAATTCTTGCCCAATAATCATAGTTTAACATACGTGTAGCATACGGCCCTCTTTCTCCGCTGTCTTTGGCTCGCTCACAGGAGAAAAAGGAACACCATGCCCACCATGCCCGTACCCATTGGTTTGCAGAGGTTAAGCACACTTGTTTTAACTTACGGGTCTTGCAGCAAGGTTCTCCACAAAGCTGGTTTCTGTCCCTAGAATGTAAGGACAAAGTCTCTATACCCCAAGTAAGGTCCACCCCAGTAGCCACTCCAACATAGATTTTATTTTCCTTATGCATGAACATCCACAAAGTTAAGAAGAGAGAAAGGTGTTAGGAAGACAGATCAATTCAGGCACTCCTGGCTTCTTCGCCACTCGATCCCGAGTGGGGATAGTCACCCAATGGCACTAGCAGCCGGCGTGTAGCTCGGACAGTCTATCAGATTCCCTAATGGATGCGTTCAGGAGATCCTCTGCTACAGAATCTACGGTATCCCAAACCTCCTAATGGCCAAGATGTTAGGCCCCTTTTCGGATGGATGACATCCCTCTAGAGAGTTACTGGGCCCCTTCCTTCACTGTGATCTCTCACCAGTCCCTCGGAACGGTCCTCCCCCAGCCTCCTCTTCTAGAAACGGGTCCCCTCGCAAGGCGGCACCCTGGGATTCCTCCTCCCGAAGCGGGCTTCAGCTAAAGGTGCTGGGCCCAGGGCTGAAGTTGCAGTCCCAGGACTAAAGGTGCCTGGGACTGAGGCACACGTGGCCCCATGACCTGGAGGGCCATGCAGTCGAACTTGGACCTGAAACACTCTTCCCCCCGGGTACAGGTCCCCGGGGTAGCAACTAAAACACTGACCAGTGGCGTCGGCCCCTTTTGTACCCTCTCCCGGCATACACAGCGGATAGACCACGCCCACTGCATGGCTGCCGAGAGAGGACACCCAATCGCCACTCCATCACACGTGGTTCAACCCCGAGTACAAGTGACTGCGCCACCCATACTTCTAAGGGGAACTGCACGCCAGGCGAAACAGCAGCAAGGCAGAGTCCAGTAAATTGAAAGATTCGAGCCAACTACCACTCGAATCACCCCTAAATTTAGTATAGCAGCCCCTAAATTTGGGACCCCCGCTACATATGCATTACTTTTCTTCTTCTTTTTTCTACATAGAAGAGTTAAGGATTGGGCCCAGTCACAGGGCAATTTTCCAGCAAGCTGGAAAATCTTCCTGTGCAATGAAGAGGACCACTGACCACCAAAAATGGTCATTATTGCTCTGCAGCAGTTCAGAAATAGCCTGATTATTGCAAATGATGCTTGAAATTGAGTCAGCTGGAGTCTTTAAACAACTAGTCTTTAGATCCTCTGGCTTGCATTGCTTTTGAGTATCTTGTGTTCAGCATATCTAGTCTTCCCTTCTACAGAGTTTCTACATACTATATAGCCCTCATATCCAGTTAGTAAGCCTTTACATAGAGATAAACCTAACCTCCAGTGTCTGGTGCTTTGAATTTTTTAAATGTGGCTAATCTTGTTTTCTTAGAAAATCCATCCTCATTCACAGATGCAAACTGTGCATAGGTACTATGGTTCTGCACACTTGCTTGAACTAGAAATGCAAACTAACCTAGTCACATGAACCAGGCCATAGGTCACCGCATTAGCTTTAGGGCAAAAGTACGCAAAGAAAAAAAGCAGACTTGTATTCTTTCCCCATTAACTGGGAATAAGAAGCAGCGTACCATATTGCATGCTGTTCATTATATGTGCCTTTCCATTATTTATAACAGCCAGCCTCATACTACCCTGCTGCGTAAATGCTGTTTTGACTATTTTTGTATATAGTTCTTCACATCAGTACTTACGCTACATCGTATTTCTATGCGTTAGGTCACAGTTAAGTCACCTGTTTAGGTCACACTTAAAAAGAGACTATAATCTTTTGGGGTCAGTTTTATTTTAGAAAGTTTTGCAATTCTATAAAGTTCTTTTGTTAATATATATGCTTTTATTTTTTATATAAACTGTTATTTTACAAATAAATATTTAATACAGGGACCTTCCATGGTACAGTGTTTTCAGGTCATGCTGGGATTTCCAATAAGAAAGCCCAGCACCGCCTTTGCACTTGTTGACTTCTGCTAAAGATTTTAAATCCAGATTTGTACTGGCTATAGAAGCAAAGAGGGAGGGGACCTGTCATTCATTGTGTGTGTGTAATCTAATCTTGTAATTATAACATAAAGGTAAAAGAGTCTTCTAAAATCTGGAGTACTGGCCTCGCTTCTGCCACCAGCTGGCTGCAAGCGACAAGTGTGAATTTTCTGATGCAGTGTTTCCTATGTTCCTGAATTAAAGTGATACTAAACACACACTGTTTAATTTACATTGCCCCTTCTATTTCTGTATATGGATGATGGCACTGTAATTATTTTAATTTAAAAAAATCTAAGTACCTTTTTCCTAATCCATTTACAGCTGTCACATGACCCAGCTCTTTCCCAGTCTGTCTGCAGGGAAACATAAGCAGGAGGAGCTTCTAGTAAAAAATAAAAACAAAAACAAAAAAAAACAGCCTTTGGAATACAGAGTAAAAAAATAATAATAATAACAATGAACTATTTTAAATATAAATATATATTTGAACTCAAATCTGTATTATTTTGTGGAAATAACATGGTGTGGGGGGATTTCTGCCAGTCACAAGCTGTGTCACACCCCTCCAGTCTGTGTCTTAGAATAAGAGGGAGGTGAAGCCTCCATCAATCTACATGTAACATCCTGCCCCCATTGTGTTTAGCTGGTTAGTGGGCATGGAGGAGAAAGGAAAGAGTGGGCTGGCATTTACCACTGTCTATACGCCCACATGTGTGATTCTATAGTCACATGGGCTGCTCAGATGTGATAGGGAGGAAATGCTCAGCAGAGAAACTCACTGAAAACTGAGTATGTGTAGAGTTGCCGACACTGCTCTGCAAAATCCCCCCACTGAGCTTAAGACTTAGACAGAAGGGGAAATAGAAAACAACAGGATCAACCAAGTTATTTTCAGAATACAGAAAATGAATCTCATAGTGCAGCCCTCCAAATTTCCACTTGCCTGCTCGCATTTGGCGAGTGAAATTAAGAGGACTGCGAGTGTTCTGGCCAGCTCGTCTCGTCTCAGGCAGGGAGTGGGTCTGCTGAGCTCGGGCGGGGGGGGCGGGCAGGCTGGCCAGCTCTGCTCGTCACAGGTGGGAGGCGGATGGAGTGAGGGTACGCTTAGCTGGGGCGGGGGGGCAGGTCGGTCAGCTCTGCTCGTCACAAGCGGGGGGCGGGGTACCGGCCAGATCTGCTCATCTCAGGCGGGGGGCGGGTCCGCTCAGCTCGGGCGGGGTGGCGGGTCGGCCAGCTCTGCTCGTCACAGGCAGGAGGCGGGTACACTTAGCTCGGGTGGGGGGGCGGGCCGGCCAGCTCTGCTCGTCACAGGCGGGGAGCGGGTATGCTTGTCACAGCTCTGACGGGGAGGCAGGCTGGCTGGCTAGGCTCAGTTTGTGCGGTGGGGGAGTGTCCGCTCAGCTTGGGAGGCGGACCAGCTTCCTCGGCTCGTCTGGTGTGGGGGCGGGTCTACTTCGATCAGGAGGGGAGGCGGGCCAGCTGGTTCGGCTCAGCTTGTGTGGAGGGCGGGTCTGCTCAGCTCAGAGGACAGGAAGGCAGGACGGCTGCCTTGGCTCAGGCAGTGGGCGTGTTCAGACTTTCCACCATCTGACAGTTCCTACGGAATGGCTGTTGATGCAGGAGCTGATGCTAGCAAAGTCAGTAGATGTCTGACCACACGACAAGCTTGGGCATGCGCTACCCTTTAAATATCAGGTACCACAAAGCAGCTTGAAAAAATACTCTTGTTTTATGGGTGAAAAAAAAAAATCTAGTATTGTTCAGAATTTCATTTTGTGCTGAAACATGTGTCTGAAACATATAGTGACATGGGTTTATCATTAGGTGTGTCATTTACATATTACTTTTACACATTTGTTGTGTCTAGAGAGGAGCACTTTCTGTCTGTCGGCACAATAAGTTTCCTTCCTAAAGTGCACCTGTACTTTTTCATGCTTGGCAAAGTAATAGATTAAGTTTACAGTGTCCATCTCCCTTCTCCCCCAACTACCCTTCTATTTCTGAGTATGTGAGAGCGTGCCAGTTTCTCCCCCTTTAATCCACCATACAGTTCTGGGTCCCTAAACAGCAAGTCACTAGGCTTAAAGCAGATCTCCACCCAAAAGGTAAAGCTCTGCTTGTTTGCTTTACCCACTTCAGGTGAGATTGCTGCCCAACAATTTGCGACGATCTACGAAATTTCCAGGCCCTCCTCCTTACCCCCACTGCCTTCTGGCAGACACACAGGTCCCAGAATTTACGAGGGCATTTTTAGGGTTGGGTGGGGCAACTGGTGGCGAGTAACTCAGGACTTGAAATTTTGAGCCCTGTCATAGTGACTGAGTGAGTATGAACAGCATGTAATACACATTTATTGATAATGCTTTGGCTAGGGGAGCAGGTGATTCTAACCTATTCATCCCACAATGCAATGCTTTGTACCTGCATGGCTAATTATTGAATAAATCAGGGAGAGGGAGGCAAAAGGAAGATGAGTATAGGCAATGGTGGAAAGGAGGGGGTGGGGTGTCATTTTTAAAGTGATACTGAACGCAGACTGTTTAATTGACATTGTCCCTTCTACTTCTGTATGTGGAAGATGGCACTGTAATTATTTTAATTTAGGAGGCATGAAAGGTGGTGGGTTCAAATCCTAACTTTAAGAAGAAAAGTTGGGTTTTACTTAATAACTTTAGCTTACTATAGCCCACATTTTACTGATCAGTTTAACAGTTGACTTTGGTAAACTCGTTTTTTTCATCATATCGACAGTCTTTTATGCCCAGGTTTGTGATGCTTCTACTTTTTCACATTTCTAGAGGGTAAAATTGTTAACAGGTTGCAACGGGTCCTTTTTAAAAAAAATATTTTTAATGTTTTTTACCATAACGATTTATTATGAAATCGGAGATGTGTTTTAATGACATGGTGAAATCTACAGCAACCGCTACAGCATGCATGACTTGTACTACACTAAGCTGTAAAGAACTGGCGTGATTGCTTTTCACACATAATGCCTTATGCCGTGTACACACGATCGAGTTTCACGGCGGTGAAAACACCGCCGTGAAACCCGACGGGAAAAACGAGGACCGGCTTGGTCCCCTACACACGGCCGTTTTTCACAACATGTTTTCTCTTGGTCGAGAAAACTGGCCATGTGTAGGCTCCCTATCAGTGTTTCCCTATGGGAAAACTGCAGCGGAAAAAAATGCGGCGATTCGCGACGAGAAAAATTAGAGCATGTTCTAATTTTTCTCGTCGTGATTCTTGTCGTTTTTCTCGTCTGGAAAAATGCTGGAAAGCCCACACACGGCCGTCTATCTAGTCCATGAGAAAAAATGTAATTTTTCCCGACGAGAAAAGTGATCGTGTGTACGCGGCATCTCACCCATATAGACAGTTTGGCACAAACACCATATAGCCAGAAGTTTGAAGGCATCTCTCCAAATGATTGAATGTAACTGTATGGATAATTCTGCACTTCTAACTTTTTGGTAACAGTTTGGAAAATATAATTTTTCTGTTCAAGCATGACAATGTCCCTGTGCACAAAATCAGCTCCACAAATATATATTGTAGTTTATTGAGTTTGGTGTGGAGGAACTTTAGTGGCCTGCAAAAAGCACTGCCCTCAATTCTACAGAATGCTTTTGGGATGATTTGAAATTCTGTTTGCAAGCCAAGTCTTCCAGCCCAACATAAACACCTGTCTCTTTTGGCTGCAGATTCCCACAAAGACATTCCAAGATCTTATGAAAAACCCTCTTAGTAGAGTGGAGGCTGTTATGGCGTAAAGGTGGGGTAAACTCCATATTAATGCCTATAGTTTTGGAATGGGATGTCCAAAAAGCTCATATAGGTGTGATGGTCAGGTTTCAACAAAGTTTGACTATACAGTACAGTCTTTCTCAACTTTTCAACATGATGGAACCCTTAAATCAAATTTCCGGTGTCAGGGAACCCCTGCTAAAAATTACTATATCTACAACTCATGGTACATGATGATCAGTGGAAAGAATGCTCCTTACACTTGTGGTCACTGGGAAGAATTACCCCCTACAGATAGATAAAAAGACCAATGGTGTCAGTGGGAACTTATCTGAGAGGGAGAAACTGCTCAGCAACCTGTGGAGGGACCCTAGGATTCCATGGAATGCTGGTTGAGAAACTGTGATCTAGTATTTAGGCCCCTTTCACACTGGGGCGGGCAGGTGCGGTGGCGGTATAGCAGCGCGATTTTCAGCGCTGCTATACCGTCGTTCTTACCGCGGTATGCGGCCGCTAGGGGGGTGAATTTAACCCCCACTAGCGGCCGAAAAAGGGTTAATACCGCTCGCAAACCGCGGCTATTGCCGCGGTCTGCGGGCGGTATTACCGCCATGTCCCATTGATTTCAATGGGCAGCCGCGGTAAAGGAGCGGTAAACACACCGCTCCTTCACCGCTGTAAAGAAGCGGCTAGCAGGACTTTTGGAGCGGTCCTGCTAGCGCACCGCTTCAGTGTGAAAGCCTTCGGGCTTTCACATTGAAGGCTACAGGCACAAATTTTTCATGCGGTATAATAGCGCTAATATTAGCGCTAAACCGCATGAAAAATGCCCCAGTGTGAAAGGGGCCATAGTGTCATGCCATTTGGACTTCTGTTTTAACAGCAACCTAAATATAAAAAAAAAAATAGTTGTGCCATAATCTGTCTGGAGCCTGTTATGGATTATATAATATATGAGAAAGTTAAACTACACTAAAATAAAAAAATATTGATAGGACAGATGAGAGAAATCTTTTCCATTTAGCTGCTAGGAAACTACAACATAAGCTTGCAATTATTTGTGCTTCCATGTAGATAAAGTCGTCATCCAGATGAGGACGAATTCAATTTGCCTTTTTTGTCCAAGGAGTACACGTGTTCTAGCAGAGACAACACTAGTGTTGGCTCTGTTTATCCGTGGACGAAATAAAGAGAAATTTTATTCATCCTCACCTGGATGCCGATTTTATCTACATGGAAGGACTCCTGGGGAGACTGTAAGTCAGGCACGGTGAATGGAAACAGAGAGCTCTTGCTGGCTCTGATTGCATGATTGGGTTGCAGTGCCATTATCTTGCGTGTGTTGCAGATATTTGTATTTCCTAACAACAACAACAATGGTAGCTGCAGGAATTAGAGGGAAGAATGAAGTTGCCTCTACTTAGCGGTCTGGGCCAAGGCAGATAGACTTGCAATTCCTTAATGTCATGAGACCCATGAGCTCCAGTGATATCAATCCCACCATGGCTAAGCTTGAGGAGCAGCCACAGAGAAAATTTAATTTATTTTATGTGAATGGAACTTCATGGATCCATACAGGGTTTGATTCTAGGATGTTATGAACATTGTAGTTCATATGACAATTACAAAAAGTGACAAAGATCTTGTTAGCAGGCATAAGGTGTGAATGAGGAGACCAGAGACTGGAAACGTTATTGAAAATTGTAAAATGACTGCCGGAAGACATGGAGGACTCTTACCATTTGCCTTCAGCCCAGAGAATCTTCACAATGTAGAACGTCTCTGGGGGATTGGATTTCTAGTCTTTGATGTAACCATCGAAAAGGATTGCTGAAATGTACAGTATATGTCAATAATACGTTTTAAGAACTAGCAGCTAAACTGGGCAGTTGTGGATATGTCCAGGCTAAGACCTTGCTCTTTGTGTGGAACATTCTTGTTTTGGCGGGTCTAGCAGAGTGATGTTTCCTGTTAGCAGTTACAGTGTACTGACCCTCAGCCTTGGCTAAATACAGGATAGCCTTTTATTTTTTTCTTCACAGGCATAGTAGGAGAATCTACATCAAAGAGGTGAATCTGGAAGTTCAGCTGCAATGCTCCAGGGCTGTCATACTTATCTTTGTTTTACTGGTCATTGATCCAAAACAAACATGTTGATATCAAGAGTTCTGACACTTGATGCAATGATATGTACATGCTTGTTCTGGGTCAGTGACTTACCAAGTAGCGAAGACATATTCAGGAGGATAGCTCTGGACCATGCACTTTCATAAACAAGTCATGAGTTCTCATATTTCTAATTTGACGGGTTTATTTTATATTTAGCATATATGGTCTCACTATTACATATGATAGGGTTGATTTACTGCAATGGTAGAGACATTTTGCAAAGTAAAGCAGCCCATAGATTATTCAGTTTTCTTTTTTTCCATCACGAGTGGAAGGAAACGAAATCACTTGATTCCTCCATCAACACTGACTGTGCCTACCGCAGCACTATTGTGTTTTGCCAGTGGAGGGGTGCAGGGAGCCTTCCCAGTGGACAGAACCTAATAATTACTGCTAGGGGCTATAGCCACTGGCAGTAATCGAATGTAAAAAATCCAACAGGCTGGTTGTACTTGGGTACAATCAGCCTGCCCATACATGGATTGAATCTTGGCCAATCACTGCTAAACCAGCCGAATCTCGATCCATGTGTTGTTGGCCTAAATATTGTGTTCACCTAATGAACATGGTGAAACTGCATTCACAGTAATCATTCAGTCGTGTGTAAAAATCCTGTTTTTAGTTTTACTTTCCTGCTTTACTAAAGTGGGCATGGGTTGAAACTGGGCTGGTGTTGATGACCGATGCTGACTGAGTTGTTGGGAGAATCTAGTGATTCATCTATGGGCTGCTTAAGAGAACATTCACTTGTTAGTAAATCAGTTCTATTTCTGGGGTTGTATTTACCAAAATGGTACCTGTAGCCCGATGCCTGGGGCAGTAGGGTTAGATGGGTCTCACCAAGATCTAAATTTAACAATTTGTGATGACTTTTTCTTGATTTTGTTTTCCTTTTTTGGCCACCTCTGAAAATTTGTGGCTAAATTTAGCAAGAGACACGTAGTGCAGGGGGTGATAAGAAGGCTTTTCTATAGAGAAATGAGCTTGGGTGGTTGATTTACTAAAACTGGTGCACTCAGAATCTGGTGCAGCTGTGCATGGTGGCCAATCAGCTTCTAGCTTCAGCTTGTTCAATGAAGCTTTGACCAAAAAAAAAACCTGGAAGCTGATTGGTTTCTTTTTTTTTTTTTTTTAATCATAAAGAATTTATTGAATAATTCAACAGATGGTACAGAAGTATCAAAAGCAAAAACAAACAAGAAGGCTGCAGCTGCAACTGGAGTACACCTCCCGATATACAATACAGATAAAGCCCATGAGGTATTCCCAACAAACACTGTAATCAACTTTCCTAACATGGAAATACATAAGGCGTACATCAGGTTGTCGTTGCATGATCATGTCTTTATGAGTGAAATCGGGTGCCTATAGTCCCGCCAAAGTTGTTAGAGGTCGGAGCCTCAGTCAAAGTTCCCTGTCCTACTTCTGATTGATCGCCTAACATGAAAAGAATGTGAGGAAGGGCCAACAGTAAGTAAGCCCACCATCCCAAACTCTCCACTCCATCGGGGTTAGTTACGAGAAAAAAGGGAGGAAAAAGAAAGAAGGGCGGGTAAAGGGAAAGAGATGGAGCAGGAGGGAGGGAGGGGTAGGGAAGGGGAAGAAGTCTATTGGAAGGCAGATGCCAGGAGAGGGGGTGGGGAGACCACCAGCTACCCTCGCCATCTACTTCTGATATCGGATATGTGGAAGCTCATAGGTCCCAATGCTCTCAGTTTTAGGTCCATACAGAAGCTGATTGGTTTCTATGCAGAGCTGCACCAGATTTTGCACTTTGCAGTTTTAGTAAATCAGTTCAAAGTAGTAGTATAGTAGTAGTTAGATCAGTGCTTTGTAGCATTAGGCCCCTTTCAGGTGGGCTGTCCGATCAGGTCAGTTTGTCAGTTTTTCAGGTGGACCTGATTGTACCCTCCAGTCTCTTCCATGGAGCTGCGGATGTCAGGGGACACATGTCCGCTGACACCCGCTGTCATCCAATTCGATCCTGTCTGCCAAAAACAGACTGATGGTGGTCCTTTTCCCCATCGGTCCAACAGATCGGATCGGGTGGAAGCAGTCAGTTTCCATCCGATTGCCCCACAGAGGAGAGCAGGACTGTGTCCGTGTTTGCTCTGCATAGCTGAACGGACACAGACCTGTCTTCCGTCTGCTCAGCGGTAATCAGTGGGGAGATTCCCTGCTAAGAAAGCGGATTTCGCTTGAAAGGGGCCTTAATTTACACTAATATAATCATATGACACAGTGGAGTTGATTTACTAAAACTGGAGCGTGCAAAATCTGGTGCAGCTTTGCCTAGAAACCAATCAGCTTCCAGGATTTTTTGTCAAAGCTTAATTGAACAAACTGAAGTTAGAAGCAGATTGGCTATCATGCACAACTATCCCAGATTGTGCACTCCAGTTTTAGTAAATCAACCCCAATATGCAAAGCCTTGGGTGACATGATGCCTAAATCTGGCCTTACCTATTAGATCACAGTGGATCGTCAAGTCACGTTTGGACTTTAAAACTGCTTTCATATCAAAAATGCAGCAGGCATGACTTTTGTCCAATGCAACGCATTGGTGGGAATGGGCCCTAATGTAGACATTGTGCTTACATGCATTTAGCCTGCTTTAGAAAATGCAAGAAAGTATGCGGCAAAGCGGTCGGCAAGAACGAGCCGTAATGATACGCATTACGCTTACCTCTGTTTCACCAATCCTGCAGGTGTAAAGTTCGGGAGCCAACACGATTACGCTCCCAGTGTGCTGCCTTGCAGCTGCCCGCTTGTCGGGAAAATCCCCACAGACTTCTTATGGGGTCAACAAGTAATTCTGGCTGCCTGCTGAGCGGCACGCTGAGAACGGAAGTGGGCTATCGAACTTTACACCTGAAAGATCTCCGGATCGCTGGCTCCTAGGTAAGCGTAATGCACATCATTAGACTTGCCCCACCCCATCCAGAGGTGTTTTCATCCCTGAGTCCTTCTTTTACCGTTCTTCCTATGTATCATTGTCATTCTTTACACTGCCTTCCTGAATAAGCCTTTGAGAGTTTAGCTTTAAACTGCAGTTGTCTGTGCGGCTTATCTAACATTTAGCAGCATTAATCAGCGTTGGGATGTATCTGAAAATATAAGAGAGGAGCAGGGCATAGGAGTATGGGGCAACGTGTGCCACCGTGGGGGCATCTTGTGGCTCTGAGCCCCCTCTCCTCTCTCCGTTTCCCCCCCTTGTGCCTCTTTCCCTCGGGACGTAGCTCTAATAATGTGTTTGATCGACTGGTGGCGGCGAGCGCACGATTATTGTCTTGTAGGGAGTCAAAAGTATTGATCTTACGAGAAATATGAGTGTGTGAAATGGAGTCAGTGTGTCAGTTACAATCAGCAGAGACCCGGGGGAGAGAGCGAGAGAAGGAGCCAGAGCGAGAGAGAGCAAAATACACAGGCTCAAACAGAGAAAGTCAGAGAAAGCAAACAAAGAATGAGAGCGGCCTGCGAACAGCCAATTTAATCCGGTCACCCCTGCACTGTCATCACCTGCAGTCTCATCTTTTTGTCCGCTCTCATATCTGTGCTCTCTTTGTGCTCTTTATCTTACAGATGTTTTATGTTCTCTCTCATTATTGCAATTTAAACTAGCCATAGACGTCGTGGTCTGAAGGAACGTGCGATTTTTAGTTCTTGAAAGATCGTACCTTAAAAAAGCGCCCATACACATAGCGATTTGTGATCGATTTAGGTAAGAGCGATCATAGACAAGTGATTTATCAACAGCTAAAACATTGAATGATGCAACACACACATTATTGTTATCGAAAAAAATGATTTTTTTTTATTGATTTATGCTATGATCCGTTCTCTGGCATACACAAAGAACTACGCATTTCCATGGCAAAGTCTAAATCGAGAGCTATAAAAATCAGTCAAGTTGGAAGGTCTCTGGTTTGTGATTTTTATTTAGCCATATCCGATTAGTCACATTGCTTGGTCAATTGAATGATCACATCAATACATGTAGGGCCGTCATTAGATAATTAGATAATCATTGGCAGAAGATTGTTCTGTGTTGCTGTCTACCTTAACATGATCAAACAATCATATGAAATACATGTTCACGTTTCCTTTGCCTTAAAGCATTGACTGGCTATTCTCTGGTCACATGAGTATATTTAATTATACCTAAAAGAATATACTATATTAATAAAAGTATAAGTAAAGTATTATAGTAAACCATTACAGTTTGCGGAAGATCTTCCATGCAAGAGTCTGCCCAGCATTGTCTAGTGGTGCCCATAGACCAGGGGTGGGCAACCTCGGCCCTCCAGCTGTGGTGAAACTACAAATCCCATCATGCCTCTGCCTCTAGGAGTCATGCCTGTGATTCACACAGGGGCAGCCCCACTTCCAGCGCAACTTTGGGAGGCAACTTGGACACGACTTGAGCATGAATCACAGCGCGACTCCAGGTAACTTACAAGGCAACTTCAAGTTGCCTCCAGGACAGGCTACTTTCCATTTGCCAATCAAACAATAATCAGCTCTGTGGGAGGGAGGGGTTTGCCTGGAAAACTATTTTTACTTCCTGGAAATTTGCTTCAGTTAAGACAGGGGATCCGACTTGGAGGCAACTTCCATTGAAATCTATGGGTACAAGTTGCCTAGAAGTCGGATTGAAGTAGTACAGGAACCTTTTTTGAAGTCGGAGCGACTGCAGTAGTGTGCATTAAGACGGCTCTCATTCACTTACATTGATTTTCTCATGCCACGCGACTTGAGGCGACTTGGGGCGACTTCAAGTCAGATCCAAAGTCACCCCTGTGTGAATGGGCTCTTAGGGTCTTGCAATGTCTCATGGGACTTGTAGTTTCAAAACAGCTGGAGGACCGAAGTTGCCTACCCTTGCCATAGACGTTAGATGAAGAAAGGAAATCAGTCTTTTATCACATGAGAATGACTTGTGCAAAATGCTGCGGCAAAAAACCCGGAGAGCAGATGCTGTTTCATTTAAAATATTTACTTTGTGTCATATTTCCAGGACAGTTTAGAGAATGAAAGGCAGAAACTGATTGGATAACTACTGGCAACATGCAAAGCAGAACTTCACCCAATAGGGGAAGTGCCTCCCTCTTCTTCAACTTTTGGCATATTTTTATTTATTTATTTTTTTGGGGGGGGGGGCAGGTTCCTAGTTTTGAGAAAATGTCTCCACCCCTCTTCCTGCCTGTGCCTTCTGGGACAAACCACAGGTCCCAGAAGGCTGCGAGACCATGCGCATGTGCAGTGGGCAGCCGGCTGTGAAGCCGCAAGGAGTCACAGCCGGCTGACCAGAGTTAACATGCTGGCACCAGGGACCCAAAGAACGGTGAAGAACCAGACCGGGTGAGAATTCCGTAGGATCCTTGGACAGGTGAGTGTCTGTTTATTAAAAGTAAGCAGCTACAGTTTTTGTAGCTGCTGACTTTTAATTTTTGCAGATCTGATTGAAGAACTGTTTTAAGTTCAACGGTAGAGCTGAACTCCAGGGAAAATTCTAAACTACTAACTACTAATTCAAAGGCTCCCCCCCCCCCCTGCAAGGGCTAACTGCTTGTTTTGGCACTCCATTGGTCGCACTTTGACCTAATCACTTACAATGCAGGACCAGCAGTCCTGCATTGTAAGTGAGGACACTGAAGGCCCACCCATATCCCAGGGCATCAGAGTGAGAAGAATGTTGGCTATTGGGGCAGCAAGGAATATGGTATATCAAAGTGCTTTCTTATTGGTCTCTAGCCAAAAAAATAGTCGTTAAGGAATTTTCCTCAAAGTTCAGCTTTAAAGGAGTACAGCCAAAGCTCGTTTGGCTGTACTTCTCCTGTGGATCACAGGAGTGCAGTTCGTTCTGCACTGTGACCTTTTTTCAGCAGGCAGCGGGCTGAAGCCTGCTGTTGGCTGACATCACAAAGCTGATCCAGGCTCGGGAAAGATCGTGACCATATGATTGGGATCCACCCACATGCATGGACCGGCACCTGGCTCAGCCTCTTAGAAGGTTATTTACTTTAATGCAGAGAATGCATTGAGAGCCCATTCACACAGGGGCGTCTTTGGATCCGACTCCAAATCGCCCCAGGTCGCCCCTAGTCGCCTCAGGTCGCGCTGGCTGAAGAAATCAATGTAAGTTAATGGAGCCGTCCTTATGGACACTACCGCAGTCGCTCCGACTTCAAAAAAGGTCCCTGTACTACTTCAATCCGACTCCTAGGCGACCTGTACCCATTCATTTCAATGGGAGTCGCCTCTCACTGTCTTAATAGGAGCGACTCTCCAGGAAGATAACATACATTTATCAGGCAAAGCTCTCCCTCTCCCCTCCCTCCCACAGAGCTGATTCTTGTTTGATTGGCCACTGGAATGTCTCCTGTCCTGCAGGCAACTTGGAGTTGCCTTTGTAAATAGCTCCAGGTCGTGCTGAGTTGCCTCATAAAATCGTGTCTGAGTTGCCTCATAAAATCGTGCTGGAAGTCGTGTTGCCCCTGTGTGAATGGGCTCTAAGGTAAAAAGCCTTCAGCCTTCAGAACAACTTTAAAAAAGACTGATAACAGGTCAAATTCACACTACCTGCAATAAATAAAAATATATGTGTAATGATATAGTAAAGAATGAATGTATGTATATACCCATTCAGTTGTATCTGAATCTCGGCAATGCTATCTATGGCCCAGCTGTTTGGGTACCATATCTGATACATATGAAAGCCCGCCTTTTCTCTTGGTGAGTTTTTTTACACGATAGATCGCCATGTCTTTCCTGAACCCTCCCCAATTGCTCGGGCTTGGACTGGCATGCAGACTTCACTGGCTGCATGCTTGTTCCAGGTCAGTGACTACCTAATTTATTAAAGGCAAGTAGACTCCTTTGTAGTACAGCGAGATTAGGGGTGACCACTGCACCAGAGCTTGCAACTTTTAAATCAAGTCAGCAGTGGCAACTGTATCCTTACAGGTTCCCTTTAAGCAGTCTCTTAGAAGACCGCACTCTCTTTATTTTATGTGTTTGGGATGTTCTGTTTGTTTGTACTTTATAATTTTTATTACCATGGATGATGGATATTTTATATGAAGGTTATACACGCCGCCCCCCAAATTTCGAGCAGCGATCTAACATCCTCCCATTGCCGTATATATTCCACAGTCACATTAACAGCAATATTACAACCTGCCATTGGTGAACAAATTGCATTTCAAAGCCCCACTGCACAGACGCATGCCGCAGTCCCGCTGGAAGGGACGATTTACAGAAGTCTATTGTCTCCTTTACTAACTGTACTGTAAAAATTACTGAAACATGTTATCAGCATTATAACTGGTTCATCAACATTAATGGAAGTTTAGTAGAGGTCATGATTATGGCAGCCAATCAGGTTTCCAGCGGTAATTTCTTTAGAATATCTAAATATCTATCTGAAGCATATATATTTAAGACTAGATGTTCTTCCTTGGTATTATATTCAGAGGGTGGCTTAGAGATTCAATAGATTGTCTTACCTAATGTCTAGGCTAATTGTCTATAATTGCGTGCCAATTTTACTGTCTTTTTATGGAGAATGCAGTCCTTAGGTTTAAACCCTAACTGGATGGCTTCTAGTCTGCTAAAGCCTCCGTACCCTTACAAAAATTGCCCTTTTTTTCATAAAATACTGCCATCCTCTTTTTGCATTTTAGTGCCACCAATCACCTCCAGCCTGTTTTAGCCACTTCCTGTCTATATGCAGTAACTCCATAATTGGCTGCACATCATTGTTCTGGACTGAGTTTGTGGTAGTGACAACAGTGGATTATGCCTTTGCAATGCGTGTCAGCATGGTCACAGGTAGCCTAAAAAAAGTCTCTTTTAGTTCTCCTGCCTCCTCCAAATTATGTTGCTGTGATCTGACTTCCTTTTAGAGGGTGGCTACATTTGTTCTCCATGGTCTCACTGTGTGTAGGAACGTAGCCACCCTCTCTTGCTCGCTCCTGAAATGAACTATGGACTCTGGAGCAGTGTACATGACCGCAACTAACGTGCACTGCTCTTGGCTTTACAGCAATACATGTATCTTGTAGGTGGCATATCCAGTATCGGGGGCATGTACCTAGTGTACATGCCCCCCAAAACTGGATACGGTAAGTGACGTTGGCGCCGAACTTCTGAAGTTCCATGGCAATGGAACGTAATTGGACCCGGCAGCAAATGACAGAGCAGTGTGACATTATGCAGGAGGAATGGGCAGGGAACACAGCTTTTTTTTACTGCCTACAGAAGATACAGGTATGCTGTGGCAAAGCACAGTGAGCCTATAACTTCAGCATGATGACACAAGATGTAAACTGACCACGTTAGCATGGATCGGCTGCCATGCTACCGTGGTCAGTTTATCTGTTGGAGGAGCAGCACAGGCAGGATTAACCAGGTAAATCAGAGCATCCGCAACCCAAAATGTATTGCAGCTATAAGAAATCACATTAAACTATTTTATTATTATTATTATTATTATACAGGATTTATATAGCGCCAACAGTTTGCGCAGCGCTTTAAATTTTTACATTTCATACACATAAAAATATATCTTCTTTTTTGGAAATATTAAGTTGAGCAAATATTATTTAAGGCATTTGGGCTTCAATGCCTCCTAATAAAGTAATTTACTCTTTTATGTTGCAATCACAGTTTTTAAAGAGACACTGCATTTAAAAACATTTTTACCTTTACAAAAACTTAAACCCCTTGGCGCCGCTGCCTCCTGGCCCTTTAAAGTGCTTGTAAACCCTGTAAACATTTTTTTTTTAAATCCCACCTGCAAGACAAAGCCATAATGAGCTAGTATGACTAGCATACTAGCTCATTATGCATCACTTACCTTAGATCAGGGCCCCCGAAGCCATCCTTGTCTCCCTCTCCAGCCGCAGCCAATACTGTGGCGATAGCCGGAAGGTTACTTCCGGGTATCGCCGCTCCAGCCAATCACAGCGCCGCTTTGGCACTGTGATTGGCCGGAGCGGCGAAGACGTCACTCTGCGCATGCGTGCGGGAGCCGTCAAATCCGGCTAAGCCGGATTTGTGAATGGGATTAACCCTGTGAATGCGCCGTTGTCTACGGCACGCATGCGCCGTAGACACCGACACATGTAATTTTTTGCAAATATCTCCTAAACCGTGTAGGTTTAGGAGATATTTCATGCACCTACAGGTAAGCCTTAATCTAGGCTTACCTGTAGGTGCAAGTTGCATAAGTGGGTTTACAACCACTTTAAGGGGTTTCAGATGCCAAAACGTGGGGTTTATTATCATGTGATTGGCTGTCATGGTGGTCACATGATCGAAAAGCTGAGCAGCCACATATTTGCATGCAATATTGCAAAAACAGCTGTGCCGTGAGTGCGCGCCCTGCAGTAACTAGCCGCTAATGGAGAGCTTCCGATTGCTGCATGCAGGGTGCGCGCTCTCTACACAGCAGTTTTTGCAATATTGCACACAAATATGTGGCTGCTCAGTGCCAAGGCCCACCTGCCGAGAGGCTGCATATTTGCTTGCTGTTGGCGTCAAGAGGCTTTTAAGTAGTGGATGTGTATGTATTCATTTTGGAGACTAGGGACATTAGTGTCCCTTTAACCCTTTCTGTGAGCAGATTTTGCGCTTTTCCCAAATTCTGAAAAAATACCAGTTTCCTTCCCACTTCACATTTTTGGCAAGGTACGCTGTGACTTGTAGTTCCTGAACAGCTAAAAGCTATACATTGTGCTCACCCTTCTACCATGTCTGGTTCCACCCTTAACCACTGCTTAACATGCCTCAACTGAGCTGTCCGCGAACTCCCAGTGCTGAAATTTCTCTTCGGTTCTGGCTTGTGTTTGCTGTCATGCAAATGTGCAAACTGCTTTGCCTCTCCTGTAAATTGATGATCATTATCACCGTGACAATCTTCTGCTGAAGGAGTTAAGGCAGGCATTAGCTGGCTAATCTTGACGTAATTTGAGCCAAGCTGATTAATGTTTAAATCATCCTTCACAGAACCAATATGATTACGATGCTGTGCATAAGGTATGGGTAGCACAGCCTAGACTGGGGCTATCTCAATTTGGTATGATCATGGCATAATTGACTCTTTTTCTGCTGCTTATAGTTTTTTTTTATTAAAAATATGTGAGCAAAGTAGTAATTTTGGAGAGCAGAAACTTAAATTTGCAGTCTTTGTCTTGATAGACACTTTTTTACTGTAAAGTCATTACACCTATGCAGATAATTATATTTAGCTTCTGAGTTTGCCTGTATCTTTGACTGCCCCAGCATTGCAGAATGGTTTCTGAACAGGTCCAAGTCATAAGAAAACAAGGAAAGAGATGGTCGGCAATCAGGATGACATCGAGAAAATAGTATTCCTTTATTGAAAAGACATGTACAATGCTGTAAAAACAGCCTACACATTTCAGTGGTTAGTCTTTAGTCATGGCTAAAACAAGAAAACAAGGCTCATCTCCTGTAATGGAGTGGGAGCATGTCCTGTTCTGATCCTGGGTGAGCTGCACAGTTAGATGGTGTAGAGGAGTCAATAGGCACAGATAGAAAGGTATAGGATTCAACAGCAGTCCAGCTAAACCTGTCTACGTAGCTAGAGAAAATTCTTAGTACAGTGGAACCTCGCATTGCGAGTAACGCGGTTAACGAGCGTTTCGCAATACAAGCTTTTTTTTTTCAAAATCTTGACTCGGTTTGCGAGTGTTATCTCGCAAAACGAGCAGGATTCAAGCCTCTGCGATGTGCAGTATCGCATTTGGCCTGAGGTACAGGGGCACCAGTGACACTCAGAGCCGTTCAGAAATACTTGGAAATACTCAGTTCCTGAGCCTTTCCGAGGGTTTCCGAGTGCATCCGAACGGTCTCCGAGTAATTCTGAGTCTCTCCGGGTCTCTCTGGCCACATGCGGTATTGCATGCAATAGAAGTCAATGCGGAACAAATTATCTTCGTTTCCATTGACTTCTATGGGGAAACTCGCTTTGATATGCGAGTGCTTTGCAAGCATTCTCCTGGAAGGGATTATGCTCGTAATCCAAGGTTCCACTGTATGTGTGATAGTACTGTTTGGATCTCTATAGCAAGTTGTCTGGTTAACTTCTGGTTTTGTGTTGGAACCGTAAACTGGTCCCTGGCTGCTTAAAGAGGAAGTAAACCCTGTAATCCCTATGGTGCTTTTCATCTATTTATTTCTAAGTACTTGTTAGCAAGCATCACATAACCTAATACAGCCACAATCGCCTATTACTTGTTTTTTAACTTTGAAAAAAAAAATCCTCCTGGATAAGGCAGCGCCATCTTTAGTACTGTTATCTGAGTCCGACTTCCGCCCTTTCATGTTTCCCTTCGCTGCAATCTCACACATGCGCGATGCTGTAATAGCCAAGCCTCCTTCTCAATCTGATGTTTCCATGACAACTGCCGCACTTTGCCAATTTTTCTGAATTACTGAGAATAGCCAAGCACAATTGCATGTGTGTGCCTGTCGGTCCTGCTGCAGCTGATCGCCGCTCAAGAATTCAGCATAATTTACAAGGTTTATCCCCCTCATGTGACATCACACGGTCACATGGAGAGTACCAGGAAGCTACAAAACACTGCAGTCTCGCGAGGTTAAAGCGGAGGTTCACCCTAAATCCTGACATTATCTTATTCTGATCTATGTAGCAGATACATATACATATGCCTATTGATTTTTTTGTTGCGGTTGTACTTACCGTGAATCAGTCGTTCCGAATCAGGACTTCCGGGTATTCCTCCCGCGGGAGTGGGCGTATCTTTTTCTTTCCCCAGTGCCCCGTTGATTTCTGGGATGTCTCCTGGGAGCCGTAGCTCATGTTACCATTGTTGTGGGCGTGTACTTTGAATGACGACATCCGTTGTCATAGCAACCTGAAACTGCTCACCGTTGATCTGCCGAGATCTGCCCCCCTGCGGATTCTGCCAGCCCTGGACTGCGCAGGCGCAGCGCTCTAGCTCCGAAAATTGCCGAACATTAAGAGCTGTAGACTGCGACTGCGCAATCAACAGGGTATTGTGACAGTCGTTGCCGCACGCTCCCGATGCTCGCTCCACTCTGCAAGGGGGGCGGGTGTATTACTATTATAATGAGCGGATGCATGTTTAAATAAAGGAATTGATGGACAGAGAGGGCGGGTAGTTCAATGTGGATGGCCGATTTGAATACTTGTCAGAGAATTGTTAAAAAAAAAAGACATAAGATTTTTTTAAACAATTCTCTGACAAGTATTCAAATCGGCCATCCACATTGAACTACCCGCCCTCTCTGTCCATCAATTCCTTTATTTAAACATGCATCCGCTCATTATAATAGTAATACACCCGCCCCCCTTGCAGAGTAGAGCGAGCATCGGGAGCGTGTGGCACAATATTGTGCTCAAAGCGCATGCGCCGTAAATGGGTTATAATCCATTCGGCTATTTTCAGAGATCTGCCGTGAACGGACACGCAAGTGTTGCGCATGCGCAGGTCAGAGCGGGCGAAATCCGCTAAAGTGTTGCGCATGCGCAGAACAGAGCTGGCAGAATCCGCTGAGGGGCAATTCTCGGCAGGTCACCGTCAATACAGATGATACAGCGGTGAATGCTGGGATGCATTCACCGCATCCCGGAAGTCTCTGCTTGTGGGCTTCACAGTGCCCACAAGCAAAATGGCAAAGAATAAGATACATTTATCAAAGTTATCATTTATAACTGAAATAGAAGGGGGATGTTTCTAATCGCAGGACAAGTGAGTACTAAGATGTTTTCTGTAACCCCATTACATTACACCTAGAAAAAAAAAAACAGGGACCGCGGAACCTCCGCTTTAAATGGCTATGCCGCTGGGAGAGGAAATCACAATTACGGCACCATGTCAACAGATGGACTGTACACAGAGCGTGCCGTGAATCAAGGACAAGGAAGCACATGCGCTGGTAACGTCATTATTCAAAACGGGACGGATTGCAGCCAAACAAAACAAGTAAGGAGACAGTGATTAGCAGCGATCGTGAGTGTTTTTTTATGAGGATTACAATGATATAAAGTTGTTAAGGAGGGTTTACAACCACTTTAACTACTTAGATATCAGTCAGAGTACTAGTTTGTCAGACTTTTGCCATCAGTGTATGTAGGGTAAGAAGTTCCATGTATAGAGAGTTATACAATTTAGGGGTTTATCTAAAGACTTGTTATTTACAAAATGATACAACCAACCCGTTTCAGAGGATTGGGTCTCTCCCTTCTTCAGGGCTTTGGATAATGTTAAAAGTGTACTCATGCACCCCAGCACTCAAGAAGCAAAGATATCTGGGTATTCCAATCTGTGTTCACGGTAATCTCCAGAAGAGTCCTCCACTGATAAACTCACCGATGCAGCCCTCCACAGAGAGGAAACTGTAAAAAACAAACAGAAGGGCTCAAGGGCCTAGTGCAGTGATGGCAAACCTTGGCACACCAGATGTTTTGGAACTACATTTCCCATGATGCTCGACTACACTGCAGAGTGCATGAGCATCATGGGAAATGTAGTTCCAAAACATCTGGGGTGCCAAGGTTCGCCATCACTGGCCTAGTGCATTACCAAAAAACCTTATTAAAAAAAAACAACACCAAAAATATACTCACATAGGAGGGCCCTTGCGCTCTCCTGTTTGTTTTTACAGTTTAATGTTAAAAGTATATGTAATCCTAACAACAAATTTCTCTTATCGCTTTTGGTTAGCTAAATATACCATTGGAAGCATTTTGTTATATCTCTTTAATATGTTCAGAAAAATACCTGTTGATCCTGCCAGAAATCTTGTAAGCTGATAACTTCCTGTACATTCTACCTCTGCTGACTGTTATCAATCTCATTGCTCGCTGAGAATAACAGAACCACACCCTTCTATGTTATGGATAATAGGAGAGGGATGGGATTCTGTACTCCTATCTTCTTTTGTTTTCCTAATACAGGAGGGTAAGGGAATGTTGCCACCCGAGTACAGAAAGTGCATTACTGACAGAGTCACCAGGCAAAAATGAAGGAAAATAAGCTTGATTAAAAAAATCTAATATTGCCGCCCTATCTAAGGATGGGTAAGATGCAAGATATGACATTTTTGTTTTGGGGGTGTAGATACACTTTAAGAGAGAAGTATGTTTTTTTTGTTTTAGAATCATACCTAACCAGGTGGATGCAGCATCGGTCCGATGATGCATCTGTCCCCTGTCGGCTCTAAGACTGAAAACTGAGCGATCAAACACCGCCGATCGTTTCTTCTCACAGCTCCCTGAGCACAGAGTTGGTGACTGTCAGCAGTGGCGTCACTAGGGTTGGTGTCACCTGGTGCTGTAAAATATGGTGTCACCCCCCCCGTCACTGAGCATGAGCAATCTGGGGCACTGAGCAGGCTAGCGCATCAGCACAGCTCTGCCCCCCTGTGTAATCCCCTAATGTAACCCCCCTGTGCAATCCCCCTAATATTACCCCCCCTGCAATCCCCCTGATGCAACGCCCCCCTGTGCAATCCCCCTAATGTAATGCCCCCCCTGTGTAATCCCCCAATATAACACCCCCCCTGTGTAATCCCCCTAATGTTACCCCCCTGCAATCCCCCTAATGTAACGCCCCCCCTGTGTAATCCCCCTAATGTAATGTCCCCCTTGTGTAATCCCTCTAATGTAACGCCCCCCTCTGTATACCTCCCCTCCCTACATTTACAGACCTCAGATCAGCGCGGCTCTGTACACATGATGTCCCTCTTCCTAGGCTCCTCCTCCTGTTGTGGATATACTGTCAGTGTGGAGGAGGAGCCTAGCCATAGTCGATCTGAGGAGTGTAATTGTGATAGGACACTGGCACCGTGACCTCTCCCCGCCTGCCTGTCACAATTGCCGTTGCCGATCGCAGTGCCGGTTCCCGGAGGACATGCGGGCACAGGGGAAGGAGGAAGAGGAGAGAGCCGCGGTCGGCGCGGCACCTCTCAATGCTGTGTTGTGCCGGGTTTCACCCCTCTGGTGGGTGTCACCCGGGTGCGGCCCGCACCCCCCACTTCCCCCTTACAACGCCTCTGACTGTCAGTCACTGGTTTTGTGCTCTGCCCCCCCCCCCCGACCCATGCTAGCTGGAGCGCTGGCTGTGGATGGCATAGAAGCGGCTGGCTCAGGCTCTCAGGGATCCGCCCACAGGCCTGGATCGGCCGCTCCCGCCGGCGAGTCGCTCAGGCTCTCAACGGCTCGCCGGCGGAAGCGGCCGATCCAGGCATGTGGGCGGATCCTGCCCATATGGTCGCGATCTTTTCCGAGGCTTTACCAGCTCTGTGACATTATCCGACAGCCCCTGTCTACTGAAAACGGGTCACAGAACAAACTGCATTCCTCTGATCCACAGGATAAGTGCAGCCAAACAAGCTTTGGCTGTGCGTATCCTTTAATCGAATTTCACTTAAATTTAATTATTTTAATATTTTATAAAATATAATTTGAATTTAAAACCAATTCATTCAAATTTGATTTAATTTAAACTGTAGGGACTGTAGTTTGGGTCATGTGGTCTGTCTGTTCCAGCCTACAGCAGCAAAGAAAAGGAAAAAAAGACTGAAAACTACTTTTGAAATGACAATAACAGGTTAAAGCTTATATTAGATTTTAGTGATTGGGTTTATATCTACCTTAACTTACTGGTATGTTCAAGCATTGCAGGACGTTTCAACTACATAAAAAAAAAATTGCGTGGTGCTTTTTAATTAGACCAGATCCCTTCTTTAAATTCACAAATAAATACATTTCCTTTCCTAAACCTAAGTGGATTTGGCTATTTAAGAGCCAGTAATTGAATATGGGAAAGTCGGAGGCACGACTATAGATAGAAAGCAGAGACTGACAAGCAGGGTTCGATAGAGTGAGTTAAATAATAATTATTCCTTTCCTGTATGCCCCAGTTCTCTACCTTTTCACAGACAGATTACCAGCAATGCATTGCAAAGCAGTCTATATGTCGAAACACGGAACTCTATCCAGACAGCATGCAGAGAAATATAATAGCATGCAGCGCAGTATAATAACACCAGCAGTGATACAGTACAATACGGCGTAACATAAGAACATGCATAGTGATATGAGAAAATGCAGAAACACTGAATAGCATGAACAATGAATGACACAATAATAAGATGAGTGAACTAGAAGTAGTACCTTTAATACACAGGTCGATGCATTAACATGCAGCATTCTTGGAAAAATATAATGGCAAAGCTATTTCACGACATGTAGGCTGATATAATGACATATAGATTGAGATATTAATATTTAGAGCTGCGGGGATATAGTGCTGAATAGTGGAAGTAATGCCCATGAATAAAATTGAATATAAAGAATCTATACACAGTGGGCCTTATGTCTAAAAACTTTAGTCAAAGAAATTGAAGCTAGTGCCTATAACAACCAATCAGCCTCCAGCTGGGTTTTTCTTCTTAAGGCGGAAAACTTAGGCCCCCTTTTCTAAGGCATTAAACTGGGTGCTTGAGAGTACTGTATATAAAGAGAGGGCCCCGTATATTTTTTGCACCGGGGCTCTGTGGCTTTTAGGGACTTGTTTTGTAGCGTTGTGTACCAATATTAAAGACAACGGACCCTCAAGATTCACTTGAAACTACAGGTGGTCCAAAGGCAATTATGCAAAGGCAAGTATATTGACAGAAGCCCTCAGTGCAAAGCATCAGTAGCCTGGCAGATGTAACCTCTCTAAAGAACAGTGGACCTCGTAACTGAAAGTGTCTAGAGTTGTTCTCGTGGTTCCTTGGAAGTAATCAGATTCTCCCTTTTTGCCTTGCTGTAGAATAAGCGTAAATTCAAGTCAGTTGCTATAAGCCAGTCATTCCCATCCAGGGTTCCTCCAGAGGTTGCTAGGAGTTCCTTGAGTTTGATCCTTGAGGGTTGATTGACCTCCCATCTGTTGGTGCCTGCATAGTTCCTGGGCCAACACCACTTAACAAAGCTAATAGCATGACACCACTTTATCCTTTTAGCTGTCTGTAGGGGTTGCATTCTTCCCACTGACTACAAATGTAAGTGACCCCCAATGAATTTGTTTTAACAAGGGTTCCTTGAGACCTGAAAATTATTTTAGGTGTTCCTCTGGGGTAAAAAGGTTGAGAAAGGCTGCTATAGGCAATGTGAATTTTTAAGGTTAAAAGTATCTAAGCCGTGTCACATGGTTCTGTTTTTAATAAGATGCCTTGGGTCACCAAAACTGCTGGTTCAGATTTGTGCCCAGCTCCCTGTGCCAGCATGAGCCACAAATGTTGGCAAACCTGTTGTCAAAGGAGATGACAAGTTAACTCAGGGTTCCACCGAACCCTAGGGTTCCTCCAGAGGTTGCTAGGGGTTCCTTCAGCAAGGAGCAATTTCTGTGGCTCATATACTGTAAGTTCCCACTGACACAATTGATCTTATTAGCTATCTGTAAGGGGAGGGGGGGATTCTTCCCAATGACCACAAGCGTGAGGAGCATACTTCTCATTGACCATCACACATCACATAATGTATTGTAGCGGGGGTTCAAAATTTAGGGACTGCTATGCCAAATTTAGGGGTGATTTGAGTGGTAGTTAACTCAAATCTTTCAATTGCTGGACTCTGTCTTGTTGCTATTTCACCTGGTGTGCAGTTCCCCTAAGAAGTATGGGTGGCGCTGTCATCTATACTCGGGGTTGAACCACAGGTGATAGGGCAGCGATTTGGTGTCTCCTCTCAGCAGCCGTACAGTGGGTGTGGTGGACCTGCTGTGCATGCCGGGAGGGGGTACAAAATGGGCAGACCCCATTGGGGAGTCGAGTCGGGTAGAGTTGCCACCCCGGGGACCTGTACCCGGGGGAAGGTATTGTGTGGAGTCCAGTTTCGAGTGCATTGCCCTCCAGGCCATGGGGCCATGTGTGCCTCAGTCCCAGGCACCTTTAGTCCTGGGACTGCAACTTCAGCCCTGGGCCCAGCACCTTTAGCTGGAGCCCATTTCGGGAGGAAGAATCCCAGGGTGCCGCCTTGCGAGGGGACCCGTTTCTGGAAGAGGAGGCTGGGGGAGGACCGTTCCGAAGGACTGGTGAGAGAATTACAGTGAAGGAAGGAGCCCAGTAACTCTCCGGAGGGATGTCATCCATCTGGAAACCAGGGGCCTAACATCTGGACCAGTAGGAGGTTTGGGACACCATAGATCCTGTGGCAGAGGATCTCCTGAACGCATCCATTAGGGAACTAAATTGACTGTTCGAGCTACACACCGGCTGCTAGTGCCATTGGGTGACTATCCGGGTGAGCTGTACCCTTTCGGGATCGAGTGGCGACGAAGCCAGCGGTGCCTGAATTCCATCTGTCTTCCTAACACCTTTCTCCTTTCATGCATAAGAAAATAAAACTCTACGTTGGAGTGATATACTGGTGTGGACCTTGGAGTTACTTGGGGCGTAGAGACTTTCGTCCTTACACACTAGGGACAGAAACCAACACTGAGGGGAATTGCTGCAAAGACCCGTAAGTGAACCAAGTGTGCTCTACAACCCAGGGGGTATGGGCATGGAAGAGACCACGCGCTCCTTCCTCTCCAGTGAACGAGCCAAAGAGTGGAGAAGGAGGGTGGCGTGGGCGCTTCAGTATCATGGGTTGTAGTTATAGTCATTTTTTTTTTTTTTAACAAGAGAAGTTATAGACATTTCTAGCAGGGGTTCCCCGAGACTGTAAAGTTATTTCAAGGGTTCCTCTGTGTTGAAAATGTTGAGAAAGGCTGAGATAACCATTCAGGGTATAGTGAGCTGGGCCAAAAGGAACCAAACAAGCTACAGCACGTCTTTCGTAAAGGTCAACTACAGACACAAAAAAATGTCATTTAAATATATTCTTTCATATCCACAAAGGAAATAAATGTACTTTGTAAGCACCAAATGTCTTTGCAAAACTACATTAGTAGTGACATTGTCATTGGGCTGTACAGAGAGCAGAGCTGTGGGAGTGGCCCAGCAGGCTCCACTCACTACAAGTTTCCTATAGAAAACTACAGGAGGGGAGCGGAGACAAGACCAGTCACTCTGCACAAGGAGAGAGAGCAGCTGTGAGCAGTCTTTTATTACAGGAAGGAAAAGTCTCACACTGGATTACTGCACAGATCTGGAAAAAATACACAAAGCGCACCAAGAATCGAGGAAGAATATATGTGACTCTTGTATTTAAAACATATTTTTTCTTTCCAGAGTTCGGCTGTATTTATAGTTCAGAATGTATTTATATGTTATTGCATGGAATTGGCTTCTGACCATTACTGGAGACCGGGAGCTGGCTATAGCAGTTGGGTAACTGTGCTCGGAGTGCACATTGAGCGAGCTCTCAACACAGAAACCTTTGCTGTCCATGGACACATATGTGAGGAATGTGGGCATTAAAACACCCTCTTTGCTACTGCACATATGAGTAACATGGTTGGCAGGAGGTTAAAAATCATGAACAAAGATCATCCTAAAGTAGACCTTGCTCTAAATCCCCAGGATTCTGCAGGCCGCACCTAAGTGAGCGTGAAATCACCATCCATCCAGTGAGATCTAGGGGAATGTTGAATATCCCAAATCTTGCACAAAGACACCCCTACACTGTGCTGGGGCCTTTCCCATTGATTTCAATGCATTTCAACAAGGTAGAGGAATTTTGCTGAAATTTTCGGATTTTCATTGAAACTTCAGGAAAGGGACGGCTCTTGATTTATATTGCAGTGTGTCTGCCTAGCCAACTTGCCTCCAGTTCCATTGGTTTTCTAACAGATGCAGCCGCACCTATAGAGCCATTTATCCACTCTTCCTATGACTGTTTTTTTGGCTTGTGAATAGTCATCAACGTAAAAAATAAGTGCACAAAGTGCATTATTTATTTTTCTTCTGTTCCTGTCTTAACCTCCCTCCCTCCACAAATGCATACTTTCCTCGGTCTGATGGCCACGGTTCTGTTGTTTGTTTACATCCAGTGCGGCCAGTCTTCACTGTCCTTGCTGCTCCTGTGCTTTGCGGCCCCTAGACTTCTCCAGGACTTGTCTCCAATTGTCATGCACTTTGTTTTAAAGTGCACTTATCTTTTCAGATATAGAAAACAATGGTTTCTATGGAGCAGACCTTGTAGATAAGATTGAAGGCAACCATTACAGGAGAACTTCAATGAGGCAAAATGTATGTGTATCTGTATTTATATTATCTCAAACACAAGCTATAGAGAACAACAGACACAGAAGTATGCTGCCAATGAGTGTTAAAGAGGTACGATATTTCCTAATCATGTTTTGAGTCCTTAAATCGGAAAGTGTTGAAACCAAAATATTAGCATGACAGCCAGTAAACTGGCATTTCCAAAAATAGAGGTTAAAAAATAGTAACCTTCATAATTCTCTTGTGACAAATTCATAGCTGATGTTTATTCGTAATTAGATTTTGCCCTTTCTGGTTGCTCCTATCTCCCTTTACTAACATGCTCTCTGATTGTATTACTTTATTCTAGTCCCAGTAATGTTATCATTTGGTATCTATGTATGTCTATAGAATGCAGGTAGATCATGGCTGGTGTAAAGAGTGCTGGAGAGGGCCGAGTCGGGGCTCCATGAGATGAGTATGGTGGGCTAAAGGAAGCATCCCTTAATGGGACAGAAAATGACAAGTGTCCAGGACACTCTGCAAAGCAGCGTCAAATACTGGAACACTGAGCATTGCAGCACCAGGCACTGCTCTATAAGGCTTTGTAGAGCAATGCCTCCCCTGATCCAGAGCATCTACGGAACCCCCAGCTCCCCACACTGTCCATCAGCCACCCACAGAGACCTGGAGCCCCCTTCAAAGCCCCCCACAGTGCCCCTAATATTTTTCCTCCCACTGACCACTATGTCAGCGGCCATTCTTTCTTTTAGTGATATTTTTTTCCTCTTTAGCCCTGTACACATGAGCGGTTTTCCTGGCAGGAAAAAAAACGCCGGTTTTCCCGACGGGATTCCTGCCAAGCTTGACGGGTTTCCTGCCAAGCTTGTCTTGCGTACAGACTGTCATACAAAATCCCGCCGGTCCAAAGCGCGGTGACATACAACACGTACGACGGCACTATAAAGGGGAAGTTCCATTCCAATGGCGCCACCCTTTGGGCTGCTTTTGCTGATCTCGTGTTATCGCGTGTTAGTAAAAGTTTGGTGAGAGACGATTCGCGCTTTTCAGTCTTTGTGCTTTCAGATCGTAATAAAAATAAAGAAAAAAGTTTGTCAGAACTCTGTGTGAATATCAGCAGCAAAACAAGTTCATTATTGTAGCATTATAAAGAAGAAAAGAATGCGCAGCATTAAAATATGCAATAATTTGCAGCGTGACGAATGTGCTATCTCCATTACGAACGCTAGTTTTACCTGAACGAGCGCTCCCGTCTCATACTTGATTCTGAGCATGTGCGGTTTTTTTGCCCTCGGAAAAACATACACACGACCGGTTTTCACGACGGGAAAAAGTCCGCCGGAAATCCCGATGGGAAAATAGAGCAGGTTCTCTATTTTTTCCGGCAGTTTTCCTGTAGGGAAAACTGCGATGGAGCAAACACACGGACGGTTTTCCTGGCCAAATGCTTTCATGGCAGTTTTCCTGCCAGGAAAAACGGTCGTGTGTACGAGGCTTTACTGATCACTGACAATGGGGCATTATTTTCTGTCTACTGACCACTAATGAGGCATTTTTTCTTCATACTAACCACCAATGCTGGGCCATTTTTTCTAATTTCTGGCCACCAATCCCGGGGCATGTCTTCCTCTTTCTGAACACCAGTGCCAGTCATTTTTTCTTCTCTCTTTGAACACCATGCAGGGACATTTTCTTCTCTCTCTCTGAACACCAATGACGGGGCATTTTCTCCTCCTTCTGAACACCAATGACGGGGCATTTTCTTCTCTCTGTGAACACCAACATTGGGGCATTTTCTCTTCTCTATGCACACCAATGCCAGGGCATTTTCTCTTATCGCTTCGAACACTGATGCTGGGACATATTTCTCTTCTCTTTGAACACCAGTGTCAAGGGATTTTCTCCTATGATCACCAATGCTAGTGAATTTTCTCTTCTCTTTGAACATCAGTGTCAGGGGATTTTCTCCTATGAACACCAATTCTAGTGAATTTTCTCTTCTCTTTGAACATCAGTGTTGGGGGATTTTCTCCTTTCTGTGAACACCACTGTTGGGGAATTTTCTCTTCACTTTGAACTCCAAAGACGGGGCATTTGCTCCTCTCTCTAAACACCAATGTTGGGGTATTTGTCCTCTCTTTAAACAACGATGCTGGGGCATTTCATCTTCTCTCTGCGCACACACCAGTGTTGGGGAATTTTCTCCTTTCTGTGGACACCAATGGTGGGGCATTTTCTCTTCTCCCTGAACACCAGTGTTAGAGCATTTTCTCTTCTCTCTGAACACTAATGCTGGGTGAATAACCCCCCTCTCTCAACACAAATGCCAGGGCATTTTCTCTTTTCTATGAACATCGATGTTGGTGCACCCCCCCCCCCCAACACCAGAGGCAGGGAATTTTTTCCTCCCACTGACCACTCATGGGGCATTTTTTTGCTTCTACTGAGCACTGCCAGTGTATTTTTTCCTTTTTTCCTATGTGGGAACAGTTCCTCTCCTCCCCACTGACAATATGGCTTTTTTGCTTGCTTACTGATCGCTGACAATGGTGCATTTTTCCATCTACTGACTGTATCCTATTTACCTTTCCTCTTTGTTTAAGAGTATGAACTATAACCGCTTAGTTCTACACCATGAACACCGGCTGTTGGGGGCCCATTAAAAATGTTGCTGTGTGGCCCTGTGATTTCCAGTTACGCCTCTGTCAAAAAGCCTTCCGCTGGAAATAATATGAATTACATTAGTGATTCTGGAGTAAATGGCAGAATATGATTAAAGCAAGTCAAGTTATTTTTTTCTCTAATGACATGTATTTAATTTGACACAGCACATTAAGCCCTGCCGCTCGGTGATAGGTATCCTTTAAGTATAAAGTGCAATCAATACACAGATAAATGACTATCATGATCGTACAATGTGCTTTCATTCCACGTCAATACACAAAGCAGTGTGTGTTCCTCGGTGACAGTAACTCCTTCTGTGGGGAGATGTTACTGTATAAACATTTGTTTGCCAGCTATTTCTATTCTATGTACAGAATTGGGAGGTTATAGCTCAGGGACATGACTGAATTACGCTCAGATGGTTCTTCACACCATCTGAAGTAAACCTGAAGTGGGTTTTCAGCTCACATCTTTAGTCATTATTTAAACGCTTACTTGAAGGTAATTTTTTATGAGAATCTTGGAATTTAAAGGGAACCTGTACTGACCTCCCTTCTAAAATTGCTACAATCCTGGCTGATGTGTGATCAATTTCTCCCTGCAAAACTGTTGTTTATACTCGCCTATCCTGCCGCTCGTTCCTTGGTTCTTTACTGTTTTGTAGAGATACATCCTGCAATGGAATCCTCAGCATCTGACGCTTCTGGGTGTGTCAGATACCTGTCAGATACCTTTGTTTTTAGCAGCCATATATCTCAAACCACGAAGCAGAGCCTAGACATCCAATAAGAAAACTAGATATTTGGTAATACCTGTAAATCTCCTATCTTGGATTACAGTACAGGACACATGATTTGTATTCTTAGACCATGGCATAAAACCCATGTGGTTGTACTGTATTTTTAAGACAGTGGTCTCCAAACTGTCCCCTGGGGGCCAGATGCGGCCCTGTGCTCCCCTTTATCCGGCCCTTGGGACAGTGTTCCTCTCACTGATAGAAGACACTATTCCAATAACTGACAACAACGATGGTGCATAATTCCTTCCACTAATACCAATACAGTCCCATCATTGGTGTCAGTAGGAAGAATAATGCCCCATTATTCTTCCTACTGATGCCAATGATGGGACTCTATTCCTTCCACTGACACTGATTAGGCATTATTCCTCCAATGACACCAGCTTCTGGCCCTTTGAAGGACATATTGAAGAACAATAAACCGGCCCTTAGTTTAGAAAGTTTGGAAGCCCCTGGTTTAAGATACAGTAATACCTTGGATTGTTAGTAACATGGTTTACGAGCTATTATTTAAAAAAAATCCTGACTCGGTTTGTGAGCGTTGTCTCCCAAGACGAGCAGGATTTAAACCAATGGGGTGTGCAGTACTGCATTTGGCCAGAGGCGCGGGGCGCCGGTGACACCCGGAGCCGCTCAGAGGCACTCGGAAACACTCCTTTCCCGCGTGTCTCTGAGCCTCTCCAAGTGCATCCGAGTGGCTCCACGTGGTCTCCGGGTGTTTCCCCCTGTCTCCGGCGCCCCCCCACCTCTGGCCACATGCGGTACTGCATACAATAGCAGTCACTGTGGAACTAATTATCTGAGTTTCCATTGACTCCTATTGGGAAACTTTCTTTAAAATACAAATGCTTTGGATTACAAGCATTCTTCTGGAATGAATTATGCTCATAATCCAAGGTACCACTATATGTGAATAATCTGATGTACATATAAAATCACATTCCCTTCACAAAAATTTTTAAAAATTTAAGGGCCCATTCACACATTTGTTTTGCAATTTTGGATCCTAACGCATGAGTATATTTGCAGGATGCTGTGGTGCCATTAAAGCAGAATTATACTCTCCTCCCCACTAGTGATGCGACATCTGCAAGCTCCTTTGCCGGGACTGACATCTTCACCCAGTCTTTTTCCGGGGTCAGGATCTACGGCCATCCTAATTGCCCGTGCTGGGTTACGTAAGTCCCACACATGCCAGCTTCCCTGCATGCACAGGTTAGTGCACATTGGCATAAAGCAAGCAAGAGTACTTTATTGCAAAATAAACATCTGTGTCTCTTCTGCAATAAAAGGTTTGCCTGGTCAACTTTTTTTAATTCACAATTCCACTTTAAGAAAGAATGTCAATGTACAAGGAACAATAAAAGAGAATACTCCAGTTTTAACTTTTCATAGCAGCCATTTACACCACAGACGTGATGACATCAGTGGTGCTCTGAGCACTGGTACACTACATATGATAACGCTGTGGTGATGCCCTGCACTTACAATATGTGCTCAGTCTTCTGGGTTGAGTGACGCTGGAGCATCATTTATCCTAAAAGACTGAGGACATCTTATGGGGAAGAAGAGGTACTGCAGGAGACAGTGCTGTTTTGAAGATAAGTGCTGCAGCTTTTTTTTTTCTAACACTGCCTGGGGGCAATAATGATTGCCAATCCCAAATTACATCAAAGCATGTACAGCTTTCCATTTTCCATGCATACAAGCACTAAGGAAGGAAGACATTCAGGGCCGCCATCAGGAATGTTGGGGCCCCTTACACAGCTTCAGGCATGGGACCCCTGGAGCAGAGGAGAACCGGGCGGGGGGGTGCTGCCACCGCAAATTGAGGAGTGGGGGGGGGGGGCAGCCACGACAATTGAGAAGCGGGGGTGCCACGAACAAAAAAAGAACAACAAAAAAAAAGGGAGGGTTGCCATCTGGGGACCTCCGGGCCTCTGGGGTCCTCTGGGCACCTTACAAAAAAAAATAAAAAATTATAAAAAATATATTTTTATAAAAAAAAAAAGGGGGGTTGCCATTTGGGGCCCTGGGGACCTCCGGACCTCTGGGCCCCTTACAAAAAATAAATAAAGATAAATAAAAAAATTATTTTTATTTTATTTTTATAAAAAATACATTAAAAAGGGGGGTTACCATCCGGGGCCCTGGGGACCTCTGGGCCCCTTACAAAAAAAAAGGGGGGATTGCCATCCGGGTCCCTTACAGGTGTACTGCCTGTACCCCCCTGATGGCGGCCCTGAAGACATTTATAAGCGCTCAAAAGCAGCCAAACAACAAATATCTGCTTTCATTTTAAAACTTGCTTTAGAAAGATGGTGGCAAATTCACTTAGCAAATTACTTTCAGCTCCATTGTCTTATTTAGAGAAATGGTTCTAAACTGCCTTTAAAACAGATTTCTGATTGGTTGTTGGGTATTGCTACATTGTTCTTTGTTCTATGGCATCCTGAAAAGTCCATTGATTCACATTTGTAGGTGCACCAAATATTTTAGCTGCAGGCACTAGGCTGCAGACAGTTTCTAAGACTGAAGTCCCGGATTAAGTGTCTTAAGGAGCGAAAGAGATTTTCCTGTGTCGGGATGGATGCTATCATGAGATAATCTATAGGACATAGTCCAGTGATTCCCAGTCATTGCGGTTAGACATGTTTTTGTGTCACAAAGATCGACAAGCTGCAGTTCGCAAGACTTTTGTTGTCATACCTCCAGAGATAAGTCGTAACAAGTGAAAGTATTAGAGGACATGCCATGCTTGATTTTTCATTTGTAGATTTCATTAAAAATGACAAAAAAATAATAATACTACTTTTTTATTCATTTTTTTCCTTATCGGTAGTTATTGAGGATGTTTATCTATATGATTTTGTAGGTATTAAAGTGGATCTTCCCCCTTCCCACCCACTTTCCATTATTGCACTCCCAACCGCACCCACAATTGGATACTTAATTTTTAATTATCCTTTTTAATACCCTTTTTTCTCTCCGGAACCTCCTGTATTCGCCTGGGTGAGAATGACATTCCAGTTGCTCGCAGACTCCTGGAATACTGACATCATGCATCCCAGGAGGTCTCAGTTGACTCTACTGTGCATGCGTATCATCCTTGGGGGGAGGGGGGGCACTCGCCTCTTCCTGGTTCTTGCAGGCTGCCCCCTGTTGATGTGCCATGGCACATGCAGGTCATCCGAGGGCCAGCTGCAAGATCCTGGAAGAGACAATACCCCCCTGATGAGTTTAATAAAGAGGATGGTGATGTGGGACCCAGCAGATTGCAGAAGGACAAGGTAAGAAAAAATAAAATAGCACAGGATGGGTGAAATTCCTCTTTATCTATCTATCTATCTATCTATCTATCTATCTATCTATCTATCTATCTATCTATCTATCTATCTATCTATTGTACATCTCATTGCCTCCAAAAATTGCTCACTTATGCTTATACTCTGTATGTTACATTAATATGTCCTCTTATTCTCCCTGGAGAAGAGATGCTTAAGAGGAGATATGATAGCGATATACAAATATTTCAATGGTGATTCTAGTATAGGGAGAAAATTATTCAGTCTCAGGTAGCTTAAATGTTTTACTTGTACCTACAGGCAAGCCTATAATAAGGCTTATCTGTAGGTACTGTGAATTTCTCCTAAACTTGCACAGTTTGGGAGATATTCAGAGTGCATGCAGCCGATGACGTCATGGGCGCATGTGCTCTGAAGGGCCGGCTCCCCGTGCCGGACCTTTAGAGCCCCTGCTGTAAACGGCAGCTCCCGCATGCATGCGCCGGGGTGACATCTTTGCTTCTTTCGGTCACTCACAAAGCTGGAGCCCGCGAACCCGAAAGAAACACCAGCGAAGATGTCAGCCGTCTCATCGGTGTGCGGACGCCACTGGAGGGCTTCGCTCTAAGGTAAGTATTTCATAATGAGCTAGTATTAGTATGCTATGCCTTTGTCTTACAGGTTTTTTTTTACCAGAGTTTACAACCTCTTTAAGAGGACATGAAGTGTCAACAATGAAGTTGAAATATAAGTGGTTTAACCTTATACTGCTTAAGGATTTCTTTACTGTTGTAGCGGCAAGGATGTGGACCTCCCTTCCACAATTGGTGGTGCCAGCGGGAAGTGACGATGATTTAAAATAACTCTTAAATCGGTTGTAAACCTCCAAAAAAAAAAGAAAGAAAAAACCTGCAAGATAAAGGCATAATGAGCTAGTATGCATCGCATATTTGCTCATAATGAAATACTTTCCTTAGAACGATGCCCTGCAGTGCCGCCCGCACTCCGCTCCCACGGTCGATACCTTTCACTGGAGTTACTTCCGGGTTCGCTGGCTCCGGCGCTGTGATTGGCCAGAGCCATGATGACGTCACCCCCACACATGTGCGCGGGAGATGCCTGTCACGGCACGGGTCTGAAGAAACGGCCCCAGCGGGCCGTTTCTTCAGTGCGCATGCGCCGATGACGTCGGCAGCAACGTATATAGTGAATATCTCCTAAACTGTGCAAGTTTAAGAGATATTTACAGTACCTACAGGTAAACCTTATTATAGGCTTACCTGGAGGTACAAGTGGTGTAACAGAGTTTACAACCACTTTAAATGGGCATCTTAGCAAATGCAATATACATAAATATGGAAAATGGCTTTGATATATACACCCGCACACCCACACAGGTTGAACTGGATAGACTGGTGTCTTTATTCAACCTTACAAACTGTGTAACTATATTAGATCTATTAACTGTTACCTATTAAACAGCCAGTATCTACCCCAAGCTGAATATTCAGCTATTAGTTGGTGCTGGGGGGCTGAATTTCCCAATGTTTTCTTCTGTCTATTTCAGATTCTCCCGCACATGGTTTTCTGGAATGATATATTCTCTGTAAGGAAATAAATTTAAATGAGTATGTCCTGTAATCAATACAGTAGGTGGGTGGAGTTGGGAACCCAGGTGAACATATCACACCAGAAGGGTCCTAAAGGGCCTACTCACACTTTTTCCTTTTTCTACAGTAAAACATGTTTATTTTACTGCATGAAAATTAAATATTTTAGATAGAAATCTTATTATTTCCTATGTGGCCGGTTCACATTTCTGTGCTGCAGTTTAGTGTGTTTTTAAGTAGGAATTCCACAGGCCCATTTACATGTGCATTACTATACGCTTACATGTGCATTACAATACTCATACCTTAGATGTAAAAGGACCTTTAGAGATAAAAGGTTCTTATCGCTGATATATCATGCTGGTGTCTACGTGGAACTGGAATATGACTTTTAGGCGGACGTGTCCTTTAAATTGTATGACGCCTTCCATTGAACATGAAGACAGTGCTCCAAAGGGGTACAATTTATGAATTTTTCTGGATGTTGCTTGTTATATATTGGTGCATTCTAGTGTTACCGTGACTACAGGGGTAGTATATTCTAGAATTCATACATTTCGCAATGTGGTCTTTCACATCGGGTTATTCAAGAGGTCTGTGTTTGTCTGGGTCCACATCAATGTTGTATGTGTCTGCTCAATATTACATTGTGTCTACAGAATCCACATATCGACATTGTGTCTATCCACCCGTCTTAACCCCCCGTCCCCCGTCCGTGCCAGATCCAGCTCGTTAGATTGTATCCACTCTTGTGAGTCTGAATGTTAGTTGTAGGTCTCTACTAGTTACACTGAGCTGTATATACAAAAAAAAAGTGTGCTGTAAACTAAGTGAAGCAGATAGTATAGTAAAGAATCGATAAAAAGGAGTAGAATATAATTGAGGGAGGGGAAGGTGAAGACAAATACTGGCACATCCAGCATTTGTGATAGTGGCTACTGGGTACCACAATCTTCATCCTCCTCTGTGTGCAGATGTCAGATTATTTTACTAGTCTTAGAGTGCCCTCTGCTGGTCAACACTGGAATTTCCTCACCTTTCTTATTTTGTAAAGCAATACAAAGAGCAATGATTTATTTCCTGTATTTGTACGGCACTGACATATTTCCCTGTATTTTATAGACTGCACTGGTCCATTTACATCAGCCCCTGACACTGAAGGAGCTTAGAGTCTAAAGGATGTAGTACATGTACACTCTCACCTATTTACACTGAGGTCAGTTTTATGATGCCATTATTTTTCTGGGTTGTAGGAGAAAAAAACAAACATACAAACTCCATGCAAATTTTTTCAGTGGCAGGAAATGAATTCAGGAGTCTGGTGTTGCAATGCAGGAGTCAGACATGTATTCTGAATGCAGTGAGCATGTGTGCAAGACAAAAAGTTGGGTCCCCTTCCTCAAGACTTTACACTACTCCACCCTATAGGGTTGATTTATTAAAGGCAAATCCACTCTGCACTACAAGTGCACTGCAAGTGCAGTCACTGTAAATCTGAGGGGAAGATCTGAAATCAGGGGAAGCTCTTCTGATTTTCTCATCCAATCATGTACAAGCAAAAATGCTGTTTTTTATTTTTCTTGCATGTCCCCCTCGGATCTACAGCGACTGTACTTCCAATTGCACTTGCAGTGCAAAGTGAATTTGCCTTTAGTAAATAAACCTCTATGATGTGAGCGCTTAGCTGCATCCAGCATGTATGAGTCCAGTGACCGCTAACCTGTGTGCAAATTATTTGTGTCCAGGCTTAGACAGATGTGCTGATCACATTATCCACATATAACCACTTGTGTGCCAGAGCCAACCATCAACGTGCCCCCAATTAACCTGTGCTTCTCATATCCAAGACCTTTAGACTTCACACTATTACTTATTTTTAACTAGGATTATTTAAAGAACCAGCACTTGATTTTATCGGATTTAAAAAAAAAACTGTATTATTTGGAATCGTTTGTAGGGACTGGTGAGGCCTGTGCGTCCATTAGTCTGGATGTGAGAGGTGCACGTTTATTTTATGCACGCACTTAGCCAAGCCTATTGTTGACATTGTAGTGAGCAGGTAGAGTGCAGATTTGCATGTTAAATTGCATGTCAAAACGCAGCTGTGTGAACCAGGCCTTAGGGCTCTTTCACACGGAGGTCCGTTCAGGTCCGCCTGTCAGTTTTTTAGGCGGACCTGAAACGGATCCTCCATGTACCCCTATGGAAGCACGGATGTCAGCGGTGACATGTCCGCTGACATCCGCTCCGCTCCGCTCCGAAAAAGTGTGACGGAGGAAAATCCTATTTTTCCTTCCGTCTGCGGAGCGGATCGGATGACAACGGACTCTACGGTTCGTCGTCATCCGATCCCCTATAGGGGAGAGCGGCGCTCTGACAGGGCGGTCCCTGCACAGTGTGCGGGGACCGCCCAGTCATCCGTCGGCTCAGCGGGGATCAACGGAGCGATCCCCGCTGAGCAAGCGGAGCTTCACGGGGCGGATCTTCACGGATCCGCCCCGTGTGAAAGAGGCCTTATTGTCAAAGCTTAATTGAACAAGCTGAAGTTAGAAGCTGATTGGCTACCATGCACAGCTGCACCCGATTTTGCACTCTCCAGTTTTAGTAAATCCCCCCCCAAATAAAAAGCTGCCTGCTTGCACTTTTCGAATATGTAGGTTTGGTTCTACTTTAACCACTATGCAATTGAACACCATGGGGGTTATTTACGAAAGGCAAACTACAAATGCAAACTACAAGTGCAAAGTGTACTTGGAAGTGCAGTCGCTGTAGATCAGAGCGGGGCATGCAAGGAAAATAAAAAAACAGCATTTTAGCTTGCACATGATTGGATGATAAAATCAGCAGAGCTTCCCCTCATTTCAGATCTACCCCTCAGATTTACAGCGACTGCACTCCCAGTGCAATTTGCACTTGTAGTTTGCACTTGTAGTGCAAAATGGATTTGCCTTTCGTAAATAACCCCCCATTTGTGGCTCCAGTAACCCGTAGCAGACTGTTTAGTGTAGCCAGATCAATGAAAGGTGATTGCTGTTGAATAATACCCTTTGTACTTCTCATACTGTCTTATTTTTATATGCAGTAGAGTCTCTCCAATGTCCTACTTGTTATAAAGTGCCGCACCCACGCTAATACCGATATCGTACCTAGCATCTAATTATTGATGATGATGGGTCTAGAAGATCCCTATCGTACCGATATCATACCTAGCATCTAATTATTGATGATGATGGGTCTAGAAGATCCCTATCGTACCGATATCATACCTAGCATGTAATTATTGATTATGATGGGTCTAGAAGATCCCTATCGTACCGATATCATACCTAGCATGTAATTATTGATGATGATGGGTCTAGAAGATCCCTATCGTACCGATATCGTACCTAGCCTCTAATTATTGAGAATGATGGGTCTAGAACAGGGATATGCAATTAGCGGACCTCCAGCTGTTGCAGAACTACAAGTCCCATGAGGCATAGCAAGACTCTGACAGCCACAAGCATGACACCCAGAGGCAGAGGCCGGATGGGACTTATAGTTTTGCAACAGCTGGAGGTCTGCTAATTGCATATCCCTGGTCTAGAAGATCCATATCGTACCTAGCATCTAATTATTGAGGATGATGGGTCTAGAAGATCCATATCGTACCGATATCCTACCTAGCCTCTAATTATTGATCATGATGGGTCTAGAAGATCCATATCGTACCAATATCGTACCTAGCATCTAATTATTGATGATGATGGGTCTAGAAGATCCCTATCGTACCAATATCGTACCTAGCATCTAATTATTGAGGATGATGGGTCTAGAAGATCCCTATCGTACCAATATCGTACCTAGCATCTAATTATTGATCATGATGGGTCTAGAAGATCCATATCGTTCCAATATCGTACCTAGCATCTAATTATTGATGATGATGGGTCTAGAAGATCCCTATCGTACCAATATCGTACCTAGCATCTAATTATTGAGGATGATGGGTCTAGAAGATCCATATCGTACCGATATCCTACCTAGCCTCTAATTATTGATCATGATGGGTCTAGAAGATCCATATCGTTCCAATATCGTACCTAGCATCTAATTATTGATGATGATGGGTCTAGAAGATCCCTATCGTACCAATATCGTACCTAGCATCTAATTATTGATGATGATGGGTCTAGAAGATCCATATCGCACCGATATCGTACCTAGCCTCTAATTATTGATGATGATGAGTCTAGAAGATCCATATCGTACCGATATCGTACCTAGCACCTAATTATTGATGATAATGGGTCTAGAAGATCCATATCGTACCGATATCGTACCTAGCATCTAATTATTGACGATGATGAGTCTAGAAGATCCATATCGTACCGATATCGTACCTAGCATCTAATTATTGAGGATGATGGATCTAGAAGATCCATATCGTACCAATATCGTACCTAGCATCTAATTATTGATGATGATGGGTCTAGAAGATCCATATCGTACCGATATCGTACCTAGCCTCTAATTATTGATGATGATGAGTCTAGAAGATCCATATCGTACCGATATCGTACCTAGCATCTAATTATTGATGATGATGGGTCTAGAAGATCCATATCGTACCGATATCATACCTAGCATCTAATTATTGATGATGATGGGTCTAGAAGATCCATATCGTACCGATATCGTACCTAGCATCTAATTATTGATGATGATGGGTCTAGAAGATCCACATCGTACCGATATCTTACCTAGCATCTAAACTTTGATGATGATGGGTCTAGAAGATCCATATCGTACCGATATCTTACCTAGCATCTAATTATTGATGATGATGGGTCTAGAAGATCCATATCGTACCGATATCGTACCTAGCATCTAATTATTGATGATGATGGGTCTAGAAGATCCATATCGTACCGATATCGTACCTAGCATCTAATTATTGATGATGATGGGTCTAGAAGATCCACATCGTACCGATATCTTACCTAGCATCTAAACTTTGATGATGATGGGTCTAGAAGATCCATATCGTACCGATATCGTACCTAGCATCTAATTATTGATGATGATGGGTCTAGAAGATCCATATTACACCGATATCGTACCTAGCACCTAATTATTGATGATGATGGGTCTAGAAGATCCATATCGTACCGATATCTTACCTAGCATCTAATTATTGAGGATGATGGGTCTAGAAGATATTTGTTTGGGAGGTTCTGTATACTGTATGTACCCAATGCAATGGCTTAGGATATGATTTGCCATGTAGAACTAGGTAGTCAGGTGTTAATCTATAGGGAAGTGATTATGTGTAGGTCTACATGCCAGCAAATATGTCCATGTCTTCGAGTGTCATATCTGCTGGCTGTATTTGTCATTGTGTGCGTATTTGAAGGGTCAGACGCTCTCGTGCAATTGGCCAGCAGTGTCTCTATGGAAACCACCAGGATGTAGTCACTGGCTTTTCTGTAACATCTTCAATAGAAGAGGACCTGTGTGGACATCAAGTCACATGATGTCGCCAACGCATAAGTGAGTCTAAATTGGAAACAGCGTATTTGACCTGGTCAGGAGGGGGGAGGGAGGGTTGCAAAATCCCTCATATGTTCTGTAGGACTCTTCAGTAGCCAGAAGGTTAACAGAACTCCGTATTATTAACCTACCTTTCTGGACAAAAAATATATGTTTTTTCTGGGATCGGTAGAGGTTTACAATTTGTGTGTTAACACAAAGCGTGTTGAAGTATGTTACTTGGCGTGTTAACGTGTGCTGTCTTAGGGCAGCCCGCTTGCTAATGCACTGAAATGCACCAAAAAAATAAAAAGGTTCACGTATGCGGCAGCACACCACAACAAAGGGTAGTTGGGGTGTCATTAAGAATGAACGGCACCACAGCATCCTAATGTGCAACATGCATGTTTTTGCGCATTGCTCTATTGTGCGCATTCCCGCATGCACACGGGTGTGAACCCAATACACAGGCAGGAGGTGTTGAGGCTCTCTGTCCGCCGCAAGCTATACTCGCAATCAGGACATTCCACCATCTTCTTCCCAATTTGGCTGATTGATATTTAAGGCACAATCCTTAATTCCCATTTCTACATTGCATAAAAGGAAGCGGCAGCAAACACACAGCAAAAAAAGCTGGTAATTCAGCACAGTTTTCTTCTCTATGTATACATTGGGGTTTGATTTACTAAAAGTGGAGAGTGCAAAATCTGGTGCAGCTGTGCATGGTAGCCAATCGGCTTCTAACTTCAGTTTGTTCAGTTCAATGGTTTTGCACAGAGCAGCCCTGATCCTCTGTTTCTGGGGTCCCGACACTCCAGGCCCCTCCTCTTCAGTGAGAGCCCCCAAGAAAAGTGTCTATTGACACAGACCGGGTGACTCTGCCCCATCTCCAATGGCTGCCACTGCTATCAATCTGCCTAATAAGGAGGGAGACAGCGGCAAGAGTCACTCCTCTCGTGCACGTCACTGGATCAGATCAAGCTCAGGTAAGAATAAGAGGGGGGGGGGGGGGCTCTCCTGCAGCACAGAAGTTTTTTTACCTTAATGCATAGAATGCATTTAAGCGGAGTTCCACTTGTAAAAAATAAAAATGAAGTCAGCAGCTACAAATACTGCAGCTGCTGACTTTTAAAATAAGGAGACTTACCTGTCCAGGGCACCCGTGATGTCCTCACCCAAAGCCAACCCGTCCCTCGGCTCCGGGGTGGAGGCGCCGGCATCTTGAGTAAGGGAATCGGGAAGTGAAACCTTGCAGCTTTACAGCCTCAGTCTGGTTCCCTACTGCGCATGCGCAAGTCGCGATGTGCGTTCTGAGTGGTCCCTGCTGTCTTCTTCAACCTTTTTGTCTCCCAGAAGACAGTGGGGGGGAGGGGCTGGACATGGCGTAGATCGCCGCGGATACTGCGGCAATCTTTTGCTGGATGTGGGAGCAAATACCTGTATTAGACAGGTATCTGCTCCCCCCTCCCCCCTGAAAGGTGCCAATTATGACACCGGGGGGGGGGGGGGGGGGGGGAATCCGGACAGCAGAGGCTTGAGGCTTTACAACCACTTTAGGCTTTGACGAAAAAAAACTAAAAGCAGATTTTGCACTCCAGTTTTAGTAAATCAACCCAATTGGGATTAGTGTTTTTTTATTTTGTTTTAACCCGGAGCGGAATTAGGATTCATTGTGCATTTGAAAAATTAGAAAATCTAAATTTCCATTTGAAGTGCTTGTATAATGCTTCTATATATTTTCATTCTTCTTTTTAAAAATACTTAGCTTTTTTTTTTGGGGGGGGATTTGAAAAATTGTATATAAATATATTGTATTCTCAATTTTAGGCAGCAGGCCGAGCTTTAGACTCCCTTTCACATTTTCCAGGCTATCCCTATCTGCTTTACTGAAATAAAGCCTATTGTTTACAGAGCCTATAGCTCAAGCTTACACTGTATCTCTAGGCAAAACCTTTTATAAATATTGGCACCTTGTATCGTTTTAAAACATAACTAAACTCTTTCAATCATCTTTAATTCTTTTTAATCCTTATGCTACTAGCCCTAGTAAATAGATAGGAAGGTATATTATATTTATTTATTTTTTACAGTTCTTGCATTACTTCCTGGTTTCTGGCCTAGGCTGAAATGATGTCATATATCCCCAGAAGTCTTCAAGGGCATTTTATTCCTTGCATCTGCAGGAGAGGAGGATGGGCTTTCTCAGCTAAGCACACCCTCCTGTCTGCATGCCTGAGCTAAGGATAGATGGATGCCAGAATGTAAATGCTACATGAATCATACAGAGCTCCCAACCATCCCTGAATTTGAGGGACTGTCCCTGATTTGGAACAGTGTCCCTCTGTCCCTCTTTCTTCCTCGTTTGCCCCTCATTTTGGTCTGATCTATATAGACATTTTTTAAAGAAAGCCTACAAACCTTGCAGGATTGACATGTAAGTACAAAGCTCCCGCTAACATGTAAAAAAAAAATGTTTATTTTTCAAAAAGTGTTTCCCAGCGCTAAACCTTTCATCCAATTTCTAAATTGCTGCATTTGTGAATTGCAAAAGCCAATATAAAGGAATAGTAGTGGTTAAAAAAAAACCACTTGGGTTTAACTTATGATTTTTTTGTCCTTTTGCTAATAGGTGTCCCTCGTTACCATCTCAAAAAGTTGGGAGGCGCGATCATCTGCCCTTACTCAACTGACAAAACATTTTTACCTCCTCCGAGGATTAACCCCCCCCTCTCCTCCTTTCTGGATTTACATTAAACCAAATCTTAAGTGGACCAGCACTTTCATAAACCTACTAGGACCCTGGTCATGAGAGAGTGCTCAAGCCTAGAGACTGGCTGCTTGGCCCCAAAACCATCACAGGGGAGCGGGTTACATGCTTCCCAATTACCTGGTAGTGTCACTGGCTTTGGAAAAGCAAGGATCTGCAAGGGAGCAGTGCTGGAGAGTCTATTGATCCTGGCTGGAGGAGGGTTTATTGTTGCTGGGGGGTCATTTGTTGCTGGAAGTGGATCTACTGTTGAGGGAGGGGTCTATTGTTACTGGCTGCCAGGAGATCTACTGTATTATCACATCAGGGGTCTATTGTTGATGGGGGGGTTTGTTTTTGGGGTAGTATTTTGTTGCTGAGGGTCTATTGTTGCTGGGGGGTAGAGTCTATTATAGCTGGGGTTCTATTGTTGCTCCATGGATCTATTGTTGCTGGGATGGATCTACTGTTGAGGGAGGGAGGGGTCTATTGTTACTGGCTGCTGGGAGATCTACTGTATTATTACATTGGGGTCTATTGTTTATGGGGGGTTATTGTTGTTGGGTAGTATTTTGTTGCTGAGGGTCTATTGTTGCTGGGGGGATAGAATCTATTGTTGCTGGGGGATCTATTGTTGATGGAGGGGGTCTATTATTGCTGGGGGATCTTATGTTGATGGAGGGGGGTCTATTGTTGCTAGGGGGATCTTATGTTGCTGGGAGGGATCTACTGTTGAGGGAGGGGCTATTGTTACCAGCTGCTGGGAGATCTACTGTATTACATTGGGAGTCTATTGTTAATGGGGTAGTATTTTGTTGCTGAGGGTCTTTTGTTGCTGGGGGGGTAGAAACTATTGTTGCTGGGGGGTCTATTGTTGCTTCAGGGATCTATTGTTGCTGGGGTATCGATTGATACTGGGTGGGGGGTCACTTGTTGCGGGGGGGGTCTACTGTTGAGGGAGGGGTCTATTTTTACTGGCTGCTGGGAGATCTACTGTACTATAACATTGGGAGTCTATTATTGATGGGGGAGGGGGGTTGTTGTTGGGGTAGTATATTGTTGCTGGGGGGTGGAAACTATTGTTGGGATCTATTGTTGCTGGAGGGTGATCTATTGTTGCTGGGGTATCGATTGATGCTGGGTGGGGGGTCATTTGTTGCTGGGGGGATGTACTGTTGAGGGAGGGGTCTATTGTTACTGGCTGCTGGGAGATCTACTGTATTAATACATTGGGAGTCTACTGTTGATGGGTGGGGTGATTGTTGGGGTAGTATATTGTTGCTGGGGGGTGGAAACTATTGTTGCTGGGGGATCTATTGTTGCTGGGGGATCTATTGTTGCTGGAGGGGATCTATTGTTGATGGGGGGTCTATTGTTGCTGGAGGGGGATCTATTGTTGATGGGGATCTATTGTTGCTGGAGGGGATCTATTTTTGCTTCAGGGATCTATTGTTGCTGGTGGGAATCTGTTCTGTGTTGCTGGGGGGTTATCTATTGTTCCTAACTGTAGAGGATCGTGCTCGGAGGTGGGTAGGGGGCAGAGACAAGGGGTGAAGCAGGGAGTACTTGCACTTTTTCTCTGAGGAAAAAAAAGCCCTGGGATGCCATTTCCAGAGACACTTCCACTTTCCCTCGTATGGCTTGCCTAAATCTTCACACAGAAAAGTGAACGTTGTTCCTCCGGATTAATTTGGTGGTTCACAAATGGTCTTCACAGCTCTGGATGGGACTTTCTGCTTCATCCGTAAACCTCCTGCTGTGCTATTTACTAACATTCAGCTCACATCGCAGGCTAATAAATAAAAAATAATATCACGTCCCCTTCGCCCTCTTAATCATTAACTGTGATTTGTTTTGTGGAAGTTCAGGCAGCTGCTCATATTTGGGAACCACAAAGGGTTTCTCTTTCAATACGGACGTCCAGCAGCTTAACTAGCAATCTCCATAAATTAGAACAGTAAAAATTGTATAAGCAGATCGAATATGTCAGCCTTTCATTGATTCGCCCACTCAGGCAATACAGCAGAAGGACAGCTTTAGAGCAGGATAGCCTTGTTTACAAATCCGGTGGCTGTCTCGCGGTTAATATGACAAGCGGCTGTTTCGATGTTCGAAGTGCGTAATGAAATTATCGAGATTAACTGCATACTGTATACTTAATTGACTGGCTTGTAATTACTGCACATATCGGCGGTGTGTGCTTACCGTAATGGGAACAGTTGGCTACATACACATTCAATGTATCAACATACACAAAATACATTGTAGGTGGACTAGGGTGGGATTCAGTACTGTCCGGGACTCCAAGAGAGTTATCATCCCCGACTTCCCCCACCAATCACAGCCTGAGAGGTGAGCTGAAAGTTAAGCTACTTTTGTCACCGGTCCATGAGTTCTCCATATATCCCTATTAAAGCAGAACTAATCTTAAAGGGGAGTTCCAGACTTTTTTTATGCTTATTAAAAGTCAGCAGCTACAAAAAGTGTAGCTGCTGGCTTTTAATAAACAGACACTTACCTGTTCCACTGTCCAGCGCCGCGCCGCCCAGAGCTCCGCTCCTCTCCCCCACTTCTCCGCCGGCGCCTCCATTCATAGTATGGGCACCCAGCCGTGACAGCTTTCGGCTTCACGGCCGGGCACTCACTGCACATGCGCGAACGGCGCAGCACTCTCTGAGTGGACAGGCGATGGCCTGGAACCTGTCACGTCCCAGGTGATCGCCTACAGGGAGGGGCCGCCACAAGGCGATATGACGTATCGCCTAGGCGACCCCAGGGCGGAAGGAGGAAGTGGGACAGGAAGTCCCACTACTACTGAAGCCCCCACTCCCCCCCCCAAAAAAAATTACATGCCAAATATGGCATGTAAGGGGGCGAGGAGTGGATGAAGCGGAAGTTCCACATTTGGGTGGAACTCTGCTTTAATCAACATTTTTTTTTTTTTTTTTTTTTTTTATAAATCTTTTTATTTATTTTCCTCAACAGATAAACAAACAAGACAAAACACAACAAAACATTATACACATTGAACCTAAAATATATTAATACAAGATCAAAATCCAATCACCCTGCATAGCAGCTATTATTTCAAAATAGAAAATTTGAAATAACAATACAATACAGCAACAACCTGAAGCCCTGTACACACGACCGGTTTTCCCATCGGATAGAAAACCGTTGTTTTTCCCGACGGGTTTCCTGCCAAGCTTGTCTTGCGTACAGACTGTCAAAATCCCGCCGGTCCAAAGCGCGGTGACGTACAACACGTACAACGGCACTATTAAGGGGAAGTTCAATTCCAACGGTGCCACCCTTTGGGCTGCTTTTGCTGATTTCGTGTTACCGCGTGTTAGTAAAAGTTTGGCGAGAGATGATTCGCGCTTTTCAGTCTTCGTGCTTTTCAGTCCGTTACAGCGTGACAAATGTGATATCTCCATTACAAACGCTAGTTTTACCAGAACGAGCCGGGATTCACAGCGGTTTTCCTGTCGGGAAAACTGCCATGGAGCATACACACGGCCGGGATTCCCAGCCAAAAGCTCTCATGGTAGTTTTCCTGCCGGGAAAACCGGTCGTGTGTACGAGGCATAAGAGGATATAATAAGGAGTTATAGTGTGGTGGACAATCTGGCGCTGACTGGGAGGTATACTAACTGATTAACACTGACATCAATAAGGACAATAATAAAGTGATCAGTGCTAATGCTGTCAACAGTCACTGTACTAATGACACTGGTTGGGAAGGGGTTAACATCTAGGGGCAATCAAATGATTAACACTGTGCCTAACAATGTGTAATGTGTGCTGCTTTTACTTAAAGGGGTTGTAAAGGTAAATGTTTTTTCACCTTATCCATCCTATGCATTAAGGTGAAAAAACATCCGACAGTACCGCCCCCCGAGCCCCCGTTTTACTTACCTTACCCCTCGAAAGTCCCGCGCTCGTCCCCACCATCCTCCTCGGGTTCTCCGCCTGGCCGTCGATTGGCTACACTGGATGGATTGAAAGCAGCGCAGCCATTGGCTGGCGCTGCTGTCAATCACATCTAATGACGCAGTGCGCCGGGGGCGGGGCCGAGTGATACAGTCGGCGGCTATGGCCGCCGCTGTATCACGGGAGCGCGCCCACAATAACTCCACACCATGCGAGCTCGCTCGCATGAAGGTGTGGAGTCCTTGCGGGGAGGAGCCGAGACAGCCGCCGAAGGGCCCCAGAAGACCAGGATCGGGGCCACTGTGTGCAAAACGAGCTGCACAGTGGAGGTAAGTACTGTATAACATGTTTGTTATTTAAAAAAAAATAAAAAATTCCTTTACTGATCCTTTAACTATCTGGCTGTTTTTTCTCCCTGCTTTGCAGGGAAAAGAAACAGCCAGATCGCTGTTCGTAGTACAAAGAGTTCTGTGTTTTTGTAACAATGTAGTACACATTTCAACTCATACATAAGTGTGTGTGTTAGGGTGACCACGTGTCCCGGATTGCCCGGGACAGTCCCGCATTTTGCAGATCGGTCCCGGGCACCTTCATTCCAGGACAATACAGTGTCCCAGGCCAATCTGATGCCCCCAAAAAAGGCCGCCACGTGACCGCTTTACTCACCAACAGTACTTGTCCTGGCCGGGAATGCCTGGAGGAGCACAATCCCCGCCCCCTGCTTGTGATTGGAGAAATCATAAATCCCGCCTCTTGTGTCCAATCACTGTGCTGTGATTCGTTACAGCACAAGCTGATTTTTGGGAAGGGAGGGTGTCCCTGAATGGTAGTTTGGAAATGTGGTCACCCTAGCCCCTTCCTGCAAAGAGTATTGTGTAGCACCACAAAAGCTCCCCCCTTTCTCTCCACTGCCACCGACCAGCTACGCTCTGATCCCAGCTCAGTGATGCAACATGCTGCAACAACAGCGCTGCAGTGGCGGCTAGGGTGACCACATTTCCAAACTGCCATTCAGAGATACCCCCCTTCCTTCCCCAAAAAAGATGAGGGGGGAGTGTAGTCTCGCTGACAGGGAATTTGGCAGCGGGTGATTTGTCGGGCAAATGGCTGGTGTTAGCACATAAATCATCCTAACATTATGATCGATATGGTGTCAGGATGATCAAATCACATTTATATTACTACATTGTAATATATAATGAAATAGTTTAACTCACCATAATGCAGAATCAGTGGAAGCCCTGAGCTTGTCATTTGCCACCATTGCTTGCCACCAGATGTAGCTTGTTGCTTGCCACCGTTGCCTGCCACAACATGCAGCGTGTCACTTGTCAACATTGCCTGTCACTTGTCACCATTGCCTGTCACCCAATGCAGCCTGTCACTTGTCACCATTGACTGTCACCAGATGTAGCCTGTCACTTGTCACCATTGACTGTCACCAGATGCAGCCTGTCACTAGATGCAGCCTGTCACTTGTCACCATTGACTGTCACCAGATGCAGCCTGTCACTTGTCATCAATGCCTGTCACCAGATGCAGCCTGTCACTTGTCACCATTGCCTGTCACCAGATGCAGCCTGTCACTTGTCATCAATGCCTGTCACCAGATGCAGCCTGTCACTTGTCACCGATGCCTGTCACCAGATGCAGCCTGTCACTTGTCACTGATGCCTGTCACCAGATACAGCCTGTCACTTGTCACCATTGCCTGTCTCCAGATGCAGCCTGTTACTTGTCACCAATGCCTGTCAATTGTCACCAATGGCTGTCACCAGATGCAGCCTGTCACTTGTCACCAATGCCTGTCACCAGATGCAGCCTGTCACTTGTCACTATTGCCTGTCACCAGATGCAGCCTGTCACTTGTCACCAATGCCTGTCACCAGATGCAGCCTGTCACTTGTCAACAATGCCTGTCACCAGATGCAGCCTGTCACTTGTCACCATTGCCTGTCACCAGATGCAGCCTGTCACTTGTCACCAATGCCTGTCACCAGATGCAGCCTGTCACTTGTCGCCATTGCCTGTCACCAGATGCAGCCTGTCACTTGTCACTTATGCCTGTCACCAGATGCAGCCTGTCACTTGTCACGGATGCCTGTCACCAGACGCAGCCTGTCACTTGTCACCAATGCCTGTCACCAGATGCAGCCTGTCACTTGTCACCAATGCCTGTCACCAGATGCAGCCTGTCACTTGTCACCATTGACTGTCACCAGATGCAGCCTGTCACTCAGCCTGGCTCTCTCTCCCTCCCCTTCAGCTTGGCATGCTGGGGGCTGCAATTTCCCCCCTAGAATTGCAATGGGCCAGCCAGTTATTTGCACTACATATCCCATAATCCTCTTTTCTCCTTTTAGTTTTTTTCCCTGGCCAATGGGAGAAAAAGGGGGAAGAAACATAGCGGTGGCTGTCCTGGGAACAGCAGCATGAGGAGGAGAAGGAGGGGGAGAAGAGCCCGCAGCTGCTCTCTCTCCACACACACAGAGCTCAGATCTCATGCTGTTCTGCTGCCTGCTAACAGAAGAGGGAATGGGCAGGAAACAACAGAGATAGTGGCACCTCGAGGGAAGAGGAGGCAGGCAGCACTGATCCTCGCACCGCACGCCGCTCCTAACTTGCTGAGAGGAACACATACAGGGAGGAGGCTGGTGGAGCTAGCGGAGGAGGAGGAAGTTAAATCCTCCTCCGCAATGAATGGTGGGTCTCTCTCTCCTTACGTCACTGGTTGCTAGACACAAAGCGGTCCGCAGCTAGCAACCAGTTTGGGCAGGGAAGCAGGGGCCGCTGGTGAGACCCTTGAAGTGCGTCTTGCCACTGCGGCCAGTGACAGCGGCGCCGGCGATGCAGTACAAGTATGACACTGCACACTAGATGGAGGGAAACCCAGGTCCTCAGGCAGTGCGCCCCTGTTGCCGCCCCTCTTAAAGTGCCGCCTGGGACCATGGTCCCACCGGGTCCCATAGTAGGGCCGGCCCTGTGGACCATAGATTATGGTGTAACTTGTCCCAATGCACATGCTTCCATCCCTATTTAAATTGATTGATAAAGGGAGAGGGGAGGGGAATGGGTAAAGTGGGACTGTCCAGAGGCCATGGGTCAGTTGCCTCACATCCCTAAATTTAGTATTCATAAAAAACAGAAGAGGGCGGGACTTTTAATGAAGCATGTGCGGGAAAAGGTTCAAGTAAACAAAGAGTAAACAACACATCTAGAGTATTTAGTATCATAAAAGGATTTTTTTATTTTATTTCTTTCACCTAATGCACCGTCCTTGACTAAGATTGCATTAGTGAAGTTTAAATTGATGTGTATATACATTATACAGGCTGAATTAGAAGGGGAAAACATATCAACTAAAGACCCAAGTATACAGACAATACACAAATGTTTTAACAATATTGTATATGGTAATGATGCATTTATGAAGCATGAGATGATGGCTCTACGCGTTTCGCGACTGTTTTGTCGTTTTTCAGGAGCAGGCATGCGTTTTCTTTCTGTAATGACACAAATGATATCCTGGGCTTAAACCGGGACCCCAAACATATATAGGACCATGGATGAAACCAGGGTCCTAGATGGTACTCACCAGGCCTCCAACTGCTGCCGGTATGGAAGTGGGACCCAAACAGGCCCCAATGGGCCGGGACAACTTGCGCCGGGGACTGTGGCTGGGAAATGCAGGACACGTGGCCCCCACACAGGACGCGTGCAGGCTGGTCAGGCACTGAAAAATGAGTGTTGTATAAAGGATCAATGAAGGATGAAAAAGGACTGGTGTAAAATGAAGAAAACTGAAAAAATAGGGACAGCGGAGATAATGAAGTGCTAAAAGGGGATGGGGGAAGAGATTGGTGTGGTGAGAGCAAAAGGGAGTGAAAATATATAAAATGGGAAATGAGATATGTGCAGTGTAAACAATACCTGTGGAGACAATGTGATCAGTATGGTAGTCTGAAGTGAATGTAAATCAAGTACCTGTACCAGCCATGCACAACGCCCTTATGTGGGTTCCAGCGTCAAGAAGTTCCCGCCAACGCCACGCACGCGAGGGGGTGGGGAGGCGCCTACACCAATGCGGAAGAGCCGCCTGGTAGTAAGGGGCCGAATGTACTCCCCAACACCCCTCGTAGCTGTAAAGCCATGGTCGCACGGAAGAGATTCCCAGTGCGCACCAAAGGGGCGGCGTGGCGTCGATACGCCAATGCCCGCCCACACGTCCCTGCGTCAGTATAGCGTGGGACGGGGGGCGTGGTCAAGGCGCGTTGCAGCCCCCGGACTAGAGCTGAGCCAGCAAGGGGGCCGGGAGGGCCCAAAAAACCAACCAATGCAGCAATGGTAAGGCCCGTGATGAAATGAAGGATGTCCCGGGAAGAGTCCAAGATCAAAGGCCATACTAGTTGATATAAATGAAAAATAAATGGCTGACACAATGATGGAAAACTATACAAAACAAACAAGCAAAAACAAGTAAATGAAGTTGTATAACATGTAATGGACCATCAGGGCTGGCCCAAGACATTGTGCTGCCTGGGCCCAAGAATGAAATGCTGCCCCCCCAAAAAAAAAACTATGCCCATCCAGCAAAAGAGACGTTTCCATAAAGCAAAGAGACAGCCCAATATATTCAGCAAGAGACATCCCATATATTCAGCAAAGAGATATGCCCCCTCTAGGGTGACCACGTGTCCCGGATTGCCCGGGACAGTCCCGCATTTTGCAGATCGGTCCCGGGCACCTTCATTCCAGGACAATACAGTGTCCCAGGCCAATCTGATGCCCCCAAAAAAGGCCGCCACGTCACCGCTTTACTCACCAACAGTACTTGTCCTGGCCGGGAATGCCTGGAGGAGCACAATCCCCGCCCCCTGCTTGTGATTGGAGAAATCATAAATCCCGCCTCTTGTGTCCAATCACTGTGCTGTGATTCGTTACAGCACAAGCTGATTTTTGGGAAGGGAGGGTGTCCCTGAATGGTAGTTTGGAAATGTGGTCACCCTAGTGTGTGTGTGTGTCTGTATCTGTATGAGTTGAAATGCAGTACAGACCACTTTTTACACAGGATCTGGCTGCCAGCAACATAGGATATGGCCATGTGTATGGGGCCTTATTCATTGCTGGTTCCAGCTAGGGGACACTTTTCTCTGAGTCAGAGGCACTGATTAACAGCTCAAGCCACAAAATTTGTTCAGCGCACTGACAAAGCACACATATTATGTCCACCTGTAACATCCAATCAGATTTTAGTTACTGGTCAGATCAGAGAATCATGACCTTCATTAGGTTGTTATAGGTCAGTGCAGTCTTTCTTTGTTGAATAAACCAGTGTCAAAATGGTCGCTACTTTGTAACTGAAGCCTCGCCTGTTCACTTAGGCTTTGTGTTGAGTGTCAAAGCTGACAGATTGTGATTTATGTGGTGAAATTCTGGTTTCTGTGGTGGGATTCCTGTCTCGCTTACAGGAAGTTGTTGTCTGTAGAAGTGTTTAAAGGACCACTAAGCTCAAAATATGTAAATCCCGTAATATGCGTGATGTAAAACAGCCCTTATTACTCTGGAACCCACACATTAAATTTTAGGGGAAAGAAACATGTTGCACATAGCAAACAATCAGCTTTCAGCTGTGATTTCATAAGCGTTAACTCCAGTTTTGTGTCTAAAAAAAAATAGTGAAATATATATATATATATATATATATATATATATATATATATATATGTAGCAATACCCCCGCAGGGGCCGCTGGTTTAAGATTTTGGGTCTGCCGTTACCTTACTGTTTACCACGCCCGTCCTTGAAGAGTTGTTCACAAATGTCTGCACCAAACATTTAGTCTCTTTTTCTCAAGGGTTTTATTAAAGAATTGCCAAACAGAGGGATGGAGGGTTGGGGGAGATTCAGGTACCTTAGTTTTGCGGATCACGGGTACTTTCCTTAATCCAGAGGACCAATAACTTCCACACTGGATCTAGCATCCACCGGATAGGTCTCTCTCACTGACCTAGCAGCCGGTGCGAGCTTGTTCAAAAGTAAAATCTCTGCCACAGACTTGGGTAACCACCTGTTGGATTAGGGTGTGCACCCCAAAGCTCAACCACACGCTACCGATCACTCACTGTGTTCACTCAGAAAGGGAAGGGGCCAGTAAATCACATATTTACCGACCCCATCCCCAATCATCCTAAAACATCCTCCTGTGTGTGCCTGCAGCAGCCGGTGGGAGAGGAGAGGAGGAAAGCCGGGAACACTGTGTGGGGAAGGGGGGCACGGCAGTAGGGGAAATCTGTGCTGTACAGGATGATTAGGGTGTGCCTGGGCACATCTGGCACCCCCTGTGTGCACGCCTATGGTAACCACACACTTGGTAAAGTTCCGAAACACAACACACAGTGCCAGAATCTTTCAGCCAGGCCAGCAGCACTGTGAGGTAGGTTTGATCCGGATATATCCTGCAATTGAGTCCTCAATTGCTCGGTCCATTCCCGCAGGCAAGGCGACACAGGACCATCTCTGGATAAGTAGGCCCCAGAAGCTCCTGGGCCCACTCTCAGTAACGGAGCCTCAGGGATCTGCAGGCCCTGAGGCAGAAAACTGCTAACACATCCCTGAGGCCAGGAGGGCCGTCAGGTCAGGATCGGAAGACCCCGAAAAAATGTGTTTGCCCCTTAAGTACCCTCTCCCAGAATGCACTGTGGGGTGACCAATCCCACTGAGCTGCTTCTGGGCAAGAGGTACCCAATACATCCAGCCAGCTGCATTTCCAACCTTGACCTGTGGTGACAACGACACCCAGAGGAAGGTGGAAAATGTGCAACTCAGCTGAACTGAAACAGAGACCCAAAATTTGGTACAATTATTCTGAGTTGAACTATAACTCAGTCAACTAAATTTACACTAGCACCTTCCCAATAGGAGGAGGGCGCTACATATATATATATATATATATATATATATATATATATATATATATTGTGACAGCAGGAAGGTAAAGTCACCTGGTTGCATCCAGGGGGGTAGATATATTTCGCCCAGATTCAGGCTTTACGCCGACTTATACAACTAGGTGGAGAGTTGTATAAGGCTAGTGGGCTCATGGATGACTCATACCTCTAGGGAGAGTGTGGGGCGTCGTACAGACAGGGAGTTGAAGAGACCAGCTGAAGCTTGTCAGCTCATTTAGGCCTCTATAAGAACTCCCAGCTTCATTAGATGTTAGCTCATGCCTGGAACCAGACCTGTGTGGACTGTCTAGGGAGAGTGAACCCCTGTGCGGTGAGACAAAGCCTGTGTGGCTATTTGCTTGGACATTTAAAACCAGGGACTTAGGGACTAGGACAGCACTAGGCTGATCCCAGTTGTTAGTTAGGAAACCTGTATGTTTAGTCAGAGGTCAAGTTGACCAGGATTTATTTTGTTTATGTTTCTTTTGCTTTGCTGTGTTTTGTCACTGTAAATAGAAAATAAACCGCACCTTTATGATTTTGAAAACCACAACCACCGTTTGCTGGGCCTGTTTTTGTGTGGGGAGCCCATCTCGGGGGTCACACACACCCGCTGCCGAGCTAACCCCCTCACAGTTGGTGGAGAACCAGTGGCAGTTTTTTTTTAAGCCAGCATGGAGGAGATACTGAAGCAGCTGGCTCTAGCAAATGCCAATCAACAGCAGACAAATGCAGGTTTGCAAAAGAGCCTTGCAGCTCAACAACAGAACTTCGCAGCCCAGCAGCAAGCTCATCAACAGAGCCTTGCAGCCCAGCAGCAAGCTCATCAACAGAGCCTTGCAGCCCAGCAGCAGACAAACGCAACTTTGCAACAGAGTCTGGAGGCTCAGCAACAAGCCCAGCAGCAATCTGAGGCCCGCTTCATAGACCTGTTACAGAAGCAAGAGCAGAGACTACAACAACAGATGGAAGCAGCAATGCAGCAACGTCCGCAGACCAGTGAGGAAAGCCGTCCCACTAATACCGCGTCCTTTGGGGTGAGTCGTTTATTGACAAAAATGACTGGAGAGGATGATCCAGAGGTATTTTTGACCACATTTGAAAGGACCGCTGAAAGAGAAAAGTGGCCTGAGGAGCAGTGGGCTGGACTGGTGGCTCCTCTGTTAACTGGTGAATCGCAGAAAGCTTACTATGACCTAGAGCCTAACCAAGCAAAAGACTATGCGATGCTAAAAGCTGAAATATTGGCAAGGCTGGGTGTCACCCAGGCTGTCCGGGCTCAGCGTGTGCATAACTGGACTTTCCAGCTTGGAAAACCCCCCAGGTCTCAAATGTATGATCTCATTCACCTGAGCAGAAAGTGGCTACAGCCAGAGACTTTGTCCGCACCAAAGATTGTGGAACGTGTTGTAATGGATCGGTTTTTGAGAGCTCTTCCTACTGCCATCCAAAAGTGGGTAAGCCATGGAGACCCAGAGACGGCCGATGGTCTTGTGGATCGTGTGGAGAAATACTTGGCTACAGAGAACCTGACGGCCTCTTCCAGAGACACTCGGACTTTCCACCCTAAGACCAGACCATCCCCAGGGGCGGATAAGAGGATTCCAAGGGGTGAGGGTGGAGAGAGTGAGAGGGTGGGAGCTCTACCCCAAGTTTGGCGAGAACAGCCTGGGAAATCAGCGGCTCAAGAGGCCGCAAGAAGGATCGTTTGCTACCGCTGCCGGCAAGCGGGACATATTGCAGCCAATTGCCCGGTTGTGGAGGAACCCATGCAGTGTGACTTTCTGACGGGCAGACGTCAGTCGCTGTGTGCGACAGTCGCATGCACTGCCATTCGAGGAACTGAGAAACATTTATGCAAAATGTGTGTTAATGGTAGAAATGTTGTGGTATTGCTGGATTCAGGTAGCCTTGTGACCCTGATAAAGGCTGAGTTAGTTAAAACAGAGGTCTCTGGGAATAGCAAGGTAGCTGTTATTTGTGTGCATGGGGACACCCGAGAGTATCCAGTGACTACAGTGTGTTTCGAGACCCCCAAAGGTACCCTCTCTCATCCAGTGGGCTTAGTATCTCAGTTACCGCATGACGCCATTGTGGGAAGGGATTTTCCGAAGTTCTGGGAACTGTGGGATGATCCTGAGCCCCCCACTGGTGCCCCTATGTACCAGGAATGTGATAGCCAGAACTCCCCTGAGAGTGGTGAGGACTCTCCAGAATTTCCCTTGTCAGTATTGGCAGGGGAGACTCAAGAAACTGGAGAGGAGCCCACCTCCTCAGACGAAAACCTACCGTCTGTGGAGTTTTCTGATCTTGAGGTTCACAGGGAAAACTTTGCCACAGAACAGTTGAAAGACCCCGCCCTAATAAAGGCACGGGAAAACGTAGTGAAAATAGATGGCGAGTTAGTGAACCCAGATAATACCTGCACTTACCCATACTTCAGCGTAGAGAAGGACCTACTGTATCGGGTGGCAAAAAGGGCAGAAGAAACCGTTGAGCAGCTTGTGGTGCCCAAACCTTACAGGAAGTTGGTGTTGGAGTTGGCCCATGGGCACATTCTTGGAGGTCATCTGGGGACAGAGAAAACCCGAGAGAGGGTATTACAGAGATTCTATTGGCCGGGGGTGATGAAGGACATAGAAAATTATTGTTCCTCCTGCCCTGTGTGTCAGAGGTCGGCCCCGATGCCACATTTCCGTAGCCCGCTGGTCCCTCTACCCATCATTGAGGTCCCGTTTGAGAGGATCGCCATGGATTTGGTAGGTCCTATAATCAAGTCCGCTAGGGGGCACCAGTACATATTAGTTATAATGGACTATGCCACCCGTTATCCAGAAGCGATCCCTCTCCGAAATACCTCGGCCAAAACCATAGCCAAAGAGCTATCTCTTGTGTTTAGCCGGGTGGGTATTTGTAAAGAACTGCTTACGGACCAAGGTACACCCTTTATGTCCCGGGTTATGAAGGAGCTGTGTAAATTGTTCAAAGTGACGCAATTACGTACATCTGTGTATCACCCCCAAACCGATGGGCTGGTTGAAAGGTTCAACAAAACCCTAAAACAAATGTTGAAGAAAGTGGTGGATAGAGATGGAAAGGATTGGGACTGTCTACTTCCTTATCTGATGTTTGCTATTAGGGAGGTGCCCCAATCCTCTACGGGATTCTCCCCCTTTGAGTTACTGTATGGGAGACACCCAAGAGGGCTGTTGGATATTGCCAAGGAAACTTGGGAAAGTGAGAGTTCTCCCCACAGGAGTGTGATTGAGCATGTCGCCCTGATGCAAGACCGAATTGCACAGGTAATGCCCATCGTGAAGGAACATTTGGCCCAAGCGCAGTTAGCACAGCAGAGAGTGTACAACCGTGGAGCCAAGACCCGTACCTTTTCCCCGGGGGATAGGATACTGGTACTTGTCCCTACGGTTGAAAGTAAATTCCTTGCCAAATGGCAAGGCCCCTACGAGATAATGGAAAAAGTGAGCGAAGTGAATTACAAGGTCAGACAACCAGGAAGGCGAAAGCCCGAACAGATCTATCACGTTAATCTGTTGAAAGCCTGGAGGGATAGAGAGTCCCTAGTCGCAGACACTTGGTCACCAGCTCAAACTGGTTGCGTGATTCCGGAGGTTGGAATAGCAGCCACCTTGTCACAACCCCAACAACAGGAGGTTAAGGAGTTTGTGCTTCGCAACAAGGAGGTATTCTCTGAGCTGCCGGGACAAACATCTGGGGTAGAGCACGACATCATTACCCTGCCCGGTGAAAGGGTGAAGTTAAAACCCTATCGGATCCCAGAGGCCCGACGGGAGGCAATACGGGAGGAAGTACAGAAAATGCTGAACTTAGGGGTGATAGAGGAGTCCCAAAGTGATTGGTCTAGTCCCATTGTGTTGGTGCCTAAACCGCATGGGAGCTGGCGATTTTGTAACGATTTTCGACAGTTGAACAAAGTTACAAAATTTGACACCTACCCCATGCCACGTATAGATGAGTTGATCGACCGGCTGGGAACAGCCCGATACATGACGACTCTTGACCTCACAAAAGGGTATTGGCAAATCCCCCTGGCCAAGTCGGCCAAAGAGAAAACCGCATTTGTAACCCCAGACGGGGCGTTCCAATATAAAAGAATGCCGTTCGGGTTACAGAATGCGCCGGCCACATTCCAGCGGAAAATGGACCAGATGCTGAGGCCCCATCGGAAGTATGCTGCGGCTTACCTGGATGACATAATTGTCCATAGCACAGATTGGGCCTCACATCTGCCAAAAGTGCAAGCAGTCCTGGACTCTGTTCGGGAAGCGGGGTTTACGGCTAACCCCAAGAAGTGTACCATTGGGCAGGAGGAGGCCAAATATCTTGGGTACACCATTGGGAGGGGAGTAATAAAACCCCAACTCAACAAAGTCGAGGCCATCCAGAGTTGGCCACGTCCCAACAGCAAGAAGCAGGTACGAGCCTTTCTGGGAATCGCTGGGTATTATCGGCGATTCATTCCCCACTTTGCTACTAAGGCTGTGCCCCTAACCAACCTGACGAAGGGGAAAGGGTCGGTCATGATTAAATGGACCCCCGAGGCTGAGGCAGCATTCCAATTCTTGAAACAAGCCTTATGTAGCCAGCCAGTGTTGTACTCACCCGACTTCTCTAAAGACTTTGTCGTACAAAGTGATGCGTCAGATGTGGGGTTAGGAGCAGTATTGTCCCAGGTCTGGAACGGGGAAGAGCACCCAGTCATTTACCTCAGCAGGAAGTTGAAGTCCCATGAGGTAAATTACGCCACCGTTGAAAAGGAGTGTTTAGCGGTGAAGTGGGCTCTAGATTCCCTTCGGTACTACCTGCTAGGTAGGCACTTTGACATGGTTACGGATCACGCTCCGTTAAAGTGGATGGCTCAAAACAAAGAAACAAATAGAAGAGTGAATAGGTGGTTCCTGGCCCTCCAGGAATTCAACTTCACAGTAAAGCATCGCCCTGGCGTTCAAATGGGGAATGTGGATGCTTTGTCTCGAGTACATGAATGCCTGATTGCTGGTGTTCCAACCCCGAGGTTAAAACAAGAGGGGGGGTATGTGACAGCAGGAAGGTAAAGTCACCTGGTTGCATCCAGGGGGGTAGATATATTTCGCCCAGATTCAGGCTTTACGCCGACTTATACAACTAGGTGGAGAGTTGTATAAGGCTAGTGGGCTCATGGATGACTCATACCTCTAGGGAGAGTGTGGGGCGTCGTACAGACAGGGAGTTGAAGAGACCAGCTGAAGCTTGTCAGCTCATTTAGGCCTCTATAAGAACTCCCAGCTTCATTAGATGTTAGCTCATGCCTGGAACCAGACCTGTGTGGACTGTCTAGGGAGAGTGAACCCCTGTGCGGTGAGACAAAGCCTGTGTGGCTATTTGCTTGGACATTTAAAACCAGGGACTTAGGGACTAGGACAGCACTAGGCTGATCCCAGTTGTTAGTTAGGAAACCTGTATGTTTAGTCAGAGGTCAAGTTGACCAGGATTTATTTTGTTTATGTTTCTTTTGCTTTGCTGTGTTTTGTCACTGTAAATAGAAAATAAACCGCACCTTTATGATTTTGAAAACCACAACCACCGTTTGCTGGGCCTGTTTTTGTGTGGGGAGCCCATCTCGGGGGTCACACACACCCGCTGCCGAGCTAACCCCCTCACAATATATACATACATACAGTATCTCACAAAAGTGAGTACACTCCTCACGTTTTTGTAAATATTTTCTTCTATCTTTTCATGTGACAACACTGAAGAAAGGACACTTTGCTACAATGTAAAGTAGTGAGTGTACAGCTTGTATAACAGTGTAAATTTGTTGTCCCCTCAAAATAACTCTCAACACACAGCCATTAATGTCTAAACCACTGGCAACAAAAGTGAGTACACCCCTAAGTGAAAATGTCCAAATTGGGCCCAAAGCGTCAATATTTTGTGTGGCCACCATTGTTTCCCAGCACTGCCTTAACCGTCTTGGGCATGGAGGTCACCAGAGCTTCACAGGTTGCCACTGGAGTCCTCTTCCCCTCCTCCATGATGACATCACAGAGCTGGTTAGATGTTAGAGACCTTGCGCTCCTCCAGCTTCGGTTTGAGGATGCCCCACAGATGCTCAATAGGGTTTAGGTCTGGAGACATGCTTGGCCAGTCCATCACCTTTACCCTCAGCTTCTTTAGCAAGGCAGTGGTCGTCTTGGAGGTGTGTTTGGGGTCGTTATCCTGTTGGAATACTGCCCTGCGGCCCAGTCTCCCAAGGGAGGGGATCATGCTCTGCTTCAGTATGTCACAGTACATGTTGGCATTCATGGTTCCCTCAATGATCTGGAGCTCCCCAGTGCCGGCAGCACTCATGCAGCACTCAGACCATGACACTCCCACCACCATGCTTGACTGTAGGCAAGACACACTTGTCTTTGTTCTCCTCACCTGGTTGCCGCCACACACACTTCACACTATCTGGACCAAATAAGTTTAGTCATTTTGTAAAAAAAAATATTTTTGAATTCAATGTAATACAGCCAAAAAGTCCCTCTTTATCATGACCTAAATAATTAAATAAGGACATCTGTGGACTCAAAAGGGCTAGTGACCAGGGAGATCTGTAATACTTCTAGATATAACCTGCTGATAGTTTATTGATGTGCCAAGAAGATCAGTGGCAGTTGGCTACATTTGAGTTGGTGCAGCATGAAGTGAAGGCTCAGTACATACCCGCACCAGAGGCATAACTAGAACCTTCAGAGCCCTGGTGCAAGAAACCATGAAGGGTCCCCCTGGCCCCTGACCAAGGCCCTGCCAACTGATCCCGGGGCTCTTTACTCCCATTGTGGGACCCTTTAATACGGTCCCACAGTGGGCCAACCTCCTGCCATCTTGGGGTCTTACCATGGTGGGAGAACACCAGAGCTCAATCGCAAGTGCGACCTTTGCGACCATGGTAGTTCCGCCACTGATGTCAGTAGTTTTTTTATTTTGTTGTTTAATTTTTTCATTATTTCTATAAATTTTATTTATTTATTTATTTTTTACAATTTTTTTTTTATATATATATATATTTTTTTAGGACCCCGACTGGGGGGCCATGGTGAAATATCAGGGGTCTAAACAGGCCCCTGATGTCTCACTTTTAAGACAAAGAAAGAGACTGAGGACAGATTCACTAGTCCCCTTCTCTGCAGCCTCAGCTGCACAGAATGAATGAACATGAATTGCTCTGTACAGAGCTTCCCGTTCAATCATAAACTAGGGCATATAACAGAAAAAAACAAAACAGAAACATGGTACCGATCACTGACACTAATAATTAAGACAGGGAAGGGGCCTGTAAATTACACCTTCCTCGCTCTCCATTCTGACAGATCCCCCGCAGCAGCCAGAGGGAGGTGGAAGGGGGAAATTTGGCAGCGCTGCGAAGAGCGAGGGGGGCCAAGGAAGCACACAGGGGCCCAGGGCAGCAGGACAGAGATAGGGAGCCGTCGGGAGCAGCATGTGGAGGAACCAATGTACTCCATTTACCTCCTGCAGCTGCTGAATGTCTGCAGGAGGGAGAGAAAGAGAAGCAGGCACTCAGCAGCTACATGGAGGGACTGGTTTCTCTACATGCTGCCGCCCTCCTATCCAGGTGTACAGGGGGGCCACACGGGTCCCCTGGAGCATGGGTTTGGGTTGCAATGGTGACCCATGTATGTACACCCCTGAACCAGACACACCCACACAGGTTGAACTGGATGGACTAGTGTCTTTATTCAACCTTACAAACTATGTAAGTATACCCTAAAAGATCTGGTGGTTGGGGTTTGCTTGACAGGTGTTAAAAAAACTTTGCCAAGTGCCCCTTCTTGACATTCCTGTAAACTAATGCCGCGTACACACGATCGGATTTTCCGTCGGATAAACCTTGGATGTTTTTTCCGACGGAATTCCGCTCAAACTTGGCTTGCATACACACGGTCACACAAAAGTTCTCTCAAGAACGTGGTGACGTACAACACTACGACGAGCCGAGAAAATTAAGCTCAATGCTTCCGAGCATGCGCCGATCTGTTTTCGAGCATGCGTCAGAATTTTGCGCGTCGGAATTGCTACAGACGATCGGAATTTCCGATTGTAATTTTTTCCGTCGGAAAATTTAAGAACCAGCTCTCAAATTTTTGCTGCCGGATATTCCGTCAGGAAAAGTCAGATGTAGCCTACACACAGTCGGAATTTCAGACCAAAAGCTCACATCGGACTTTTCTTGTCGGAATTTCCGATCGTGTGTACGCGGCATAACACTTAGCCTCTTACTAATCAGTATGTGCCAAGCAACCCTACCTTACATCTACACATCTTTGTTCTTCGTGCTTCCAGTAGACAGTTGTGTGGTGGAATGGGATCAGAGAGAGACATCAGTGAAGTTGGAAATTCTTGGACGGCAGAATCTTGGGATCAGTGTTGGGTGTTCCCAGAAAACCAGGTTAATGTGAATTGGAGAATTTTATACAAAAATGTGGCATGGTGTACCTAGAATAAAACTATAGAATTAATCATATCAATGTATCATAACTAGCCAAAGATAGGCACTGCAAAGTTTGGCACAGACTTTTGACACTTTTCTTGACACTTTGGCACAGACTTTTCTTGACATCTTTTCCTGAACACTTCCAGGTCTCTTAAAGAGCGAACAAATATTCAAATAGAAGCTTTAAAATCCTAATAAATAAAACTCAGTAGCTTTGGTCCTGGGGGGCTCTGATGGAGGTCCTCTCCCCATCTCCCCAAACCCCTTTACCTCTCCTACTCTCCCCTTCTCTCCCTATTTAGGTACCTTCCCCTCCCACTCCATCTACCTTAAGCCTCGTACACACGGGCGAGAATCCTGTCGGGAAAAAAAACTTTGGTTTTCCCGACGGGATTCCCGGCAAGCTTGCCTTGCACGCCGATTGTACACACGGCCATTCAAAAGAACCGCCGTTCTTTTGAATGACAAGAACGCGGTGATGTCATCGACTACGACGAGCCTGCGCTCGTCACATTCGATGCCGTCGCCGACATCTTGCTACACCCTACACTACCCTTGTATGCTACCGCGCATGTGTCAAAGTCTTTTCAAGCATGCGCGGGTTTACCATGGACAGGTAAGCATACACACTCATGGTTTTCTCGGCAGGAAACACTCTGCCGAGAATCCCGACGAGAAAAATAAAGAGCAGGTTCTCTATTTTTCTCGTCGAGCTTTCCGGCAGTTTTCCCGACGAGAAACCATACACACGAACGGTTTTCTCGGCTAAAAGCTCTCCCAGCAGCTTTCTTGCCGAGAAAACCGGTCGTGTGTACGAGGCTTTAATATACTTTACTCTTGTCCCTGCTTACCCTTATTTCATCCTATTTCTTTCTCCTCCACCCTCTCATCAGTAACCCCCCCCCCCAATGCTGCCTTGCTGTTTCTATGCAACAAGCTTAAACTCACCCCACTGTGCTCTTCACAACTTCCCTGTCTATAATATCTAAAAAAGCTCATCTACAACAAACGGGTTTCCCCAACCCATCTCCTTATCTTGGATATGATAAGTATCGCTCGGGTTTCTGTAATTGAAGATATTGGCAGCATTGTTTGCATATTTGGTTTCCATCTAGCTACACTTTTTCTTTTATGTTACTGTAATTCTTAACTAAAACCGAATAAAAAAAAAGATTTTTACAGGAAGAAACTTAAAGCTGAACTCTGGTTAACCAGGACCATTTTGGCTGGTTAAAGACCAGGCCACTTTTTGCGATTCGGCACTACGTCGCTTTAACTGACAATTGCGCGGTCGTGCGACGTGGCTCCCAAACAAAATTTACGTCCTTTTGTCCCCACAAATAGAGCTTTCTTTTGGTGGTATTTGATCACCTTTGAGGTTTTTATTTTTTGCGCTATAAACAAAAATAGAGCAACAATTTAGAAAAAAATGCAATATTTTTTACTTTTTGCTATAATAAATATCCCTAAAAAATCTATATAAAAAAAATGTTTTCCTCAGTTTAGGCCGATATGTATTCTTCTACATATTTTTGGTAAAAAAAATTGCGTTTACAAAATAGGGGATAGTTTTATGGCATTTTTATTAATTATTTTTTACTAGTAATGGCGGCGATCAGCGATTTTTTTCATGACTGCGACATTAGGGCGGACACTTTTGACACATTTTTGGGACCATTGTCATTTTTACAGCGATCAGTGCTATAAAAATGCACTGGTTACTGTAAAAATGACACTGGCAGTGAAAGGGTTAACCACTAGGGGCGCTGAAGGGGTTAAGTGTGCCTAAGGGAGTGATTACTACTGTTAGGGGGCGTGGCTACGAGTGACACGTCACAGAGCGGAAATCAGTGACAATGTCAGTAGGCGAGCGGGTTCATGTTGTGTTTACACTAACATCTCCCCGCTCCATCCTTCCGTGAGACGATCGCGTACGACTCACGGGGATGGCGGCAGGGTCGCGAGCGCACCGCCGGCGGGGCGTGCGCGACCACACGGACAGGCACTTAAAGGGGACGTACAGGTACGTTGATGTGCCTGTCCGTGCCATTCTGCTGACGTATATCTACATGAGGCGGTCGGCAAATGGTTAAATATATAAAATACACAAATGAATGCAGATTTGTAATGATTAATACATCATTAAATAGAGTGTTAGTACCTAAATTTGACCTGCTATCAGCCTCTTGCATTCCCTGTACAGCAGGGCTGGAGTATGAGGGGAAGAAGCAACACAAGCAGCCAATCAGTTCATGTGGATGCTGAAAGGAAGAGAAAACAGGGTGACAGGGAAACATCACTGTGTTGCTTCTCTTTTTACTGTCCAGTCACAGACTGGGGTGGGTCCAGGATGACCAGGAGGAAGTGGGTATCAAACCAAGGACATCTAGTGGTAGAAAAATGAACTGCAGGGGAAATCTCTGGATCAAATGTGAATATTGCAGTAAAAGCTGTTTTTTATTTTATCTGCTAAAATGGGCTAATACATTTTATCTTGTTATTTTTGGCTGAAGTTCTGCTTTAAAGCAAGCCTTTCCTTTTACAGTGTTTCTAAAAAACACTGCCAAGTTTGAAATTCTAATCGGTAACCAGAAACTCTTTTTACAAGTTATTCCCCTCACTAGTCATTGCTATCTTGACTCTCATACAACCTAGAGAACGTCAAGCAAAGAGCAAAGCTAGGAAGTAAGTGTGCCTAGGCCACCTCTGCCCTTCCTGTGACAGCCATGGGTTACTGCTTTCTGTAGGGCAGAACATGTATAGCACAGGCCAGAGGCAATGGTTTAAAATGGAGATGATGATTTGTTGACTTTTGACAAAAACTTGTCACGTTTTGGAGAAAGAATGAGTGTATTTGAAACAGTGGATAGAGCAGATTATAAAGGTATCATCAAGCTTACTGCATATGCTTGGGGAATGGGAAAGTTCACTTTAATTTGTATGTCAGAGCCCACCTGCTGCTGAAGACAACATTACTGAGATCTCCTGGGTTTGGGTTGCTACTGGAGTAATTAGGAATTTAATTAAAGCAGACTTATGATCAAATGGGAACAAGCTAGGGGATAGAAGGACTGATCTACTCATCTTGGAGAAAATACAAGTTATTTTCTTTGTTGACCGTATGTCAAAAAGCCTGGGCACTTGGTCACATGATCTCTACTAAAGGGGAGACTCGGCCAATCTAAAGTCTAATAATAAATGTTTATGTTAACATTTCATAGATGCTTTTTGTACCCTTGTTGGACAAGCTTTTAGATGGGTATGTTCACCACATGTGATGCTGAGCCTCCATGACAGAAACTGAAATCCAATGAATGAAAGGGATGGGCCAGGCACAATCGAGGTGGGGAGAAAAGGCCTAGATCAGGCATCAATAAATGGCAGACTGCGGGTTCGGATTTGGACACTGTCATTCCGGACCTCCGTGGTCCCACCAGGAGGCACTTCTTTCCCCCAGCCTCTGCACTTGTCCTTCTCAAAGCAGAGTGGAGAGCAGGAGGCAGGACAGCTCTGGATGGAGGGCAGGAGTAGGATCTGCCAGAGTTAACCTTTAAAGTTAACCAGCAGGTGATTGGTTGCTAGGGAGCAGGGTGGTCCTTGCAACCATTCACCAGCTTGTTAATATAAAAAGTTAAGTTTGCCAGCTCCCGGCCTCCCTCCACAGCTGTCCTACCTCCCGCTCTGTGTACCCACGTAAGGTAGGAGAGTGAATGGGGCAAAGGACATAGTTGGGGGGCAATGTGACGATGTGAACTGGGAGAGAAGGACACCACTGTGTCATGGTTATGCAGTAATGTTTGTCTCTCAGCTTACCCCTTCTCCATGTGTTCACCTTAGAGGCCAGCCACTCTCACATGGCTGCTTAAATAATCTCTCCTCCGAGCATGGCTCCACCCCAGGCCCTATCAGGGAACACTATATTAACCTTTGCACTGCAAGCCAGCCGCGCTGATCAACGTTGTTTGTTAAGCTATTGTGTGTTTGGGTTCCTGCTTGCCGTGTGCTACGTCTGTCTCTGTTTTACCGATCTTGGCTTGTTCTCGACTATCCTTGTTTGCTTGTGACTTTGACCTTTGGCGTGTCCTTTGTTTATCCTTGTCTGCTAGTCGCTCCGACGTTTGGCTTATCCCCTCACTATCTCTTGTATCCTGAGCTGCTGCTTCCCCTCTATCCTCTATAGCCTACTGTGAGCGTGAGCTGGGGGACTCTGGGGGTCACCACCTGGATCCAGTTGCAGCCCAGTCCATCCTCACCACTAGAGGCTCTGGTGAACACCTGCTGGATCTTAGACTCCGCGCCCTGGGGAATCTTAGGCTCTAGCTCCCTGTGGGATCCCTGTTAGTGCTTCATGGACCTGCCTTCCTTAATCACCCAGAGTTCCATCCGCAGCAGTCAGCCATAGGGTCCACTACCTTAGCGGTGCACTCCTGACCCCAACGGTGTGCATCTGTCACCTGGCTTCAGGTGACCTGACAGGTTGATCAGCCATGGACCCGGCTGACGTGCCACTTTCCATAGATGATCCATTACAGGGCATAGTCCGCAGACTTTAGACCCAGAAATCGAATCAGACTCAGGTGATGCGATTCCTCCAGGATCTGGCTTCCTGCTTCGAGCAGCTTCTGGTCTCCTTGAGAACCCTAAGTCAGCAACCTCAAGCACAATCAGCGACTGCACCTATTCCAGTCGCAGTCGCAGCCACACATTCACTACAACTGCCAGCTCCGTCCCGTTTCTCTGGGGACTCCAAGGCCTGCAGGGGGTTCCTCAGCCAATGCACTATTAATTTTGTGCTCCAGCCTCAAAACTTTCTGTCTGATCGGGCAAAGGTAGCCTATATTATCTCCCTCCTCTCCGGTGAAGCTTTAGCCTGGGCAGCCCCTCTGTGGGAACTGAATGATCCAGTGGTTTCTAGTCTGTCTGACTTCTTGAAACTTTTTCAGAATATCTTCGAAGAACCAGCTCGTGTCTCTTCAGCGGCCAGCGCCCTTTTACGTCTTCGTCAAGAGTCTACTTCTGTGGGACAGTATGCTCTTCATTTATGCATACTGATGGCTGAGTTGAGCTGGAACAATGAGGCCTTAGTCGCAACCTTTTTGCATGGCCTTTCTGATAGAGTGAAGGATGAATTAGCAGGAAGAACCATCCCCACTGATCTGGGCGAAGTTATCTCCTTGTGTAACCAGATTGATATTCGCTTTCAGGAAAGGACCCTAGAAAAGCGACGCCAGCACTCCTTGGTTCTTAGTCAGCCTGAGCTCCCCTCTCTTCGACCCGTGGAGCATCTCCTGCCAGCTGAGGAACCTATGCAGCTGGGTCGGACCAGGCTATCCTCCAAGGAACGTGCTAGGCGCAGAACTCTAGGCCTGTGTCTCTACTGTGGGGGAAAAGGTCATTTTCGTGACACTTGCTCTCTTTGTCCAGAAAAACGTTCGGGTCCAATACATCTGGAAAGTGGAGTATTGGACCCAGAAATATCACCTTCACCTTCTCATCTTCTTCATTCTGTGTTCCTTCAGGTTGGTGCTTCTTCTCATTCGGTCTCGGCATATCTGGATTCCGGAGCCTCTGGCAATTTCATGGACTGGGAAATCGCATCGTCCATGAGACTTACCCTTTTGCCCCTCACCACGCCATTGGTGGTCTTGGCGATTGATGGCACTGTTCTCCCAGGTGGTCCTATCCGCTTCCACACCCTCCCTGTTAAGATGTCGCTAGGGACACTCCATCAGGGGTGGATATCCTTCCTTGTCTTACCTAAGGCCTCAACTCCTATCATTTTGGGTCTTCCTTGGTTACGGCTCCATTCTCCACATGTTGACTGGACTACTGGACAGATCCTGGCTTGGGGTTCCTCCTGTTCCTCGTCCTGCCTACCCAAGGTTGTCCCAAAAGAGAAACTTCCTGTTGCCACCATCCCAATATTTTTTGCTCTTCCTACTGCATATAGTGATTTTTGGGATGTGTCCTGCAATAGTCGGGCTGATGCACTCTCTAGGTCATGTGGCACTCTGGATGAGGAGCCCGCCTGTGAACCTGAGCCGATCATTCACTCCAGTTTGCATAACCATTTACCTTTGTCTGTCCCTAAACACCCTTGGACGCACAGCCAGGCTAGCTTGTCTGCAAGTTCTGCAGTCAATACGCCTTGCGATGCGATTCAAGTAGTCGCTACATCTGACCATGCTATTCATTCGGCCTCTGAACTAGTTATGCCAGTCCAGCCCATGCCCAGTGAACCTCCTACCTTTTCTTATTCAGGACCTTCTGCAACCTCGCCTCACCCTTATACTGTTACATCCATTCAAAGCTGTCTAAGGGGTTCAATCCATCCTCATTCTGCTTGTCTTTCAGCTATCCAGCTTGACTCCTGTGACATGTCACCTTCTAACCAACCTGACCTCAGGGTTCCATTGACCTCTGCCCAGTCTGATGGTCCTGTGCTAGATACCCAGTTCATCTTTAAGGGTCTGAGGGACCCTCCTCAGATTCCTGTTGATCCTCTCATGCCCTTGCTTATTCCTAAAAAGCCTTTGGTCCTCAATAAATCCTTTCGTCCTCTCCCTACCTCGGTTCCGGTCTCTGAGGATAATCTAAAGTACGAGGTTAGACAAGTTCTGGATTCTCGGCTCTGCAGAGGCATTCTTCAGTACCTTGTGCATTGGAGAGGGTTTGGTCCTGAGGAGGCGTCTTGGATCTCTGCATCTGAGGTCGTTGCACCTCGTCTGTTGAGGAGGTTTCATCTGAGATTTCCCTTTAAGCCTGGGCCCAGGCGGGGGAGGGGGAGGGCCCATAAGAGGGGGGGGTACTGTCATTGTTATGCAGTAATGTTTTTCTCTCAGCTTACCCCTTCTCCATGTGTTCACCTTGGAGGCCAGCCACTCTCTCCTGGCTGCTTAAATAATCTCTCCTCCAAGCATGGCTCCACCCTGGGCCCTATCAGGGAACACTATATTAACCTGTGCACTGCAAGCCAGCCGTTCTGATCAACGCTGTTTGTAAAGCTATTGTGTGTTTGGGTTCCTGCTTGCCGTGTGCTACGTCTGTGTCTGTTTTACAGATCTTGGCTTGTTCTCGACTATCCCTGTCTGCTTGTGACCTTGACCTTTGGCGTCTCCTTTGTTTATCCTTGTCTGCTAGTCGCCCCGACGTTTGGCTTATCCCCTCACTATCTCTTGTATCCTGAGCTGCTACTTCCCCTCTATCCTCTATAGCCTACTGTGAACGTGAGCTGGAGGACTCTGGAGGCTGCGACCTGAATCCAGTTGCAGCCCAGTCCATCCTCACCACTAGAGGCTCTGGTGAACACCTGCTGGATCTTAGAATCCGCGCCCTGGGGAATCTTAGGCTCTAGCTCCCTGTGGGATCCCTGTTAGTGCTCCAGTGGACCTGCCTTCCTTAATCACCCAGAGTTCCATCCGCAGCAGTCAGCCATAGGGTCCACTACCTTAGCAGTGCACTCCTGACCCCAACGGTGTGCATCTGTCACCTGGCTTCAGGTGACCTGACACACTGTGGTGGTGGGGGGAAATAATGTGAAGAGGGTAGAGAACATGGGCAGACTGTATATACACAATACAAAGTTTTATAGGGCAGAGGACATTGCTGTGAGGGGGGTTGATGTGAAACGAGGCAGAGGACACTGCTTTTGGTTGGGTGTGATGTTGAAGGAGACCAGAGGACACTGCTGGGGTGGGGAGAGTGAGGGAAGAGGGACATAGAACACCACTGTGTGTATGGGGGTGATGTAAAAGGGGGCCAGAGGACACTGCTGGGCAGTGTGCAGTGAAATCAGAGTAAGCCAATTCAGTACATGAGAGGAGCCTGTACAACTGTTCAATGCTGATGTTCAGCTTTAATAGCAATTTAACAAGTCCTACAGTGGAGGCAATGCATCCTGTTTACCTCTCTGTATGCCAGTGTACAGCGAAAGCCCTGCGCTAGGTACGTCACATTATACCAGGTGCTGTCTGTGTCAGCATGCCACCGAGATCTAGGAGGGACCTGTTCCAGGTCGCTGTGTTATTGCAGGATGTGGTTTACGGGACAGTCCCACGCTCCAACGATCTCGCTCTGACTCTTGCATTAGTGTCAGAACATGCAGTCATATCGCACCCTACTTCACTTTCTGTAACTGAAAACACATCTAAAGTATTTATTTTAGTAAACACACAAAATAAAGTTTGTTTATCCTGAAATGAAAAGCCGCAAGAGCATCTGATGTCAATATAAAGAGTCACTATGGTTTAATATTGCAAAGTAAGGATTAATGCTTTGTTCAGAGAATCTGTACGTAAAATAAGTGTTGTCAGCGATGGAGGCCATGGAATAAATTATTTAGAGCAATTTGGTGAGTGTAATGCTTTTTTTTTATTTGGGCCAAAACCAAAAAAGATGGACTGACCTATATGGGTCCCTATCCTGTGATTACATGCTCTGTATCTCCTTATTTACCTGAGATAAGTCTTCAACTGAGATACGGGGACGTGGGCTCTGTCATGCCAGTTGCTATTTACCGCAAGCCTGCACAATACAGAGCTTATCTCTGCATAACCCAGCTGTAAAGTGGGCAAATAATTCATAAGGAGCCATTTTTTCCATCTGTTTGGTGACCATTTTCTACTCCTAGTAATTTTGGTAGTTACTACAAATCTTCTGTGTAACTCTAGCCCAGTCATTCTAAACCAGAATTCCATGGGTTCTGAGTGTTTCTCCAAAGGTTGCTAGGGGTTCCTTGAGCTGTAGCTATGTAAAATCTAGAAGTCTGTGTGGCTGCACTCCAAAACAAAATCCAACTTTATTGAGTAAAAAGCAAGCAAATAAAGCACCATGACACGGTGAGGACAGCAGTAGTCAGTGTGTTTCATGACTAGTTGTGAGTAAGTGCTGAGATAGCATGAAACACGTTGACTACTGCTGTCTTCACAGTGTTGTGGTACTGTATTTGCTTGCTTTTTACTAATAAAGTTGGATGTTGTTTTGGAGTGCAGTTGTCTGGACTTTTGGATTTTACATTCCATGAATCAGGTGAACTGGGCTGGCACCTGAACTCAGGAAAGGTGTGGAGGATAGCGGTGGTCAGACGACATGGAGCAGTGGCTTGTCTGTTAAACTATACCAGATTGAGCTTGGCTAATTGATCTCCATCTGATGGTGCCTGCTTAGTTCTGTTCCAATTCATCAATTGGCAGAGCCAGCGGCATGACACCCGTGATCTTTTTAGTTGTCTGTAAGGGTGGCATTATGACCCACTGACCACCTATGTAAGTGGCATTTTTCCCAATGACCACCAATAAATACATTTTACGAGTTTCCTGAAACCTGAAAATGCTTAATTAAAGTGTAACTAAAGGCAAACCAAACCAGTCACCAGGTGACACCCTGGGATTTCCGCACTTTGACTTAACCCCAACTCACCAATTGAACATTTCTCCAAAATGGTCCATGTACCCTACTGCTTCTGCAGCTGGAGACCAGCCAGACTTTCCCTTTGAGTGCTGCTGGCATTCTCCCTCAACACATTATATTAGGAGACAACTCAGATCCCACAATGCATTGGGAACCAGATAGCAGACAAAGTTATGTCATATAATCTCCTCCTTTTGGCTCTTTGATTGTGTGCTCAGAGTCATCCTTGATGACCTGTGACTTTGCTTATAGGTGCTAAATAAAAATCCAACTTTTTTTTAATTTTGAAAACAATGGGGAAAAGTTAGAAGCCCTGGCAGGTTTTAATTGCCACCCATGACTAAGGTGACCAGATTTTTAAAATTAAATCCGGGGACATTATTTATTTTTTAATTGGCAAATGGTAAACTATTTTATAAGCATAAACTATGTATGTGGTATGTGTTTATGGAATGATTGTGTGATATATACGTTATTTCTGAAAATCATTTCATACCAGCCCCATAGCATTATTATACTAGCTCAACCACATAACATCATTATTTTCCTGTTCATAAAAGGGAAAACCATGTATTTTAAAGCACATTTGAAGAGTGCCCAGCAGCCCAGCCTGTTCAGTGCCCAGCGAGGAGAGGAGACAGATTATACAAAGCGGGGAACTCCTGTTTACCCCGCACAGCTGATGTCCTCAGACAAAGTCCCGCCTCATATAATAGATGTCACCAGTGTGCTGCCTTTCATAGGAACCGGCTCAGGAGGCCGGACTTCGTCCAACAGCCGAGTAAGCAGGAGATCCCCGCTCTGTATAATGCAGTGGCGCTCGCCCCCTCCCTGTCCGAGGCGGCCCAGCAGAACCCATGATAGGGCAGCCCTGGGTGCCCCCTCTCTGCACCAGCTTGTGGTGCACCCGCCCAGGATCGTCCCTGAATCTGGGGACAAAACCGGGGACAGACGTGCCCCGGGGACAGTGTCCTCAATCCGGGGACGTCTAGTCACCCTACCCGTGACGCCATTGCTAAGATTGACTTTGTGTTCCTGTGACACCAGAACAAGAAAAGAGGGAAAGCACACGTGGCAACCAAATGCCAGAAGACTGGTGCACTGAATTTGCATATTCATATACTCACTAGGGTCCAGCAGATGACACAAAAAGAAAATTAAACTTTAAATGTGACTTAATGTATTTGGAAAGTGTTAATAATGCTTTTGTACTTAGTAGTTTGCCCAAGGATCCCTTTTACATTGACTTGTAGTGTATGCCCACATCAATCTATGGGAGGCATTGGGTGAAGGAAATGTATTAAGAGTCAGGTAAGAGTTAAGTTGTAGGCCTGTCACAGTGAATACATTGCAATAAAGTGACATGCTAGTTATTCATAAATGTATAGGGGGTATAAATTATGCAGCATATCTATCAATGAGTACGACAGAACTGAGCTCCAGGGAATATGGTTTTATAATGTAAATGTAGTATGTAGAGATTTATACTGTAAGGAAAGCAAGATAATGCAGGGAGACAATGGCCTTTATTTGATAATATAGCACAAAGTGTGTTTCTTTTGTGCAGGTAATCACAGCTCAGCTTTTTATTCACACTACTTTGCACTGTGTTATTGAACGCTTGATAAGATGAATAAACAAGTCACCTTCATGTAAAAGAGTGAAATCATGTACAAATATAGGTATATAGGTTTTCATATCTTGACTTATCTTTTTTGTGGTTACAATGCTATGAAGCAAGCATAGGCTATCATTATCAGCAATATTTTAGGGTGGATAATGTGATGATGTAATATTTACAGTAGCAGCGAACCCCTTTCAGATGACTGGCTCTTAGGGAAACGAGAAAAGATCGATTGGACAAGTTTGGCAGGGCAATGGACTCTAAAGCCCTGTACACACGATCAGATATCCTATGGATTTTCGTCTGATGGATTTGTCCATCAGAAATCTGATGAAACTGTTTTCCATCAGTCTTGCCCACACACCATCAGTCAAAAAACCGACCGTTCCAAACGTGGTGACGTAAAACACTCCGATGAGCTGAGAAAAATGAAATTCAATGCTACTGAGCATGTGTCGACTTGATTCTGAGCATGCTTGGGTTTTTTATCTGATGGATTTCCCCACAGACGATCGGAAATTGCCATCGGTTTTTTATCCATCAGATAATTTTAAAACATGTTCTATTTTTTAAAACCGATGGAAAAAAGACTGATGGGTCCCATACACGATCGGTTTGTCTGATGAAAACAATCCATCAGACGGTTTTCATCAGTCAAACTGATCGTGTGTACAGGGCTTAGGAGAAGTGGGGAGAAAAGATCGGTTGGACAAGTTTGAAAGAGCAATAGGCTCTTGGTGAAGTGGGGATAAAGAGTGGTTAGACAAGTTCAAAAGAGCAATAGGCTCTTGGTGAAGTGGGGAGAAAAGATTGATTGGACAAGTTTGAAAGAGCAATGGCCTCTTGGGAAAGTGGGGAGAAAAGATCAGTTGGATACGTTTGAAAGAGCAATGGGCTCTTGGGGAAGTGGAGAGAAGTTCAATTGGAGAAGTTTGAAACAGCAATAGGCGTTTGGGGAGGTGGGGAGAAAAGATTGGTTGAACAAGTTTGAAAGAGTAATGGGATTTTGGGCAAGTGGAGAGAAGATTAGTTGGATAGGTTTGAAAGTGGGATGGGCTTTTGGGGAAGTGGGGAGAGAAGATCGGTTGGATAGGTTTGAAAGAGCAATAGGCTCTTGGTGAAGTGGGGAGAAAAGATTGGTTAGACAAGTTTGAAAGAGCAATAGGCTCTTGGTGAAGTGGGGAGAAAAGATTAGTTGAACAAGTTTGAAAAAGTAATGGGATTTTGGGAAAGTGGAGAGAAGATCAGTTGGATAGGTTTGAAAGAGGGATGGGCTCATGGGGAAGTGGGGAGAGAAGATTGGTTGGACAAGTTTGAAAGAGCAATCGGCTTTTGGGAAAGTGGGGAGAAAAGATTGGTTGGACAAGTTTGAAAGAGCTATGGGCTCTTGGGGAAGAGGGAAAAAGAAAGATTGGACAAGTTTGAAAGCCTTACACAATGGCTTTTTTTTTTCCATCCAGAGATAAGCGACAGTTGGATCATCCTACTTTGCCTCCTACTCCCATCCTTATTTGTCTGAACATGTACATTATGTTCCAAGGTATGAGGACAACCCTCCAAATTACTGAGTTCAGGTGTTTCCAGTGAAGGGTACTATCAATGCTACAGCATACAAGATATTTTAGACAATTGTGCACTTCCAACTTTGTGACAACTGTTTTTGGAAGGTTCTTTCCAATTCCATCATGACTGTGTCCCTGAGCACAAAAAGCTCCATGAAGACATGGTTTTATGAGTTTGCTGGAGAGGAACTTGAGTTGCCTGGACAGAGCCCTGACCTCAACCCTACAGAACACCTGTTGGGTGGATTGGAAGCCAACCAAGCCAGGTCTTCTTGTTTACATTGATGTCTGACCTTACAAGTGCTATTTTGGCTAAATGGGGGCAGCTACCTATAGACATGGCTTCTTTTAGAAGAGTAAAAATAGGAACAAAAGGCCGGGGGGTGGATACTCCATATTTTTTATATGGCCATGGTTTTGCTAAATGTCAGCTTTAAATCATAGTGTTGCCTGATATCAAGCAAACCTGTTACTGTCTAGGCAACGTACATGTTCTCTTTAAGGCTAGGGGCACATGACTGCTGCATGTGCTTGCACTTTCTTGTCTGCGATCCTTTCGGATTAGAGTATTACAATAACCGCTGGCAGTCAAATGCATTGTGCCCTAGGGGTGCGGTCAGGCGGTTGGTTTTATGTGCCATCTGACAGTTAGGTTAAACGCTATTGAAAACTTTAAAAAGCATTTCACTAGAGCTTCCTCAGGCCCTGTTATGAGCGTTTCGCACGTTTTACGTGACAGGACCAGGGGGATTTCTATTCAATAACTTGTGAGTGACGTCTACTGAGATGCTGGCTTTAAAATTTCTTTCTAAAAATGATCCTCTAACATAACCTGCTGACAACTTGCTAGCCGGTTTAATTACTTTGTAGCACAAACGTCAGAAAAGGCGTCACGGAAAAGACGCAGCGCAAAAAAAAGCCTTCTGATTTTTTCACCAACGTTGTCGATGGTGTCCTGCAGTATGATTACTGGGCAGGAGGTCATCTGTGTAGAAGAATATAGACATAGAACAGCGTCAAAAAATCTGATTTCTGTGTGATCATTCTATAGCATGTGCTTGGCATGAATGTGCATGACTGCATAGGTTGAGCATGCACGTTTATGTGTAGTGATCAGCCAGGCAGGTCCATCCTGGCTAATCATTTTTCCAATGAGAATGGAGACTCTGGGGTATTTTTCAAGGTCGGGGCTAGATTATAGATTCATGAATACTTGCCAATTTGACCAAACATGGCTGGATCGAGCAGCTTTCATTTTCAGTTGTGCCCCAATGCATAGCAACTCACCTGCTTTAGTCACAGTGCATTTTAGTGCCATTTATCATGAATGGCACCCCAATACATTGTACAGTAGAGCAGTGTACCACAATGCATATACCATGCATTGCTGTGTACTGCATCTTGAAAAAAATTATGTGCATGTTTTTCATCCATAAAAAAAAGTCTTGGCTTGACATACACTTGAACATTAGCTGATTCATATCAGGGGGTGCTTCAAAGTCTTTAGGCCCTTTTCACACCTAGCCATTTGGAATTGCGGGCAAAATTGGCACAATTCCTTCTAAATTGCACCCCAAATGCAGTGCAATTTTGCCACGATTGTCATATGATAGACAATTGTGGAAAAACGCACCCTTAAAAATTGCGTACAGCCTATCACGCAGGAGCAGGAGCTTCTTTTGGGCGACAAATGGGCACAGGGTATCCCCTTGAACTGAATGGGTGACTTTATGCGGAGCACACGGACTCACCTAAAAATCACCCACACAAAATAGCAAGCGGAAATGTGAGTTCCCGTTACGCAAAGTGTGAGTCGCCATTCACAAATCGCGTGTCAATCGGTGCAACACATACAATGCGTGTTTCGGTGCCATTCATTCTAAATGGCACCCCAAATGCAGTGTGATTTTGCCACGATTGACAGTTTTGCAATTGAGCCAAAATGCGATTTTAAGAAACTTGCTGCCCAAAAAGGAGCAGGAACTTAATTTGGGCAACAAATGTGCAAAGGGCAGCGAATAGGCTACCTTACATGCAACGTGTGGAATTTTGCATGAAAATCGCTCATACGAAATCATGAGTGGGAATGCAAGTACCCGCTATGCAAAGTCTGAATGATGCCTTAAAGCCCAGCAGCGGGAATTATGCAAAAGTTACCCTTGCTTGTTAAGTATATGGGTAGAGGAATAAACTGTATGGCCCCTTTCACACAGGCTTTTAGCCACAATGCAAATCCCAGCAGCAGGAATCTACAATGATAGGCTGTTGGTGTCCGCAGATATTCTTGCCTGTTTGCACAGCTTTTTTTGTGTGCATCCAGACGCGATCAGTGGCTTTGCAAACAGGCACGAATAGCTGCAGCCACCAACAGCCTGTCATTGTTGTGTACCGTTTAGGCGGCTGCTGCTGTTTGCAGGCAGCTGTGGATCCCAGCAGCAGATTCCTGCTAAATACACGTGCAAATGCAGCGTTATACTTATCTTATTCCTCGCTCTGTTGTGCTTCAGGACTCTCCTCTTAACTCTGTTGATCCAGCCTGTGTGTGCTCCTGTGCCATGGGACAGAAGGCTGCACCCTTCAATAACCTAATATATAACAATAATTAAATACTTACCGGTAAGTTAAATAGAAAAACACACACACAAATACTTTTGGCACTTTTATTGGTTTAATATGAATAAACAAATCCTTATTAAATCAAATAACATTGAGGTAGTAAAATAAAACACATATCGCTTAGTCACAGAACTCAAGTGAAATATAATCCAGAGTAATCATAACCAAAGTCCCCCTTTGTATCAAGGGTGATATACCACATAAAGTGCCTGCGACAAGGGTGAGATGGAGGGGAGCTTGCCAAGCAGATACTAGTCAGCTGTGAAAGACCCTGGCCGGAACCCCTTTTATATGGGGGTACCAAAAAATTCTAGAAGGGGCATGTGGACTTGCCTCCCCGCCACCATTCACGCGACAGATGGGCTGAAATCTTAAAGGTGCAGTCGCCCGGTAATTTACCAAAATTTTATAAAAACAAATTCAATATTAAAGAGGGCCATTTTTTTTTTCTTTTAAATGAATGTAGCACCCTGCTCCTGTTGACCAGGTGCTATTATCTAAATTTAGTGAGATGTCTGAACTGTAGTTAGTTCAGATTTTATGTTATGGCTGAATTGTTCCAGCCTTGGCTGAGTTGGGTGTAGTTACCAGCAGGTGTCGCTACCAACTCTGGTCCGTGTTGGAAGGTACAACAAGCCGAGGTGTATTGGGTGCTCTTTCCTAGAGGCAACCTAGCGGGAGGTTGATACCGCTGGGCATGCTGGGAGAGGGTACTTAAGGGACGGACGCATTTTTGGAGTCTCTCTCACCTCGTGGCCACCCTGGCCGGAGGTATGTGACAACTCCTCTTTTGCCTCGGGGCCTGCTGGCCCGAGGTTTCGTTACTGGAGGTAGGCCCAGAAGCTATCTGGGGCCTACTGGTTTGAGGATGGTCATGTGCTGTCTGTCCTGCGGGAAGAAGTCGAGCAGTTGAAGGAACCAGGGGAGGACTCGTCTTGAAGAATACGCAGCGGAAAGCTGGTATCTCGAGAGGAGCCTGGGGTCTCAATTGGAGGATGCATCTCAAGCAGTCTGCCTCACAGTATTGCCGGGTCGGCTTAAAGGACTTTCTTATACTGTGCAGTTGTGCTTAAACTTTGGAAATTCTGATTACCAAGTCTGTGGCAGAGACTTTTCATTTGTCCGTGCATCATCCTGGCTGCTAGGCCGGTGAGAGGGGCCTATCCGGGTGAGCAAGATCCAATGACAGTGAGTATACCTGTCTCCAGGATCTCAAGTTTTTCTCAGTGATCTGCATCAGGTACCTGAACTTCCCCTAACCCTCCATCCCTCATTCTGCTAACGTTGTGTTTAATAAAAGAAGCATTTGGAAAAGACTCAGTGACTGGCAACCGTGTTTATGCAACTTTAACCCTAGACTTTGAGCCAACACGGAGAACAGTGGGGTAACGGCAGACCAAAACTAACCAGCAGCTCCTACGGGGGTAGTGCTACATGAATAAGGTGCCATTCTCTGTCCCTCATGCGTGGGCCCTAATTCTGTGCCCCCTTTTCCATTCTCAAGTACAATGCTGGGCTGTTGGCCCTGCATTGTATTTGATGATGTCTGCATACAACTGCCGGCTGGAGTGCCCTAGGCAAGCCATAGATCAGTGATATCGAACCTTGGCACCTCAAATGTTTTGGAACTACATTTCCCATGATGTACACTGCAGTTTAGTTGAGCATCATGGGAAATGTCATTTCAAAACATCTGGGGTGCCAAGGTTCGCCCATCACTGCCATATAGAGTTGCCACCTCATCCCTTTTAACCCGAACACATATGAATTAAACAGGTTCTGAGGCTAATTTAATGCAGATAAGGCACCAAGCAAGTTTAATTACCACCTTAATCAGCCACGGAGCCTGTGTAATTCTATGTGGCTTCGGGTTTAAAGGGATGAGGTGGCAACCTTACTGCCATAGATGATTGAATTTTCTTTCCTGCAACCACATGTCATTGTTGATGGGGGAATCCCTACTGCAGCGCTATTGTGTACTGCCAGCAGGGGGATGCGGGAAGCCTTCCCGGCTGGCAGTACACAATGATTACTGCTAACAGCTATAGCTGCCAGCAGTAATCGCATGACAAAAATACAACAGGGTGATTGTACTGAAGTTGATCGATTAATTGACCTGCCCATACATGGATCGAATCTCGGCCTGTCCCTGCTAAACCCGCTGAGATTCGATCCGTCTATGACCAGCTTTAGGCACGGTTCACACTATTGCGAGCCGTACGTTCTGGTTGGGTGAATGGCATTGATTCCTGCACCCGCAACCACCCACACTTAAATCAAATCATTCTGAATGGCATGCCCACGCATCTTAGCCCGCAGTGCGATGGCAGCTGCAGGAACCCCATGGTCAAAAAGACGATGCGTTTTCCCTGCGACCACATTTTTAAAAAGGTGGACCTTATTTTTGCATTTAACATGGCAGAGCAGCTAATTAAATTTAGCTAAAAATAGCGCCTGCAAAGCGCCCTAAAAAAGCTGCTATTTTGTATCCAGTGTGAAATCCCGAGGGCTTTCACACTGGAGCGTTGCGCTTGCAGGAGGGTAAAAAAACTCCTGCAAGCCGCATCTTTGAGGCGCGATAGGAGCGGTAAAAATACCGCTCCTATAGCGCCCCTGCCCATTGAAATCAATGGGTTAGCTCCTCCAAAATGCCCGCAAAACGCTGCAAAGAGGCATTATTGCGGGCGTTTTAAACTCTTTTTCGGCTGCTAGCGGGGGTTAAAATCTAGCTAGCGCCCGCAAATCGCCCGCAAATCGCATCCAGCGCTTCAGTGTGAAGGTAGCCTTACACTGTATTCCTCTACCCCTAGGCATAACAAGCATCTAATCCAAACAAGGGTGATTTCTGTGTAATCCCCAAATTTGGGCTTTATTAAAGGGGTACAATCTATGGTAACATGATTGCAGTAGAAGATTATACAGCTGCAGAGAAAGGCAATCCGCAGAAGACTGAGAGTGCATCAGTGAGAATGATAGTGCACAAGTAGCAAGTGCAGTTGAGCTTACTGTCAGCAGTTTCACTCTCCTCCCTAAAGGGTTAATGCAGTGACTGTGGCAGGGTTGGGGTTAATGCAGGGTGTGGGTGGGTTAGTTCCTACAGCCGGTCTCTGTCTCATCACTCTCACATTCGCTGTGATCTGTACTGGCTTGCAGCTCCCATCATGGTGATCTCTAATCATTGGGCAACAGGTGAGCAAAGTGGTTGGAGGGTGACTGGGGCCGCATTGCATTTGCAGCATGTTGGGATGCTGCAGTTAGATAAGGGATGCTGGGAGAAGCATGACTACATCTTCTCAGGGTATCCATTCAATAGTGATTTCTTTACAGCCAGAGGGGGAACTTTGTGCCTGATCTAGGTCAGCATGAGCAACCAGTAAAAGATGGGATGACAGGGTGCGTTACCGCACAGCAACCAATCAGCTTCTAGTTTAATGAATGCTTTTCTCTCATTGGATAGAATTATTACAGAGAATTTACATTTTCAGTAAGGTGTTTTTTTTTTTTTTTTTTTAATAATTGCTCCTGTTTAATCTTTACATTCAAGGTCTTAAAATTTGGAGCTGTAATAACAAACTGAAGCATTTTACTATTTTTGCTTCTAATTGAATAAGAAAAAGGAAAATTAAGACCCTAGTTGTGCACCTATGCCTACCCTCTCCAAAGCATATGCAGAGCAGGGAAAACTCTCTTCTAGGGCTCGTTCACACTGCTATGGTATCAGGGAGCATTTGATCTGCACGCAGTTGCAGGGCGTTTGAGTGGCCCCATTCGCTTGAATGCGTTGAACTCAATCAGGTTGATTTACTAAAACTGGAGAGCGCAAATCTGGCGCAGCTCTGCATAGAAGCCAATCAGCTTCCAGGGTTTTTTTTTTTTGTCAAAGCTTTATTGAACAAGCTAAAGTTAGAAGCTGATTGGCTACCATGCACAGCTGCACCAGATTTTGCACTCTTCAATTTTAGTAAATGTATCTCTATGTCCAACAAAAGCAATAGGCGGGGGGTATAATTCCTGCCACAAAGCAAAGAATCACGGCTGATGCATGGGTTTGCACCTGGCTGCTGCCTCTGCATTTAAAGGTGGAATAGCAAAAACGTGGCTGAGCGGTGGGGTTTTAGCACTCCTTGACCGCTAGTGTGAACAAGCTCTTAATAAAGGGCCATTTACGCATGTGCAGTGCATTAATGCATGGTATGTTTAGGCAGCCCATTGAAAATGAATGGCCTCCCAAGGAACAATAATGTAATAAACATACATGACCCTTTTTTTTTTTTTTGTAACACAATGTACCACCGTACGTTGTGGTGTGCTACAGTGCAGGTGCCTTGAGATTGCATTCAAAATGAATGGCGCTGCAATGCAATGCTATATGCTATATGCCTGTTGCAGGGGATAATGCTTGCATTACCGCAATGTAGACGTGTCAACGAGTGCTTCGCCTACTCCACTACGGCATGCTAAGGAAAAGTAGGGGGAAAAAAATACACAAAGTTTCTAAACTTTACATTTCAGCCCATGCACCGAATTTAGAGACATTGACCAAACTGTATTTTGGTGGTTGTTCTAAGGGACACCATACACAGTGCAATCTTTTTACAATTCACTTTAAAGCGGAGTTCTGCCCATTTAAATGTCAGCAGCTACAAAAAGTGTAGCTGCTGACTTTTAATAATCAGACACTCACCTGTCCTATGGTCCAGTAATGCGTGCAAACAAAGCCCCCCTGCTCCTCTCTGCGGCACTGGCATCACTACTGTGGGTGCCCGGCTGTGGCTTCACAGCCAGGCACGCACTGTGCATGCACGTGCCGCGCTGTGATTGGCCGGGCAATCTTTGGGGACCTGTGAAGTGTCCCAGAAGATTGCAGGGAGGGGGGGAGAGGTGAACTGCTCCCCTTCCCCCCCCCCCCAAAAAAAAAAAAGACATGCCAAATGTCACTGTCACTTAAAGCGGAAGTTCAATTTTTGGGTGGAACCCCACTTTAACTTTATATTATAAGCCGGCCTACATTACCTAATCTATCTTTTTAATTTCACTACATTGTTGTTGGTAGATCTAAAGGAGATTGTACAGTCAGATTGTAACATGTGTGGCCTCGGATTGCGCTGAAGTCATATTATGACCAATTTGGATTTTGTGCCATGAGCATAAAGCCACCTATAGGCAGTTTGAATCTCGACCAGTATGTAATGTATCTGCTGTGTGGTCTCATTTTAATTCACCTTTCATTACCCTTTTCATTGATTAGTAGATTTATCATCCCACCCCCACTCCCCGCCCACATTATGGCAGTTGCTATCAACTGACCACAGTGCAGTCCTGTATTTAGGGAAATTCGCTGCAGGAATCGCACTACTGACTGTATCTGCCAGGAGTGCACAATGCAGCTTACAGCAGCCTCCGGAGAGTGGCAGTATATGATTTCCCGTATTATCGTCTGACTGCACTGTGCAGGGATCAGGGGTAGCTGATTTCATCTAACACAACTCGTTAATGCAATAGCGTTTGGTCAAACCTTTCAAAACAGACATTTCCGAAGCCTCCCACACGAGCGCACAATACTCTTGCAATGCGTTTTTATCATAACATATAATCGCTTTATACTTTTCACTCCACACAGACCGGTGGTAGAATGTTTCTCTCACTTTCATTTCCCATTGTTCATGTACAGCAGCACTCTCACTCTGCCTTCTCTATATACAAAGAGCCTGTACCATTCAGGCACAATTTACAGCAGACCTGCTATTAAAATAATTTTTCTTTGCCTGAATCATTAGGGGGCATGGAAGCATTACCAAATCAATTATTTTGAGTCACAGTTGAACTCCAAGCGCAAAAAACGTCATTTAAATATATATCCTTAATAGCCACAAAGAATATAAATCCACTCTGTGTTCACTGATCGCCTTTACAAACCCAGGCGTTACTGTGTAAAAGTAGCAGTGACATCATCCCTGTGCTGTACATAGCCTGTGCAGAGAGCAGAGCTGTGGGAGGGGCCCAGCAGACTCCACCTTCTACAGGCTGCCTACAGAAAATGACAGGAGGGGGCGGAGACGAGACCAGTCACCCTGCACAGGGAGAGAGAGTAGAAGTGAGCGGTCTTTAGGAAGGAAAAGTCTAATACTGGATTACTGCACAGATATGGAAGACATACACAAAGCACATCAAGATTTAGGAAAGAATACACTATGAATGTATGTGCGCTTTAGGTGCGGTGTGTTTAAAAAGAAAAAATAAATCCTGCTTGCTGCATCTTTGATGCACTTTCATCAAAACGCACGTTTAAAAAAAGTAATGCCCATAAAGTGCATGTAAAACACACCTAAAGCACACAGCACAGATGTGAGCCCAGCTTATGTCACTATATTTGTAGAAAGCACAATTATTATTATAATAATTTATATTATATGAATATTCTACTCTACTGCTAAAATCCTCCCTCCCCCTTTTACACATAATCCCTCCCAACTTCAAATCCCCCCCCCCCCCCCCCGAATCACCACACTTCACACCCATGCCCCTCCTAGAACAATACTTACCCTCTGCAGCCCCCCCCCCCCCAATCTCCTTGTGGCACCCCTCCACCTCACATCATACCACAGTGCCCAGGGCAGCCGCCCCTCCTGCTAACCCCTTGGCCCGGTGCAGGCAGCTTGTTAAAATCAGATAGTCGGCTGCCTGCATGGACCTCAGCGTGCAGTCCAGAGAGGGGACGGGATAAGCAACACAGAACCAGCCAGGTGTGCTGAAGTGCAAAGAGCATGCTGATAGGAGGAGAGAACAAAGTGACGGTGAAAAAATTAGCTCATCAATGTGCTGCTGCTCCTTTCAAACTAATGCAGCCACCACAAATAAGGACTAGTTAGCTGCAAAATATTACATATTTGTGCTTGGATTTAGATATACTTTAAAGTGGAACTGCAGTCTTTGCTAGACGCCCCCTTCACCCCAGTTGATTTAAAAACTAACAAAAACCGCTATGCATACTATTTCCTATTATCTTCTAGCCAGTCCAGTGATGTCACAGCTGCTTCCACAGCAGCGGGGGGTATTCTTACAGGATTGAGCGGCGTTCACATAATGATGTGTGAGCCCCACTCAGCCCTGGAGTACTATGAGCCCAGCCTGTGTCACGATATGTTCCTGTAGCGCCCTCCTCCTATTGGGTAGGCGCTAGTGTAAATTTAGTTGTCTGAGTTATATTTCCCCTCAGAATAATTGTACCAAATTATGGGTCTCTGTTTCAGTTCAGCTGAGTTGCACATTTTCCACCTTCCTCTGGTTGTCGTTGTCATCAAAGGTCAAGGTTGGAAATGCAGCTGGCTGGATGTATTGGGTACCTCTTGCCCAGAAGCAGCTCAGTGGGATTGGTCACCCTGCTGTGCATTCTGGGAGAGGGTACTTAAGGGGCAGACACCATTTTTTCGAGGTCTTCCGATCCTGACCTGACGGCCCTTCTGGCCTCAGGGATGTGTTAGCAGTTTTCTGCCTCGGGGCCTGCGGACCCGAGGCTCCGTTACTGAGAGTAGGCCCAGGAGTTGCTGGGGCCTACTGATCCAGAGATGGTCCTGTGTCGCCTTGCCTGCAAGAAAGGGACCGAGCAATTGAGGACTCAATTGGAGGATGCATCTGGATCAAGAATCTACCTCAGTGCTGCCGGCCTGGCTGAAAGATCCTGGTACTGTGTATTGTGTTTCGGAACTTTACCAAGTGTGTGGTTACACAAGTCTGTGGCAGAGACTTTTTGAACGAGCACCGCACCGGCTGCTAGGTCAGTAAGAGAGAGGCCTATCCGCTGGATGCTACATCCAGTGTGGAAGCTGTTAGTCCTCTGGATTAAAGAAAGTACCCGTGATCCGCAAAACTAAGGTACCTGAATCTCCCCTAACCCTCCACCCCTCTGTTTGGAAAATCTTTAATAAAACCCTTGAGAAAATAATATTTGGTGCAGACATTTGTGAACAACTCTTCAAGGAAGACCCCTAGGACGGGCGTGGTAAACAGTAAGGTAACGGCAGGCCCAAATCTTAAACCAGCGGCCCCTGCGGGGGTATTGCTACTATAGCACACAGACCCTTTTTTCTTGCCGTCCTCCGTTCGCAGTCGGGCACACCTGCTACTTGCCCGGTATCTCCCCTTGTATAGAGGGACGAGCGGTGTTGTTTTGGGCCTTGCAGCAATTGCCTCTCTCAAATCTATCCCTTGCTCCGTTGTCTAGGTAGAAGTCTCTCAGAATAAGGCCAATGTCCACACAGGAGTAAAACCTAAGCAGTAAGACTTTATTCTTTATCTTTGCAGTAAACTTAAAGAGAGAGTAGGAAAACTAGAGAAGTAGGGGAAGGTCCAGGTACGCAGCACTTAAAACACAATGCAACTCTTTCGTCGCCACTCAAGCTTGAGTGGGTATTGCTCACCCGGATCGTCCCTTTTGTGAGCGGTCCTAGCAGCCGGGATAGAGCACGGATAAATTGAACTTTTTAGGGGATGCGATCAGGAATCCTCTGCCACAGGATTGTTAGTCCCGAACCTCCCAGCCAAGCAATAATGAAGGACCTTTACGCTGGATTGGCGTATTGCAGGGCTTGTAATGATGGATCCCTACTCCCGAGACAGCAGTACCGTCGCTAGTCTCCTCCGAGGCAGATCCTCCCCTGGTCTCCTTCCCCAAGCGTGGCTTCCCTCAGGTGGACAGCCTGGGATCCCTCTTCAGTTGTAGGCCCTAGCTGAAGGTGCTGGGCCTACCAGGTAGCGATGTAGCCTCGGGCTGAAGGTGCCCGGGGCTATTCCACACACGTGCACCCCTGGCCTGGAGGGCCATGAGGCGCACAAGAACCAACCTCAACTAATGGCGTCTGCCCCTTATGTACCCTCTCCCAGCATGCACCGCGGGTAGACCACGCCCACTGCATGGCTGCCGAGAAAGGACACCCAAGGTGTTGTCATACCCCCTGTGGTTCAACCTATGCCGGTGATGACAGTGCCACCTACAGGCGAACAGGGAACATTACTGCCAGGCAGTATCACACCCGGAGCAGAAGCAAATCCAGAACAAACAATTGATCTGAGCCCAATTACTGGCTCAGATTACCATTAAATTTACACATAGCGCCCCCAAATATTGGGGGGGGGGCGCTACACAACATACCATATGCCCATGGTTTAGAAGGAAATTGCTAAATTGTGCATCACCACAGGGTGACACTGGAGAGGTTCCATCCAGGTCCACCAGCACATAATCCTTGTCAAGCTATAAACTGGGTCAGTCCATCACTAGGGGTCACCTAAACAGACTACCACTGTGTGGCTCGAGCAAGTGCTTCTGACTGACACACTCTTCTACATTACTGTCTGGCTTGTTACACCTGGATTTACGTTCCCTACCTATCAGTAGCCTGTGCATACTTACTCTTTTACTCAAATCACGCATTACTGTCTACCATGAATACTATGCTCCCGACGAAGCGTTTTGGAACGCGAAACTAGTCGAGCGAAAGCAAGATCTTTATCTTTTGAATTTACCGGACCTATCAATAAGACCAGCCATCTCTCGTGCATACCGCCCAACTCCTTATTTGTGTTTGTTGGCTATACATTATTCTATTTTACTTTGTGTATTTTACATGTCAATGTAATCTCTGGGAGATGTGTTGAGTCTTGTAAATGGGACCCTATACCAATTATTGATGATTGTTACATAATGTCATTTTTTTTGTATTAATGTACTTTTTACCTAAATTCAATTATATTTTTCTACCAACAATAAAACCCTTAGAATTTTTACAATATCTATCTATGTGCCGTTTAAAGTCCATCTTTAGTTTAAACAATATTCTACCATATGCCCAGTCTACATCATGACATGTGAATGCCCCTCAGTCCTGGAGTACGGTGAGCCCAGTCTACTTAATGACATGTGAGTGCCCCTCAGTCCTGGAGTACTGTGAGCCCAGTCTGTGTCACAACGTGTACATGCCCTTCTGTGCTGGAGTTCTGTAAGCCCAGCCTGCATCATGACATGCTCCTCCACAGAGTGGACAGAGTGATGAGAGTTCTACCTTACCTAATCGGCAAAAATGGAACCTATGCACAGGCCACACATCGTGCCTGTCCACAGCAAACTCTGAGAAGTTACTAGTAGGCACAGTGGAGAATTCAAGAGCCTGTAAAAACATAATGTAACTAGATGGATGATAAATACTATTCACTATTCCCTTTATAATATTAAACTTGCCATAAATTTTTTATTTTATTTTTTTAATGCTATTGTCTATCACTCCGGCACCAAAAATAATTTCCATGAGGATGGAGTTGAACAACATTTCTGCGTATGGAGCTTTGTAGGTTCTGTTGGTGTTGTAAGCATAAGGCCACATGTGTCTGTGTATAGGATATAGAGTATATGCACGTTGCGTGTATTTTTAGTTGATTTCGGTAATTAGTCTGTTTTAGCAGGGAAACCAGAAGCAGAAGTGAGAGTCTCCCATGACTAACCTTCTCACTAGACTGGTTATCCCATCACCTCTCACCCCGCTTGCTTTCATATGCAGCGCTGTGCAGCCGACCACTGAGCAGCTGTTGCTGGATGCAAGGGGATACTTTTTTTTTTTTTTTTTTTTTTTTTTTATGATCCTGCCAGTAGTGCACTTCCTGTTCTAAGGTGACGGCACTCACCCTAGTGGAACAGGTGGGAAACAAATTATTATTATTTTTTTCTAAAAAGAGAACATGGAAGGATTAGCATATCTGTCGGGTCTTTATTGTTTTCTCTTTTCTAGCTGTTGCTGGAAATGGAGACGCCACACCAGATGTTGAAAGGCTGAGGACCTGCTCACACTTGGAATAGCACAGGAACGCTGAACATTCTGTGAGATTCACTTGTCGTTCTGTGCGGTGCGATTCAGCCTATTCATTTTGAAAGGGCTGCAATCGCACCGCACCAAATTAGTGCCTGCGCTACTTTTGGAAACTCGCAGTCGCATCGCATGGTACTTCTGTACCATTCGATCCGGTGCGGGCAAATGCACTGCGTTTGCAATACGCGTTTGGGGTTTCATTAGCTTAATATCAACACCCGCTGCAGATCTCAACTGCAGTGTGTTTTGAATGCGTTCAAATGACTGCGGTGATTCAAGTCTGTGCAGTGTGATTTGTATGCCTCCAAATCGCACCAAATCTGCACAAAAAAGATGCAGGACCCTTCTTTTTTTTTTTTTCCGCTCTGGAATTGGATCGTATGGGCATTCACACCTATGCGGTCCAATTCTGTCAATCGCACTGTATTTTGCAAACAGTTTTGGGGTGTCGTTAACTTAATATTAACACCCCCTGTGGTTTGCATGAACGATGTACGATTTCAATGCGGTGCAGGAAACGCAGGATTCGCTGCATGTCCCAAACTCGTATATATGTGCGTGAGAACCGAGCCTTAAACAAACACTAAAACACTATTGTAATTAATAAAAATAAATATATATTTTTTATGGGTTTTCATTTGTGTCTAGGACAAAAAAAAAATTAAATTTTCTTTTTACAGCTTAAATGCAGTAGGTGTTGAGGACAAAAAACGATTTTTCCAAGGTTTCTTAAACTTACTTTACTGCTATGCTGTGAATAGCTTGAATTGGCAGGATATCAGACTACATTAAAACGGGTGTTTGAGACAAAGGAAGGGTTCTTTAACTCGGCTAATAAAGTTGTTTTTTATCATTCTAACTTCTTGTTTCCAGGTCAGTGGGTACTCCAGTAAACAAATACAGTATGTTTGTTTTTTTTTTTGGGAGTTTTTGTATGCACTATTCACTGTATTTTTTACACAACGTTTTGATGGATTTTCTCTCTTTCATCCACAGAAATAAGAATGTCTAAACCGGGACACCTCGGGAAATTGCACACAGAAGGGGGTGTCGCAGGTAATGTGACTAAAAAGTAAAAACAATTTAATTGTATAACTCCACCCAATCTCTGAATTTGGGTTTTGGTGGGACGTGGTATAATGTTTACTTTAGCGTGACATTTCTTCACCCCTCCAGACCAGTGGACCTCTCAAGATAATCTAATAGACTTCCCTTGGAGTACATTTTGGGAAAATCTACTGGTTGACAATCACAGGTATATGGAATATATTCCAGGAAGGAGCCAGACAGTCCAGCTCCCAGCAGGCTTTTTCTGGCATTTTTTGTTTACAAGTTTAAATCTGTATTTTTTGCTAGAAAATGACTTGGAACCCCCAAAGATTATACTTCTTTTTTTTTTTTTTTTTTTTTTGTAGAGACCTAGGGACTAAAATGAAGATTGTTGCAATTTTTTATGTCACATGGTATTTGCGCAGCAGTTTTGCAAATGCAATTAAAAAACAAAAAAAAAAATACACTTTAATAACAAAACAAAACCCAATATTTACCCCAGTTTTTTATAAAACGTGAAAGATGTTACGCCGAGTAAGTAGATACCATGTCACGCTTTAAAATTGCGCACGCTCGTGAAATAGCGACGCTTTAAGCGCCTTGACAGGTTACCTGTTTAGAGTTGCAGAGGAGGTCTAGGGCTAGAAGTTATTGCTCTCACTCGAACGTTCGAAGTGGTATGAACACTGTTTACATATGCGTGCGCTACTTGGGGGTGCTTTAAATTTTATTTATATATATATATATATATATAATCGCGATTTTATGAGGCAACTCAGACACGACCTGAGTGTGAATCACAGCGCAACCTGGAGCTATTTACAAGGCAACTCCAAGTTGCTTGCAGGACAGGAGACATTCCAGTGGCCAATCAAACATGAATCAGCTCTGTGGGAGGGAGGGGGGAGAGAGAGTTTTGCCTGATAAATGTATGTTTTCTTCCTGGAGAGTCGCTCCTATTAAGACAGTGAGAGGCGACTCCCATTGAAATGAATGGTTACAGGTCGCCTAGGAGTCGGATTGAAGTAGTACAGGGACCTTTTTTGAAGTCGGAGCGACTGCAGTAGTGTGCATAATTAACTTACATTGATTTCTTCAGCCAGCGCGACCTGAGGCAACTAGGGGCGACCTGGGGCGATTTGGAGTCGGATCCAAAGACGCCCCTGTGTGAATGAGCTCTAAGCATCCCTTGTAATAGAAAATAAGGATGACAGGTTCTCTTTATGCAGAGACCTGGGGTAAAAAACACTCCAAATCGCTTTAAAATAAAAAAAGTTTTTGCTCTAAAATAAATAAATATTTACTTTCAGGCTGGACAGGAAGTGACATCACTCCAGTTCTCAAAGGTTATAGAGTTGACTCTTTGATCGCCTATTGGAGCAGCTGGCCGCACCGCCGGATCGTTTCTCAGGTGAAGCGGTAAGCCAGAGAAGCATTTCAGTGGCTCGTGAGCCACTCGGAATGCTTTCAAAAGATAGCCAGTCGCCGGCTGCAAAAAAAAACAATACTGGGGGTTTTGGCTTATATCTTTTGGCCATAATCCTGGTAAACCATGTGCAAACCACAACGTGTATATAGGTATTGCGGTTGGCAAGTGGTTAAAATTTAAATTTGGTGGGATTGCTTAATGAGGGGACCGGGTGGGGCTCCACTTTAATTCTCTGCACAATAGCTAAAATTTTAATCGACAAAGATTTGTTTTTTGGAAGAGGTGGAGGTTGCAATTCCAAATCAAAAGGGAGCTTTCTGTTACCTGGGGTATCCTCAAGGGGGGCCCCCAGGTTAGTTTAGTAAGCGTAGAAAGGATGAGAGCCCCATAGCACTAGTAAAGTCCAGTCCAGTTAAATGTACAGAAAAATAACCCAACGTGTTTCGGGGCTCAAAGCTCCCCCCTTCATCAGGGTTCAAAATGCCATTAATAGAGGATAAGAATTACTGTGCATAACCACATAAGATTTATTACTGTAACATGTCACTGGTCAGGCAGAGATTTTTATTTTATTTTTTTCTCAGAAGGTGAACATAGGCCTCAAACCACAACAGAAATCTGATGCAATGTAACTGATATAAGAGCACCTTATGGTGACCCCATGGTTTCTGTGTGACAGCGGGATCCACTTCCTCTATGTTCCTGTATCGTTAACTCATTGCCGTATCCTTCAAACACTGAGGAAACCCCATTACCGGAAAAATGTGACAGTTTTATTGCAAGGGAAGTCCTCTTCATCATTCTGGAATCCCCCCCCCCCCTTCCCTTCTCGGTGACCCGATGAGGAAGTCTCCTCCAGTGTGTGGGATACAATTCTGCTGATCTCGCTTGCTACAATCTGCCATTGACCAATTCTCACCAATTCTCACATATACTTACTTTTTGCATCAACTTTTTTTCTTTCTTTTTTTTTGGGGGGGGATTGGATTTCTTTTGTGTTTTTTAGCAGTATTTTCTTAGCTAGTGTCCCATACACAATTGCTAATTGTTTAATAGGACCCAAAGTACAAAGTACAATTAAAAAAAAAAATATATATATATATATATATATATATATATATATAATATAATTTTTTTTTTTTATTCAGATTATTATTATTATTATGTATTTTTTTTTCTATTATAAATGTTTGAATGAAAACACATGTTGAGAACATTTTCTAACCCTTTGATCTAAAAAATGCCTAAGCCGCTTTGATTTTTCACAGATCTGAAAGCAATATCAAAGCCACTCAGATGACTGAATCCAATAGCTTGTGCAAGTTGTCTATGTAATTTGTAGGTTTTAAAGTGGTTGTAAACCTCAGACATGAAATATGAACAAAGCATATCCCTCTATATTGTGTACTTGTCTCAATTAAGAAGCCTTAAATGTCATTTCTGTCTGTTGCTTCGTTCCCATGCTACCAGCATGAATTGCTTCTGACAAGTTTTCCTGACACCAAGAGAAAAATGATGGGGCGGGACCTCCAGCACACAGCCTGGGATTGATTGACAGCCTCAGCTCTGTTGCTGTGTGAAGGGGGGCGTGTCCCTTCCCTCCAATCAGCTCTCAGAGCTCTCCTCACTGAGCACTGCGAGTGTAACTTTAGCTCTCCCCTCCCTTTTTTCTGAACTCTCAGACAAGCTTTATAATTCTGAACAGATGTAGAGGGGAGTAGGCTGCAGATAAACAGGTACAACTTATTTAGGAGGATTTCTTTCATCTCTGTGTATCACCTGAGTCGCTTCACTGGGTATATGTATAGGGTTTACAATCACTTTAATTATTATTATTATACAGAATTTATATAGCGCCAACAGTTTGGTTTGCGCAGTGCTTTAAAACGTTAGGGCAAACGGTACAGTTACAATTCAATATAGAAGGAATCAGAGGGCCCAGCACATTAGAGCTTACTAGGGATGAGCCGAAGACCCCCCCCCCCCCCCCGGTTCGGTTCACAGCAGAACATGCGAACAGGCAAAAAATTTGTTCGAACACCATTAAAGTCTATGGGACACGAACATGAACAATCAAAAGTGCTAATTTTAAAGGTTAATATGCAAGTTATTGTCTTAAAAAGTGTTTGGGGACCCGGGGCCTGCCCCAGGGGACATGTATCAATGCAAAAAAAAGTTTTAAAAACGCCAGTTTTTTCGGGAGCAGTGATTTTAATGATGCTTAAAGTGAAACAATAAAAGTGAAATATTCCTTTAAATTTCGTACCTGGGGGGTGTCTATAGCCCTTTTTTTTTTTTTTTTTTTTTTTTTTTTTTAAATGGCGTGGGTTTCCCCCAAAAATCCATACCAGACCCTTCATGTCTGGTATGGATTTTAAGTGGAACCCCGCACCAAAATTAAAAAAAAATGCCGTGGGGTTCCCCCAAAAATCCATACCAGACCCTTATCCGAGCACGCAGGCTGCAGGAAAAGAGGGGGGGCCAAACCCCCCCCCCTCCCTCCTCAACCGTACCAGGCCACATGCCCTCAACATGGGGAGGATGTCCTCATGTTGATGGGGACAAGGGCCTAATCCCCACAAGCCCCCTGCCCACAGACCCCCACAACCACTGGGCAAGGGTTATCGGAATCTGGAACAATGGGGAACTCCAGATCCCGGCCTCCCCATGTGAATTGGTAGCGGGGTACATTGTACCCCTACCATTTCACAAAAAAGAGTGTCAAAATGTTAAACACCACAGAAGACAGTTTGGGACAAAGTCCTTTATTTAAAAAAAAAAAAAGATTCCAACAATGTAATCCTGTCTCGAGCGATACGGAGAAAAAAAAACCCACCGCTACGAACGATACCGCCTCATAGGAGGCGCCCGGCCGAATGACGCTCTCTTGGTGTGACAGCTCTTTTATACCCCGCTCCCTCTCTGATGCAAGGAGAAAGCCCGGGGTTCCCCAATGACGTGTACGGGTGACCCCGCCCCTCTGGCGCAACTCAGGTTTCCTGTGACACGTCATTGGGTCACCCACGCATGTGACCGTTGGCCCTGCCCTCAGCTATAAAAGAGCTGTCACACCAAGAGAGCGTCATTTGGCCGGGCGTCTCCCATGAGGCGGTATCGTTCGTAGCTGTGTTTTTTTTTTTTTTGTTTTTTTTTGTTTTTTTTTTTTCCTTATCGCTCGAGACAGGATTACATTGTTGGAATCTTTTTTTTTTTTTTTTTTTTTTAATAAAGGACTTTGTCCCAAACTGTCTTCTGTGGTGTTTAACATTTTGACACACTTTTTTTTTTTTGTGAAATGGTAGGGGTACAATGTACCCCGTTACCAATTCACATGGGGGGGGGCGGGATCTGGAGTTCCCCATTGTTCCAGATTCCGATAAGCCCCCCACAACCACCGGGCAAGGGTTGTGGGGATGAGGCCCTTGTCCACATCAACATGGGGACATCCTCCCCCATGTTGAGGGCATGTGGCCTGGCACGGTTCAGGAGGGGGGGGGGGCGCTCTCTCGTCCCCCCCCCTCTTTTCCTGCGGCCTGCCAGGTTGCGTGCTCGGATAAGGGTCTGGTATGGATTTTTGGGGGGAACCCCACAGCATTTTTTTTTTAAATGGCGCAGGGTTCCCCTTACTATGCATACCAGACCTGAAGGACATTTTTTTTTTTTTTTGTTGTTGTTGTTGTTGTTGTTGTTCAGGATTCCCATAATATTCATACCAGACCCAAAGGGCCTGGTAATGGACTAAGGTGGGAACCCATGCCTTTTTTTTTTTTTTTTTTTTTTTCAATGAATTTTATCTGTATTGCCGGGACCCGGCAATTCATTATAGCGGTGAGTAATTTTAAATGACTTTTTCCTTTTTAGAAATGTCATTTTGTGCGGGGACTTTTCTAAGCACGGGAAACATGCGCTACTTTACAGGCATACTATAGACACCCCCCAGGTACGAAATTTTAAAGGAATATTTCACTTTTATTGTTTCACTTTTAAGCATTATTAAAATCACTGCTCCCGAAAAACCAGCCGTTTTTTTTTAAACTTTTTTTTTTTTGCATTGATACATGAACCCGGGTCCCTAAACACTTTTTTGACAATAACTTGCATATTAACCTTTTAAAATTAGCACTTTTGATTTCTCCCATAGACTTTTAAAGGGTGTTCCGCATTCCGGGTGTATACAGCGCTCCTACACCACCCCAAAGATGCTGCTTACAGGACTTTTTTTCTCATCCTGCAAGCGCACTGCCCCTGTGTGAAAGCAGTCGGGTTTTCACACTGGGGAGGCATGAGAGGCAGTTTTCAGGTGCTTTTACAGGTGCTATTTCTAGCGCTAAAACACCTTCAGTGTGAAAATGGAAAATTGTATACTCTCCTTTCCGTAATTTCCCTTTCCTGTCGCATCTTCATGGCAGCATACACCTTTGGGTTGTGGCTCCGCCCCCACAACCTGATAGGACCGTTTAGCTATTAAGCCCAAAGCGGGACCCCGCCCAGGTATTCTAGTGTGTGTGTATGTGTATATATATATATATATATATATATATATATATATATATATATATATTGTGACAGCAGGAAGGTAAAGTCACCTGGTTGCATCCAGGGGGGTAGATATATTTCGCCCAGATTCAGGCTTTACGCCGATTTATACAACTAGGTGGAGAGTTGTATAAGGCTAGTGGGCTCATGGATGACTCATACCTCTAAGGAGAGGGCTGGGCGTCGTGCAGACAGGGAGTTGATGAGATCAGCTGAACCTTGTCAGCTCATTTAGGCCTCTATAAAAAAACTCCCAGCTTCATTAGATGTTAGCTCATGCCTGGAAGCAGACCTGTGTGGACTGTCTAGGGAGAGTGAACCCCTGTGCGGTGAGAGAAAGCCTGTGTGGCTATATTTTGCTTGGACATTTAAAACCAGGGACTTAGGGACTGGGACAGCACTAGGCTGATCCCAGTTGTTAGTTAGGAAACCTGTAAGTTTAGTCAGAGGTCAAGTTGACCAGGATTTATTTTGTTTATGTTTTTTTTTGCCTTGCTGTGTTTTGTCACTGTAAATAGAAAATAAACCGCACCTTTTTGATTTTGAAAACCACAACCTCCGTCTGCTGGGCCTGTTTTTGGGTGGGGAGCCCATCCCGGGGGTCACACATACCCGCTGCCGAGCTAGCCCCCTCACAGTTGGTGGAGAACCAGTGGCAGTTTTTTTTTTAAGCCAGCATGGAGGAGATACTGAAACAGCTGGCTCTAGCAAATGCCAATCAACAGCAGACAAATGCAGGTTTGCAAAGGAGCCTTGCAGCCCAGCAGCAAGCTCATCAACAGAGCCTTGCAACTTTACAACAGAGTCTGGAGGCTCAGCAACAAGCCCAACAGCAATCTGAGGCCCGCTTCATAGACCTATTGCAGAAGCAAGAGCAGAGACTACAACAACAGATGGAAGCAGTAATGCAGCAACGTCCGCAGACCAGTGAGGAAAGCCGTCCCACTAATACCGCGTCCTTTGGGGTGAGTCGTTTATTGACAAAAATGACTGGAGAGGATGATCCAGAGGTATTTTTGACCACATTTGAAAGGACCGCTGAAAGAGAAAAGTGGCCTGAGGAGCAGTGGGCTGGACTAGTGGCTCCTCTGTTAACTGGTGAATCGCAGAAAGCTTACTATGACCTAGAGCCTAACCAAGCAAAAGACTATGTGATGCTAAAAGCTGAAATATTGGCAAGGCTGGGTGTCACCCTGGCTGTCCGGGCTCAGCGTGTGCATAACTGGACTTTCCAGCTTGGAAAACCCCCCAGGTCTCAAATGTATGATCTCATTCACCTGAGCAGAAAGTGGCTACAGACAGAGACTTTGTCCGCACCAAAGATTGTGGAACGTGTTGTAATGGATCGGTTTTTGAGAGCTCTTCCTACTGCCATCCAAAAGTGGGTAGGCCATGGAGACCCAGAGACGGCCGATGGTCTTGTGGATCGTGTGGAGAAATACTTGGCTACAGAGAACCTGACGGCCTCTTCCAGAGACACTCGGACTTTCCACCCCAAGACCAGACCATCCCCAGGGGCGGATAAGAGGATTCCAAGGGGTGAGGGTGGAGAGAGTGAGAGGGTGGGAGCTCTACCCCAAGTTTGGCGAGAACAGCCTGGGAAATCAGCGGCTCAAGAGGCGGCAAGAAGGATCGTTTGCTACCGCTGCCGGCAAGCGGGACATATTGCAGCAAATTGCCCGGTTTTGGAGGAACCCATGCAGTGTGACTTTCTGACGGGCAGACGTCAGTCGCTGTGTGCGACAGTCGCATGCACTGCCATTCGGGGAACTGAGAAACATTTATGCAAAATGTGTATTAATGGTAGAAATGTTGTGGTATTGCTGGATTCAGGTAGCCTTGTGACCCTGATAAAGGCTGAGTTAGTTAAAACAGAGGTCTCTGGGAATAGCAAGGTAGCCGTTATTTGTGTGCATGGGGACACCCGAGAGTATCCAGTGACTACAGTGTGTTTCGAGACCCCCAAAGGTACCCTCTCTCATCCAGTGGGCTTAGTATCTCAGTTACCGCATGACGCCATTGTGGGAAGGGATTTTCCGAAGTTCTGGGAACTGTGGGATGATCCTGAGCCCCCCACTGGTGCCCCTATGTACCAGGAATGTGATAGCCAGAACTCCCCTGAGAGTGGTGAGGACTCTCCGGAATTTCCCTTGTCAGTATTGGCAGGGGAGACTCAAGAAACTGGAGAGGAGCCCACCTCCTCAGACGAAAACCTACCGTCTGTGGAGTTTTCTGATCTTGAGGTTCACAGGGAAAACTTTGCCACAGAACAGTTGAAAGACCCCGCCCTAATAAAGGCACGGGAAAACGTAGTGAAAATAGATGGCGAGTTAGTGAACCCAGATAATACCGGCACTTACCCATACTTCAGCGTAGAGAAGGACCTACTGTATCGGGTGGCAAAAAGGGCAGAAGAAACCGTTGAGCAGCTTGTGGTGCCCAAACCTTACAGGAAGTTGGTGTTGGAGTTGGCCCATGGGCACATTCTTGGAGGTCATCTGGGGACAGAGAAAACCCGAGAGAGGGTATTACAGAGATTCTATTGGCCTGGGGTGATGAAGGACATAGAAAATTATTGTTCCTCCTGCCCTGTGTGTCAGAGGTCGGCCCCGATGCCACATTTCCGTAGCCCGCTGGTCCCTCTACCCATCATTGAGGTCCCGTTTGAGAGAATCGCAATGGATTTGGTAGGTCCTATAATCAAGTCCGCTAGGGGGCACCAGTACATATTGGTTATAATGGACTATGCCACCCGTTATCCAGAAGCGATCCCTCTCAGAAATACCTCGGCCAAAACCATAGCCAAAGAGCTATCTCTTGTTTTTAGCCGGGTGGGTATTTGTAAAGAACTGCTTACGGACCAAGGTACACCCTTTATGTCCCGGGTTATGAAAGAGCTGTGTAAATTGTTCAAAGTGACGCAATTGCGTACATCTGTGTATCACCCCCAAACCGATGGGCTGGTTGAAAGATTCAACAAAACCCTAAAACAAATGTTGAAGAAAGTGGTGGATAGAGATGGAAGGGATTGGGACTGTCTACTTCCTTATTTGATGTTTGCTATTAGGGAGGTGCCCCAATCCTCTACGGGATTCTCCCCCTTTGAGTTACTGTATGGGAGACACCCAAGAGGGCTGTTGGATATTGCCAAGGAAACTTGGGAAAGTGAGAGTTCTCCCCACAGGAGTGTGATTGAGCATGTCGCCCTGATGCAAGATCGAATTGCACAGGTAATGCCCATCGTGAAGGAACATTTGGCCCAAGCGCAGTTGGCACAGCAGAGAGTGTACAACCGTGGAGCCAAGACCCGTACCTTTTCCCCGGGGGATAGGATATTGGTACTTGTCCCTACGGTTGAAAGTAAATTCCTTGCCAAATGGCAAGGCCCCTACGAGATAATGGAAAAAGTGAGCGAAGTGAATTACAAGGTCAGACAACCAGGAAGGCGAAAGCCCGAACAGATCTATCACGTTAATCTGTTGAAAGCCTGGAGGGATAGAGAGTCCCTAGTCGCAGACACTTGGTCACCAGCTCAAACTGGTTGCGTGATTCCTGAGGTTGGAATCGCAGCCACCTTGTCACAACCCCAACAACAGGAGGTTAAGGAGTTTGTGCTTCGCAACAAGGAGGTATTCTCTGAGCTGCCGGGACAAACATCTGGGGTAGAGCATGACATTATTACCCCGCCCGGTGAAAGGGTGAAGTTAAAACCCTATCGGATCCCAGAGGCCCGACGGGAGGCAATACGGGAGGAAGTACAGAAAATGCTGAACTTAGGGGTGATAGAGGAGTCCCAAAGTGATTGGTCTAGTCCCATTGTGTTGGTGCCTAAACCGGATGGGAGCTGGCGATTTTGTAACGATTTTCGTCAGTTGAACAAAGTTACAAAATTTGACACCTACCCCATGCCACGTATAGATGAGTTGATCGACCGGCTGGGAACAGCCCGATACATGACGACTCTTGACCTCACAAAAGGGTATTGGCAAATCCCCCTGGCCAAGTCGGCCAAAGAGAAAACCGCATTTGTAACCCCAGACGGGGCGTTCCAATATAAAAGAATGCCGTTCGGGTTACAGAATGCGCCGGCCACATTCCAGCGGAAAATGGACCAGATGCTGAGGCCCCATCGGAAGTATGCTGCGGCTTACCTGGATGACATAATTGTCCATAGCACAGATTGGGCCTCACATCTGCCAAAAGTGCAAGCAGTCCTGGACTCTGTTCGGGAAGCAGGGTTTACGGCTAACCCCAAGAAGTGTACCATTGGGCAGGAGGAGGCCAAATATCTTGGGTACACCATTGGGAGGGGAGTAATAAAACCCCAACTCAACAAAGTCGAGGCCATCCAGAGTTGGCCACGTCCCAACAGCAAGAAGCAGGTACGAGCCTTTCTGGGAATCGCTGGGTATTATCGGCGATTCATTCCCCACTTTGCTTCTAAGGCTGTGCCCCTAACCAACCTGACGAAGGGGAAAGGGTCGGTCATGATTAAATGGACCCCCGAGGCTGAGGCAGCATTCCAGTTCTTGAAACAAGCCTTATGTAGCCAGCCAGTGTTGTACTCACCCGACTTCTCTAGAGACTTTGTCGTACAAAGTGATGCGTCAGATGTGGGGTTAGGAGCAGTATTGTCCCAGGTCTGGAACGGGGAAGAGCACCCAGTCATTTACCTCAGCAGGAAGTTGAAGTCCCATGAGGTAAATTACGCCACCGTTGAAAAGGAGTGTTTAGCGGTGAAGTGGGCTCTAGATTCCCTTCGGTACTACCTGCTAGGTAGGCACTTTGACATGGTTACGGATCACGCTCCGTTAAAGTGGATGGCTCAAAACAAGGAAACAAATAGAAGAGTGAATAGGTGGTTCCTGGCCCTCCAGGAATTCAACTTCACAGTAAAGCATCGCCCTGGCGTTCAAATGGGGAATGTGGATGCTTTGTCTCGAGTACATGAATGCCTGATTGCTGGTGTTCCAACCCCGAGGTTAAAACAAGAGGGGGGGGTATGTGACAGCAGGAAGGTAAAGTCACCTGGTTGCATCCAGGGGGGTAGATATATTTCGCCCAGATTCAGGCTTTACGCCGATTTATACAACTAGGTGGAGAGTTGTATAAGGCTAGTGGGCTCATGGATGACTCATACCTCTAAGGAGAGGGCTGGGCGTCGTGCAGACAGGGAGTTGATGAGATCAGCTGAACCTTGTCAGCTCATTTAGGCCTCTATAAAAAAACTCCCAGCTTCATTAGATGTTAGCTCATGCCTGGAAGCAGACCTGTGTGGACTGTCTAGGGAGAGTGAACCCCTGTGCGGTGAGAGAAAGCCTGTGTGGCTATATTTTGCTTGGACATTTAAAACCAGGGACTTAGGGACTGGGACAGCACTAGGCTGATCCCAGTTGTTAGTTAGGAAACCTGTAAGTTTAGTCAGAGGTCAAGTTGACCAGGATTTATTTTGTTTATGTTTTTTTTTGCCTTGCTGTGTTTTGTCACTGTAAATAGAAAATAAACCGCACCTTTTTGATTTTGAAAACCACAACCTCCGTCTGCTGGGCCTGTTTTTGGGTGGGGAGCCCATCCCGGGGGTCACACATACCCGCTGCCGAGCTAGCCCCCTCACAATATATATATTATACATTATACCTTACCTCAGACGGGTGGGCATCTGTATGCTGCCATGAAGATGCGTCAGGAAAGGAAAATTACGGAAAGGTGAGTATACAATTTTCCATTTTCCTGTTGCATCATGGCGGCATACACCTTTGGGTGAATAACTCGCAGACTGGGTGGGCCTGAGCATAAAGACAATTTTTTTTTATTTACATGGAATAGAGGTGTTGGACTGAATAATTGCTCGTCCAAACTCTGCCGTGGATAATCTGGCAGAGTCCACCTTGTAATGAGAAATAAAGGTATTCCTTGAGGACCAGATCGCTGCTCGGCAAATAGTTTTGGAGGACACTCTGCAGTAGGCCACCCAGGAGGTCGCCATTGCCCTTGTAGAATGTGCCTTTACTTGTCAGGTTATAGGTGAGGAAAAAAAAAGAGAATACCTGGGCGGGGGCCCGCTCTGGGCTTAATAGCTAAACGGTCCTATCAGGTTGTGGGGGCGGAGCCACAACCCAAAGGTGTATGCTGCCATGATGCGACAGGAAATGGGTCTTACTGTAAAAAGTTCAGTAGTATGTAAATGAGAGGAGAAGGTGGAACCAGGGAAAGCAAAATATAATCAGAATAAACTTCAAGGAAGTGATCTCCTTTAGCTCTGTGTATACAAAGGAGCACGGGGGAGCTCATGTCCATAATGGGGATGATATTGACATGAAATGAACCACTATGGCTCAAAATTGATGTGGTCCAGAAATATGTAGACAGAATAAAAGGTGAATAAAGCACCTGGACCAAATGGCATAAACCCATGGGGCCCTAAAAAAAATTGAGCTCTGTCATCTAAAAGCCATTGTTTCTAATTTGTAGGGACTCTTTCCTGGCATAGTACCACCGGATTGCCATAAGGTCATTGTGGTACCTATATTTAAAAATGGGTCAAAGTCTTATATATAATTTTTGTTTTATTAATTTAAAGGTTTTCTTTGTATTATTATTATTATTATTATTATTATTATTATTAACGCTAATACAAATTTTATTTGTGGGCCTTTTTATGTGGAATGGTGTTTAGGTTATTACTTGAATATTTTTTTTTATTTTTTAACATTTTTATTTCTTAAGGTTTAAAGGTGTTTAGGGAATGTCCTTTTCCTCTGTGAAAATTTCCAGAAGTGAAAGCAGTTGGTTCACCGTTTAATGTTGTTTTCTACAAAATTGTACATATTTCCATAGATCTGAGAATCAGAGACTAACCACACGAACAGTTATATTTGTCCCAAAGTAGATTGTCTACCAGTATGACGTCAAGCTGTAGCTGGTTCTCATTGACATTCTGTAGCGTCTGTCAGATGGTGGACTGCCCCAGGTTTTACTAGCCTCAGATATCAAAGTCTGATTTATATCTTATTATTTTCTTGCAGACAATGAAAGGAATGGTGCAGATGCCCTACATGAGGTAAACCATCTTTCTCTGTTCAGTTTTACTAATAATCACCTTTAGAATATGCCCATTAGACATGTTGTTTGTGTATTTCAGGTGCAACAAAACAAGGGATCGTCTCCCTTCCCCCTCTCTCCAAAGGTATGTAGAGCAAGAGTTTTCACCATAACACAAGTTTTCACCATTCAAAGAATCAAAATCTTCAGCGGTTATTTCATCTAGGCTTCATTTAGCAGTTTCCCAAAGACTGCCTTAGGAAATATTACGGATGTAATAAGAGCTCCATACTAATGGTTGTAGAGTCGCAGATGTGGCAAGATGATTTCATATTGGGGGAACCTAAAACACCAACAAGTTTCGGGTTCAGGCATTGCCCCTTCATTAGGACTACAATACACAGCAAACGTGTTTTTGGATGATCTGTGCACTGCCCCTTCGTCAGGACTACAATACACATTTCAAAACGGGGTCTGTATATTTTTTTTGTTTAATATATTTTTATTGAGAAGCTATGTAGATACAACAATAGAAACAGATACAAAGTAAATGGTACGTCGGGTTAGCAAACAAAGAAGAGTCGGCCCGTTTTAGAATGAAAAACATCTTGAGCAACCCGAGTACAATGAAATGAACAATAGCTTGATTAACAGATAGGAAAAAGAGGGGAAAGAGGAAGAAGAAAAAGGAAGGTAGGAGGGGGCTAGGAGAGAGGGGGGGTAAGGGAGGAGGGAGCAGGAAGGGGAGAGGGGAAACTGGCATACCTGGCAGTCACAATGAGCAGATATCGAATGCATTTAGAGTAGGGAGGTCTTAACGGGAGGATAGTGCCTCTACAGTCAATATAGATGTACCAAAAATGGTACCAGGAATAGCGGTCAAGTTCTGCAAGAAGCTTGGGTAGCTTAAGTGGACGAGGAGATAATGTCTTTGTAGCATTGGGTGGAGAGGAAGGAGGACCAAGGTGCCCAGGTTAGGGTATGTTGTGTAGTAGTGTCTCTCGCAATGTGGGTGAGTTCCTCCATGAGACATACTTCCGAAACTTTTTGTATCCAGGACTTTATGGTTGGAGTTGTGGGTTGGCCCCAGAGGGTAGGTATGAGGGCTTTAGCAGTATTAAGGAGATGTGGCGTGAGTGAACGTTTATATCTACCTATGGACATCAAGGTAGCGTGAAAGAGGACTACCCACGGATCCATAGGCAGTCTAACATTGGTGACTTGATGAATCAGGTCTAGCACTTTAGACCAGTATGGTCGAATAAGGGGGCAAGACCACCATATGTGGGCATGAGTGGCATTCTGACCACAATTCCTCCAACATAGCGGGGAGTTAACAGGGAACATGCGGTTGAGTTTGACAGGCGTGTGGTGCCATCTAGTAAGAAGTTTAAAGTTAGACTCAGCCATGGAAGATGCCAAGGAGGAGACATGAGTAAGTTGGAGAATTTTGTCTTTTGTCTTGTCCGTGATAATAACCTCCAGATCGGTCTCCCATCTGGGCAGGTAGTTTGGGTACGCAGGACTCTGCAAATTTGTGATCGCTTTGTAGAACTGGGAGATACTGTGTAGAGGGGGGTCTTTATGGAGAAAGAGCTGTTCAATACCATTTAGATCTTGGAGTCCCCGTAATGGCTGGGGAAGAGTCTGAAGGAAGCGTTTCAGTTGGTTATATCTCCATGTGTCCATAAATGTAATTGGTTTATGGCCCAAAATTTCTGACAAAGGTTTAAGGGCATTGGGGGATAGGACATGGTGTAGCAGGAGAGGGCCGCCGGGTGACCAGGATTGAAATCCTGGGTCAATGGAGCCTGGCATGAAGTATTTATGCTGCAGCAAGGGGGTCAGTGGAGAGTCATAAGACCATGCAAATTTTCTATGGAGACCATCCCATACGCCCAATGAGGATGTGGTGAGAGGCGAGGTGTTGTGGGAGAGTTTTCTAGAAGAATGTGGAATCCACTGGGCCGTGGAGAGATCTGAGCCGCTTAAGGAGTATTCTAATTGTACCCAGAGTTTAGTAGCAACGGCATACTTCCAGTCTGCTATACGTGATAAAATAACAGCGTTATAGTAGGCTTTAAAGTTAGGAAGAGACAGTCCCCCAGAACGCTTGGCTCGATAGAGGACTTCCCGAGAGATCCTGGGATGGCCGTCTCTCCAAACAAAGCGAGCGATCATGGTCTGCAGTAGAGTAAAGAAGCCTATGGGGACCTTCAAGGGGATCATTTGAAGAATAAAGAGGATACGGGGGAGTATGTTCATTTTGATTATATTAACCTTGCCTAGCCATGAATGTGAGAGGGAAGACCACTTCCTGAGATCAGCTCTGATATTATTGAGGAGAGGTATGTAATTATGCCTAAAAAGGGAATGCAGGCGGGGGGTAAGGTACATGCCCAGATATTTCATTCGTGAGGATACCCAACGGAAGGGGAATAAGGGTTTCAATTGATCAGCTATTGGTTGGGGTACTGTGATGTTTAAAATTTCAGACTTGGCTAGATTGATTTTAAAGTTAGATAAGGTTTGGAAGGTGGAGAATTCAGACATTAGATTCGGCAGTGAAATGCGTGGTTGTTGAATGTAAAACAAAATATCGTCAGCGTATGCTGCATATTTATGAAGTCTATTACCGACCTGGATGCCATTAATATTCCTATTGTGCCTAATAGTAGCTAGAAAGGGTTCAAGGGAAATGGCAAATAAGAGAGGAGATAAAGGGCAGCCCTGTCTGGTTCCGTTATGTAATGTGAAGGGGTCGCTCAAGAAGCCGTTTATGCGTATTTGCGCGGTGGGGTTATAGTAGAGAGAGGAAATACGGTGGAACATTGTAGGACCAAGGCCAAAATACCTAAGGGTAGTTTTAAGGTAGTCCCAATCCACCCTATCAAACGCCTTCTCTGCATCAGTAGAGAGAAGGAGGGTGGACTGGGAGCACCTGCGAACATAGTGGATCAAGGGCAGAGTGCGGAGAAAATTATCTCTGGCCTCTCTATTAGGAATGAACCCAGTTTGGTCAGCCGAGACCCATTTAGGTAAAAGGGGAAGCAGTCTATTTGCCATTACCTTGGCATATAATTTGGTGTCGACGTTTAGGAGAGATATGGGTCTATAGCTACCACAAAGTGTGGGGTCCTTGTCGGGTTTGGGAATAACGGTAATGTGGGCAGATAAGGATTCCGGGCGGAGGCCAGATTTGTGGGAGATTGAATTAGCATAAGTTGTGAGATGGGGGAGTAAAATGTCTCTGAAGGTTTTATAATATAAAAGGGTGAAACCGTCCGGGCCAGGAGCCTTACCGGAAGGAGAGGATTTTAGCGCACATTGGAATTCTTCTACTGAGAAATCTGCTTCTAGGTCATTAAGGGCCGATTTTGACAGTTTTGGGAGGCCAGCATCTCTAAGGTATTTGAGGATACGCTTACGTTTTTCTGGTACTGATAGAGAAGCCAAACCTCCCTCCACATTATATAAATCAGCATAAAATTCCCTGAAGGCCTTTGAGATTTGCGGGGTAGTGTGCACTAGGTCCCCTGATGGCAATTTGATTTTGGGTATAAAGGATAAAGTTTTCTTAGCAGTAAGGGATCTAGCCAATTGTTTACCTGGTTTGTTACCCCATTCATACACTTTCTGAGATACGTAGTGAAATTTCCGCTTAGTTTCTAGGGCGAGGAGAGTTTTAAGTTCTTCTCTTTTAAGAGTGAGCGCTTCGAGGTGAGAGACGTGCAACGAGAGCTTGTGCTTTTTATCTAATTCAGCAATTTGTCGTAGGACCTGTTTAAGCTGCTGGCCATGTTCTCTCTTCCTCCTTGCACCAAGTTCGATAAGGCTACCTCTCATTAAGGCCTTATGTGCCTCCCATAGAACAGAGGGGGAGGTGTCCGAGGCAGAGTTTTCTTTGAAGTATTGGGATAAGGTAGTAGAGAGGATGGAAACCTCTGTTGGGTTAGTGATGAGAGAGTCATTAAGCTTCCAGCTGTTGGGGCGGGGAGGTAAATCGGGTACGGTCAAGCTGACAGAAACAGGTGCATGGTCAGAGAGAGTAGCCTTCCCTATGTTGGCTGAGCTCAGGAGAGGAAGGTGGAAGTGATCTAGGAAAATATTGTCTATTCTGGAGTATGAGTTGTGCGTTTTTGAAAAGTGGGAGTAGTCTCTTCCTTTAGGGTGTAGGAGACGCCAAGCGTCCATAAGTTGTAGATCTAGTAGTTTTTTTTTCACTTGTGCTAATCTTTTAAATGGGATACTGGAGCGGCCGTGGGATGTATCTATAGTGGGATCTAGAGGCATATTTATGTCCCCCGCCAGGACTAACATTCCCTCAGCGAATTGTGAAAGTTTTGTGAGGGTTTGGGTAAAAAAAGTAGGTTGATTACGATTGGGACAGTAAACATTAGCTAGGGTGCAACAAGTATTGCCAATATATCCTTTGACAAAAAGAAAGCGACCATGATCATCCGCTAACATGTCAGTAAAACGGAATGACGTACCTCTGCTGAGTCCAATGGCCACTCCCTTGGCCTTGTTAGTGTCCGATAGACTATAGTACCATTGAGGGAAGTGTTGCGAGTATAATTTCACTGAAGTAGTATGAGTCAAATAGGTTTCCTGCAGGAAAGCAATAGAACATGCGGAGTCCCTTAATTCTCGTAACACTTGATGTCTCTTTGCGGATACACTGAGGCCTCTTACATTATAAGAAAGGAGCTTTAGGTTAGCCATGTCATCAGCAAGAGGTAGACCACTACTTCATTTAACCTTGTATGCCAGTAATACAAAGGGGGGGGGGGAGAGAGGGACCAGAAGAGGGGGGAGAGGAGAATCCAGGAAGGAAGAAGAAAGGGAAAAGAAAAAAGAGAGAGATATATGAAAAACATTAAAACAATCTATAGAACGAATGGGATTGAAAAAAGAGTCACGCAGAAGTCTGCGGTGTTCCCAGTGGGGATGAGGGGAGCAGGCAGCCAAAAAGGTTTCCCAGAGGGAAGTAACAAGGAGAAAATAAAGACTGCCAACTCCCATCAACCCCAAGAGAATAGGGGCAGGGAGCAAACGCCTTTGTGGAGGCATCAATGTGGAGCATTAAGCTCCGTCAGCTATCGGCCTGGAAAAAAAAGGAAATTAACATTTATAAAGACAAGCAATGGTTAAGCATGAATGCAACGCTCTCCAATCATCAGGTCAACTAACAGACCCAATGTGAGCATAATAACAGTACTGTAGGAGTATAACTAAGAGAGTTTAGTAAGGCAAGTCAAACTTTTCGTATGGGAGAGAAATAATTGAAATCGAAGTGTAGGTTGTCATCCAGATAAGGAGGAAAACTATCAAGAGGGATGATTGTGTTCAGCAGAGTACCTCAACCATTCTTCTGAGATGAACATGGAGTTGAAACACGCCTTTGCTTGGCTGGGGTTTTCCGCCACTGGGAGGATTGGAGAGCAGAGAAAGTGGGTAAGGGGTTCTGCCAGCCTGGCAGCTCCACGTGCGGCAGGCTCAGGTCTCGGAGGAAGGTGGGGAGATCCTCAGGGAACCGCAAAGTGGAGGAGCGGCCATTCTTAGTAGCAATTAAGCATGCGGGAAAACCCCAACGGTAGTTAGTTCCATCACCTCTTAGTTGCTCCAAGAGGGGCTTTAAAGCCCTGCGGCGGTCAAGAGTCTCCTTAGATAGATCTGGAAAGATGTTAAGAGTAGCACCATCGAAGTCAATGTTGGGGGTGTTCCGCATCTTGGTCATGATGGCGTTTTTGTCTTCGAAATAATGGAGACGGCAAATCACATCTCTAGGTTGATCAGACGAGAAGTTGCGAGGTCTCAGAGCGCGGTGCACTCTGTCGAATCGCAAAGGATCCGTAGCAGGATTGCCCAGGATAGTATTGAAGATACCTCGAACCGAGGGTTCTAGATCATTATCTCTGGTTGCTTCTGGCAGTCCGCGTATACGCAAATTGTTTCTGCGGTTGCGATTCTCGAGATCTTCGAGTTTGTATAGCGAGGCCCTATTTGCATACGCTAATTGAGTGACGGTATCCTGCAATTCTTTAATGGCAACCTCATGTGAGTCTTGACGCTGTTCTGTTTCCTCTATTCTGACAAGTAAGTGCGCTACATCCGCTCTAACCGCGGAAATCTCCTTTTTGATGGATTTTTCCATACTGTGAAACATACTCGCCATCTCCTTTTTAAGTTCATTCATCAAGGAAGACATGTCGGAACCCGTGGGGGACCCGGGCTCCTCCATTAACTCCGAGCCGCAGGAAGAGGCCGGAGAGCTCTCACGGGTAGAAGCGGCGTGTGAAGCTGGGGAGATAAGTGATCTCGAGGCTCTGGTTTTGTTGATCCTAGTACTGGGGCTTTCTCCTTCCGCGGCTAGGAATCTTTTAATGGTCCCCGCACTGGTTTGATGCAGTTTTGAGGTTTTTGCAGAACGCTTTCTTAGTGTTGAACGGGAGGAAGAACCTTTGGATGGCATTGCTTGTTACTGTAAGGCCGACAGCTAGACGGAGAGCATTTCAAGTGCTGCTTTTTAGCGCCATGTGTAGGCTAGCTGCCCTGGGGGGGACGTGTAGATGGCGTAAATGTAGTGGGGGGAATGGCCCTTTGAGCCCAGGCACCCCGGCACCAAGGAAGATGTGGAGGTTAAACAGTGGAGAGGTATAGGTGCTGTGAATAAATTTCAGGGTGTAGCAAAATGTCCGCTGATCACTTGCTATGCTCTCTTGCCTATTGAGAAGGGCACTTCTACAATGTCCGTGGGGAGGAGATAAAAGAGCAGGCCACTGTGATGTGAAAGAATGGAGCTGGGATGCAGGAAAGCTGGAGTTGTGGGGAGTTTAAGCTCCTGGGTGTACCAAGATGGCCGCCGTGCTCCGGGAGTAGGCCGAAGCCGCGGACTTTCCTGAGAGCGGCGTGGACGCTCCGATCCGCTCGGGCCGCAGTTTCACTGCAAAAGATAGGGGACAGATCCCAGCAGGCAGGGTAGGGATGGCAGCACCGGGATTAGCTCGGGGGTGAGGGCGAGGGGCGGTGAGGCAGCCAGGGAGTCACAATACCTGAGGGGGGGCGGCTTCAGCCGGGTCCGCAGGCCGCAATATGGCGCCGGATCCCCGCACAGCAGGATATGACCGGGAGGTGGATGGATGCTGTGGCAGGTGGAACAACAAGGCCGTGCTTCCGATTCCAGGACAGGCCGGCTGTAGCGCACTCCCGTGGGGCGGCGGCTCAGGAAACTGCGGGGATCGGCAGGCCTCACTAGGCCGCACCGGGCCACCGCCGCCAGGAGCCCTATCCACGGCCCTGTGGACAACCGGAACACTCCAGGCAGGTGGAAGGGCAGGCAGGATGAGGATCGGGAGTCCCCTACCTCTCGACCAGGCCGGAATCAGCTCACTCAGCAGGGCACAGGCTGGGAAGATGGCGGCGGCCGCATGTGTGCAATGGCCGAGGTTCCACTGGCCGATCCTCCGCACAATAGTGGCTCCAAATGCAGCAGGGGACAGAGAGGAACAGTCAGGCAGGCTAGCTGGTCTTTTTAAGGGGTTTAGAGGCACGGATGGCAGAGGATGGAGTTTAGGAATTCTGGAGCTCCTCACAAGCACGTCCGCCGCCGCTCACATCCGGACACGCCCCCCCTGTATATTAACTTAAGTGGTTGCAAAGGCAGAAGGTATTCTTACCTTAATGCATTCACTGCGTTAGTGCAAAAAACCTCCTGTAATCGGCGCCACCCCCCTCCGATATATGTACTTGAGCTGTGTCCATGAGCAGCTTTTCTCCCTCTCCCGACATAGAATCCTATCCATTGAGGGGGGGCAAGGTCAAGCCTGTGTGTGTGTGTGTGTGTGTGTGTGTGTGTGTGTGTGTTAATAGAAGCACACGTCCCAGCTCAGGATCGAGTGCCCTCCATAGCAAGCGACTTGCTATGGGGGCACTTGGAAGGGGGGGAAGTGCTTCCTCCCCCTTCCAGAACAGGAAGATCGGGGCTGCTCTGTGCAAAACCACTGTACAGAGCAGGTAAGTATAAGGCCTCATGCACACTGGACATTCTTGGACGTTTTTACAGCTGTTTGGCTTCAGATGTTTTTTTCTGCAGTCAAAAACTCTCCAGCATGTTATCCTATGTGTCCATGCTCACATGGGCTGTTATCAACTGTTTTTGGCCGGGGGGGTTTTTTGGCTGTAAAAAACCCCCCAAAAATAGTGGGTTCATAGGCTTAAAGGGGTGGACTTTACATACTATTACGTGTGATTTGTATGTGATATGACCTAAATTCATGCCCTTCAAGTCTGTTAACCTTTTCTGTTTTGCCCAGAGACTGAAAATTTGTGAAAACACCAATTTTTAGGTTTTCACCAGAACAGGAAAAGATGTGAAATCTTCCAATGGAAACTCCTTTCAGCCCTGGTTCACACTGGTGCGATTTGACATGTGGAGAAATTTCTTTCTTTTCCGTTGCCCCTGTGGGGCAGGAGGTGAAGGGAAATTTCTGCAATGGGGTGTAGCACTACCCCCGTAGGAGCTGCTGGTTTAGATTTGGGCCTGCATTCTGCCTGTCAACCCCTAGAATATGGCTCGAATCCCCCTTGGCACAACTGGACAATAATATGATTGTGGGCCCCCAAATTGGCTATAGGGGACCACAATGATACCACACAGCAATAAATGTAGTTAAATATTGTTACCTTGATGTTCACCTGCCACACAGCTGCAAAATACAGAGTCCCACACAAGATGTAGCTTAACCAGTGGTAAGATGTTTACTCAGCAAAAGAATAGAACAAGGGTTATGCAATCAACATCAAATACATACAGGTCCCTGTATCAGTTAATGGAGTACCACTGGTTCGGAATAACCCTGCTATCAGACTCAACTGTAGTGACCCGAAGGCCAGACCTGAGTGAGAGAATGGTGGAGGAATCTCTCTCAGTGCAATGACATTAACACTGGGGCACCTCTCCACCAAGTCTCACATAAAACAGCAGAAATCACAAAGTGATGCAGACAGATAGATAAATCACATAAATTCACAACTGTATGGCTCCCCCCTAGTGGACAACTTAACTGGTGTGTGTCCTCTAGTAACAACGTGTGAGGGTAATGAAACTGATGACTGTTCCTTTAAGAGTCAATCTTCGGCTAGCCCCGTTGGTGCCCTTATTAATTTGTATTCCAATAGGCAGGGTGAACAGGAACAAAACAGCTAATCAAGGCGCACTGTAGTGGTACAGTGAATGCTAATTTCCCCAAGTCGTTGTATCGCTCACCGGAGGCGATGTGTCCCTATTTGCGGTGCTGCAGACGCCAACAAGTAAGGTTTACGAAGGTCACACTCCTACGAGTCAGTTAACTTATACTGATGGGCAAGTGCCCGCTCACCAAATGAGACCTTTCTTTGCAGGCTTTCCTCAATCCGGGACTTTCTCTCTATAGTCCGTCTCTCGGTATCACGAGGTCCCTGGTCCTCCGCACAGCCGTTCTCTCTTGGTACCGGTGGATAGGTGACTCCGGATGCTGCGAGCTGCAGGCCGATCCTCCTTTGGCTTGATCAGTGAAACTGTCCGCAAGGATCCCTCTCTAACTAGGCGATCCGCTCTCGGTAACTGTAGGCCCAGGCTTCTTGGGCCTAGGCACACTTGCAACAGACCTCAACACAGGCCTCCTGTGGGCTTGAAGATGGCACCCCAAGAGAGTGAGCTGAGTCCGCCCTTCTCTTAAATAAGCCCTCCCATCAGGCTGTGCGCGGCGCATTGCACTATTGGTAGTACAGTGTTCTTGTGGGTAATGTAGTCTATTTCCAATCCACAGCAATAGAGTCTCTGTCTCTGTGTACTACAATGTCATCATGCTTTGTTCTTGTCATAGCTGAACCAAACAAATTGCAGCAATAAAACACAAACGGACACCAGAGGGAGCTAGGTTCCTGATAGGCACAAACTGTAGTCTATAAGCTACGTTTAAAGTGACACCTTGCTATAGGGGCATACAAGGAAAAAAAAAAGCTTAGTTTTTACCCCTTTCCTACTCTATGCAAAAAAAAAGTTTTGACCTTCAATATTTAAAGGTAGAACTACAGGTATAGGCAAAACTTTTATTTTATATATTTTGGATAGCGTAATGGAGGGTTAAAAACCCCTGTAAGGTTTATTGTTGCCATCTTTGTCCTGTTGAGGCAATTTACCTTCACTTCCTGTTCATAGCCAAACAAGGAAGTGAGAGGAAATCCCTGCAATTTAAGGGGATCTCTCAGGGACCCTCAGGTGACCAGAACTATTGTCCCCATTGGAAGATTCCCCCTCTATTACTTTTCTCTGGACAATCCAAAATTTGTTTTTCTTTTACTTTCAATGATAATGGTAAACGGGACAAATGGAGAGGTTGAATCTCCCTAACGGGGACACAGATAGAAATGGAAGATGACAGGGGTTCTAATACATTTACCCACTATCCACACTAAAAAAACAATTTTTTGCTTTTATTTATACTTTAATGCACACGGCATTCACTTTTGCTTTCCATGAAATAAGCTGCACCAGCAATGTCCACCTTCTTATTTCTTCCCCCTCATCATAAACATGAAAACTAGGGCAAGCTAAGCAAAGCATGCTTATAGAAGGTCTACTGGCAAACTGCCATCTGATGTTTGGCCAGCTCCCTGATTTTACAATACACAACTCAATGACTGCATTGCTATATCATCGGTAAGGACAAACCTCCACACACTTTATTTACAAGGACTTATAAAATTAACCTTTTAAAGCAGCACCTTTTGTGCGAGTCTCTGTATATTGGCGTAGCACTACCCCCGTAGAAGCTGCTGGTTTAATTTTGGGCCTTGCAAGTTACCTCACTGTTCCATATGCTCATCTCAGCGGTTCTCCTTGAAGAGTTGTCCAGAAGAAAGGTTGCACCAACACAAAGTCTCTTTCAACTTTGTTTAAAGTTTCCAACAGAGGTGGGTGAAGGGATGGGGAGGACTCGGGTACCTTAATTGCGGATCACAGGAATTTTCTTAGGTCCAGAGGAACAACTGTCTCCACGCTGGACTCAGCAACCACCAGATAGGCCCACTATCCTGTGCCAGGATCTTTCAGCCGTTCCGGAAGCACTGTGAGGTAGATTTTGATCCGGTTTCATCCTCCAATTGAGTCCTCAATTGCTCGGTCCCTTCCCGCAAGCAAGGCGACACAGGATCATCCCTGAATCAGTAGGCCCCAGTGACTCCTGGGCCTACATCTCAGTAACGGAGCCTCATGCCAACGTGGCCCGAGGCGGAAACTGCCAGCACATCCCTGAGGCCAGGAGGGCCCTCAGGTCGGGATCGGGAGGTGCCCACCACCAACGAACGACCCCACAAAATGGTGTCTGTTCATTAAGTACCCTCTCCCAGAATGCACAGCGGGTTGACCACACCCCTTGGGCTGCTTCTTGGAAAGAGATACCCAATGCATCCAGCCTGTTGCCTTTCCAACCCTGACCAGTGGTGACAGCGACACCCACCGTCAGGGGGAAAATCATGCAACCAGCTGAACTGAAACAGAGGTATAATTTGAACACAATCCTTCTGAGCCAAACTATTGCTCAGACAACTATAATTTTAACACATAGCGCCCACTCATTGGGAGCAGGGCGCTACATAGGTAATGACATATACTGTAGATCAGGGATATGCAATTAGCGGACCTCCAGCTGTTGCCAAACTACAAGTCCCATGAGGCATAGCGAGACTCTGACAGCAGCAAGCATGACACCCAGAGGCAGAGGCATGATGGGACTTGTAGTTTTGCAACAGCTGGAGGTCCGCTAATTACATATCCCTGCTGTAGATGCACCAGTCAGCCATATTGCTTGTGAGTGCATGATGGGAGTTCTGGGAGCTCAGTGGGGCTCAGTGTGGCCTGGCGATACATCTGGGACATGATAGGGGAAACCCCCGTGCTGTCACAGTATTGCACTAATTTTCTGACTTCTCTCTTTTACTTCCCCATACACCCATTTTACGGTATATTTCCCCCTAGACCATCATTCGGAACACATTGTCTATCTTTTTTCACAAATGAGTCAACTTCCTAAGCTTATTTTAAGATCATTAAAATATAATACAAAGGGATTCTATACCAGAACCAGAAAAGGCAGATCCTGCTGAAATGAGACAAGATTTATAACGCCACATATAATGTCTGTAACAGCTAATGGGATTCCAGTTGTTATTTTTCTAGTGTAGATTATAACATTTATGAAACAATATGATGGCTCTGACCCCTTTCATTGCATTTTTTATTTCCTACATGAAACCTTTATAATGCTAATTTGTTAAAGTGCAACCAAACTCAAATAATTAAGATTGCTATGTTATAGGGAACTTCTGGAAATGTTTATTGTGCCTAAGCAGTACCCCCAAAGCATGTACCCCTTTTTTTTTTCTTTCTCTGAATTACTCCTGAAAAATAGCAGTGCACTCCCTGCTTCTGTTTGTGGTGAAGCAGGAACACTTGGATAAACTAGATCTGGCGTTAGAAAATTCTGTCTCAATAATTTTACATCCAGCTGCAGTTTTAAAGTCTTGTTTTTCTATCGACCGCTCATATATTGATGAAACAATCTTCTGAATTTACAGTCGGAGCCTGATAAAGCGAAGTGAAGTATTAAAAGTTAGTGTATCGTAACCAGCGCATACAAAAGGTTGATGGGTAGAGGAAAAACATTCCAAATACCATTTAACAGGGAAAATGGTCTATTTTTAGGGATTCAAATATACAGAATTTCAAAGGTCTCTATTAAGGTTTAACATGGATGGACATGAAAGTAATACAAAGAACAACAATATATGGTCTAAAATTTCTGAACATCTGAGCTTGCTGAATATCCCATGTTAAAACCACAGGCTTTAATGCTAAAGGCTAAGTTCACCTTTTTTGGAGCATGTTCCATACATATTTGGGGTGGAACATATAACGTGTTCCAGTTCTTGCCCCACGATTTACCCCCCTCCCGCACATGCTGTCACTTTTTATAAACCACACGTCTGTGCAGAGCTCCACCCATACAGCTGCGTCATTCATTCGCAGATTCCTGTGAATAAATAAACTACAGGTACGTCTTCCACCGCGGCAGATGGACTTGTAGTTTCAATGGACTGCAGGGCACTGATGAGCGCTCTCCTAATACACTGACATGTCCTCTGGCTTTCAAACAGAAAATCTGTATGGAAGTCTGGGCTGAAAGCCAGAGGACGTGTCTGCAGGAGCCCACATTGCATGCTTTCTGGGCTCCTGCAGGGGAAAAAAGAATAAATGCAATTTTTCTTTTTTTTTTTTTACAAAAAATATGTGCACTTTATAATAATTTTTTTAACTTTTTTGTTCTTTTAAAGGTTATTTTATTTTTGCTTAAATGGGTGGGGGGAACAGGTATTGGAGGAATTTTTACCTTCACTGCATTAGGGTAAAAAAACGTAACATTTAGAACCAATTTTAATATGAAGTTGGCCTCCCTTTTACAGCTACAGCATCCTCCGCTTTTCTAGGTACACTTTCTACAAGAATTTGGAGTGTGTTTGTCGGAATATGTGCCCATTTAGCCAAAAGTGCGTTTGGTTTTGAGCAGTTGGGTGAAAAGGCAACTCGCAATTGGTGTTCATTCAAAGGTGTTCAGTTGAGTTAAGCATAGGGCTCTGTGCAGCCCACTCAAGTTTCCCCACATCAAACCATGTCTGTATGGCGTTGGCTTAGTGTATAGCAGGGATATGCAATTAGCGGACCTCCAGCTGTTGCAAAACTACAAGTCCCATCATGCCTCTGCCTCTGGGTGTCATGCTTGCTGCTGTCAGTCTCGCTATGCCTCATGGGACTTGTAGTTTGGCAACAGCTGGAGGTCCGCTAATTGCATATCCCTGGTGTATAGGGACCCAGTTGCACAGGAAGGGCCTTCACCAAACTATTGCCACAAGGTGCACAGTTGTCTAAAATGAGTTTGTATGCCGGAGCACTAACAATACTGTTCATTGGCAACACCTGAATTTTATTCAGTTGGATAGGAGTCCACATACTTTAGGTCTTACAGTGTAATATAGATGGATCGAGAGAGTAATATATAATCTTTCTCTTAGCTCATAACGTTATAATGATCATTATTTTTAACAGGAAGAGTTGGAAATACCAACCATATGCTTAAAAGGAACAATCATTGTACTGTGTATACATTAGGCACATTCATATTTTTATTTCTACTTTTGTCTGTTTACTACACGTGTACTGCTGTTTTTTGTTTTTCTCATAATACAATAAAACATTTATTAAAAAAAAAAAAAAAAAAAAGGAACGATCATTATGTAGAAATAGAACATGCATTTAAGCTCATGTACTGTAAGCTATGGCAAACTTTTAATGGCAAGTTAACTGTGTGCTGGAAGAATCTTATTACCAGTGTGTGTTTGGACAGTGGGGTAAACTCATGCAATCACTGGTACAATATACAAACTCCACCCATATAGCTCCCTGGGAGGCACTGAAAGCCAGGACTCAGAGCTGCAAAGCAGAAATGTAATTGTCAAGCCACAGTGCTAAAATTGTCATCTTCACCAACAAAAAAATACAATCTTCATTAGGACAGAATTTGATCAGCTTTGATAGGCTCCTGGATCATTTACAGATATACTTCTTGATGTTATTTACTCTTCTGTACTACTCAGTAGTAACTCTCAACTTTGGCATCAAATTATATGAATACAAATCAGTGGTTATCCTAGTTAGTCTCTTATCCATTCTGAGGTATGTTGTCTCTGTGTAGATTACAGATGAAGAATGTGGGGAAAGATCCCCGTCTCTCCCTGGCACTCCAGTTCCCCCAACTGCCCCACCTACCCCACAGGCTCCTTCTGTCCCACAGCAACCACCTACCTCCCTCCCACAGACACAGCTTCTCCTTGCTGGCAGTCAGCTTGCTGGGGTAAGTACCTGTCCTGTTTTCTGCATGCTATGCTTAATTTCGCTTTTACGAAATCAGCTTACCACACAATACCTTTATTTAGTCCCACTGGACCAAAAATATAAATGATCAGTTTCAAGTCTGCCCATATCTAATATCATACTGTATAATTTAATCCCAACTGCTTTTATAGGATTGCCCTGTGGCAAATACTATCAGTTTTCCCATGATGCCAAACTGAATATTTGCAATACTGCACTTTATATTTTTTACATGTAGCGGGCATTAGTAAAACATTTTATTTTTTTATTCAAACTTTTTAGGGTGCACTCACACTAGCACTTTAACTGGTCCCAGGCACGGTTCACCACCTTAGGCTGGTTCGTTTCTGTAGTGTGGGTGCTCCAAAGCACTCCCAGAATCTGTTAAGTGCACTGCGTCCTGGACCACTTAGAAACGGGGCCCAGAGCACAGTTCAATTGTGGTCCAGTGCAGGTTGCTTCACTGTGGGTGCAAATTGTGCCGAAGCACAAAACTCTCCATAGATGACAATGTACTAAAGCACGGATCACTGGTCTGGTTAGCAACGGAGTGTGCCTGAGAACACTTCTTTATAATCCAGTGTGAGTTCAGACCAACGTGGTGGCAGGATTCAAACAAGGACACACTTCGGTTTAACAGGCCCCAGTGTGAGTGCAAATTTGCATTATAAATGAGCATCTTTGACTTGTAGGGTGCGAATTGACCTATAGCAAGACTTCAGATGTCTGCTACTGCCACTGGCACTTTAGTGTATTGGAAGTGGAAGCAGACTTTTTGGTGATATGGGTCACTTTATCTAGCTCACAAGCAGGGCTGGATGGGTCATTGCTAAGAACTGGAATTACTTTCTTATACCCTTCGTTTCAAGTCTGTCCTGAATATGATTGGTGGCTGTGAAGAATTAACTCTAGTTCATAGCACTGATGATGCATAAGTTGGGCCTACAAACCTACTGAAATTCAGCACCCTGTAGTGCCTTCCAGCCCCTGTTAAAATCTTCTATTTACTCCTGTTGGGACCTCCTAAATTTTTGGCTTAGGCTGTATACTGGGCCTAGGCCTCTGTCGAAGTTGTCACTAATCCCCACCCCTAAAATCTCGGTGGCTAGTCTCTGACACTGGGCTGTTGAATCATATGGCATACACCAAGAGTGCCAAGCCAAAAGATATAGTCCAAAATACTTTAACAGTTCTTTAGCTAGAGAACTACTAAAATAATTATTAAAGTATTTTGGCTTGGCACTGCTGGTGTATTCAATATGCTGCTTTGAACCACTGCCTTGGTACCCATGGGAGGGTAGCAACCGTGTTTGGGCCAGTGAGCCCACTAAAGTTTTTTGAATCTTAAAAAAAATAAAAAATAAAGCCCCAGGACCGCTTCTGAGAACTAGACTGCTAAATGACATGGGTGGAGCTTAGTGATGGAAAGGGGTAGTGTTTGTGCTGACTTGGGCAGAAGTCAAGGTTCATTGAATAGTAGGTTATCACAGAAACATAATTTCAGCAGTATTGGCACCCCCTTTAAATGAAGAGCATAGCCTAAAAAAGGGGTTTAGTCACTTTAGAATCCATCAACCAGCTGAAAAGGTGTGTGTGTGTGGAGTTATAAATAGATATTGTACGATTCTAGATAAATCTGTGTGACATTCTTGGCTTTGAGTTTATATTTATTGCTGACTGCTTTGCTTTTGTTAATGTTTTCCTTTTCTAATTGCCTTTACTGTCCCTTTTTTTTTTTTACCGTTCCTGCTCTTAAAACTGTTCTACTTTTTTGTCTCCTGCATTTACCCCTCTACCCCCTCCCTCCTTTTTCCAAACCTCCCACCTTACCCCTTTCATCCCAATGGCTATAGCTCACTGCCCTCCTCCCTGCACAGCAGCAGCTGCTCCTCCAGCAGGCTCAGCTCCTTGCCGCCGCTGTCCAGCAGTCCAATGCTGCCGCTGCCGCCAGCGCCTCCCAGTCAGGGTCTGACGGCCAGACTACCCCCGGCAGCCAGCAGCAACCCCACCAACTTGCTTTATCCCAGCCTATCCACCTTACTGCACAGGTGAGCACTTCTGGACTGCCATAGCACACAGTGCTGTTTTATCAGGTTCTGTATTCTGTTTAGCCAACATTGGAGGTTTTGCCGATGGCAGTCAGGTTCTGTTATTTTTCTATTGAGTCTCTGGTTCCCAGGGGCAACAAAGATTTCCCAACCTATGTGTTTTTCTAGTCCAGGCACTGCTAAATGCACAATTGCACTCTATGTATTTAAAGAAAACCCCTGCAGAGAGAGGCTGTTATTTCTGGCCTTCTGAAAGTGCTAGTCAGCTGACTGTTTCTGTTATCAGTACTTTTAAAATTGAGCTAGAACAAGCATGCAGTCAGTGAAGTCAGAATTCCTGATCTTTATACCTGCTCTGGGCCAGTGACTTGTAATAGTTGGACATTAATACTTGAAGCCCAACTCCAGCTAAGCTTCGGATAGAGTTGAAAAGAGTTCTGATTTCTGACGGATTTATATTTCTATCTGTGACCTTTTTACCCCTCACTTCCAGTCCCTATAACATTCATACAAGATATAAGGGGTTTGGTTGTCACTGGGACAGGAAGGGACATATAGCAATAAGCATTGTCAGAAGTTCTAACCCTTCCTTACTCTCACAGATTTGTATTTTATTTTTTACATCCCTATTGGCGAAGTTTCCCATCTCCTGTCTTTCCTAAATTTATTGTCTCCCTTTTGTATCCAACAAAATGGTTTTCTAGCATTCATTCCACCAAAATTGCTACTATTTACCCCATCAAATGTGTGTCCACTGTTATTATACAATATGGCTACTAGTTGTCCAACATACGGCTGTCTTCTGGTAGGTAGAGAGAGAGAGAGAGATTTATATATATATATATATATATATATATATATATATATATATATATACCGTATAAGCCGAGTTTTTCAGCACATTTTTGTGTGCTGAAAATTCCCCCCTCGGCTTATACTCGAGTCACCTTTTTGCGCCTGATCTCCCGGACTTTGGGGAACCGGTACCGGCCGGCCGTAAGCAGACATGTAGCCCCACTCTTTCTCTACAAGCGTGCAAAGTTTGTCCAGGGGACCTACGGCCTGGGAGCACCGATTTTTCAAAGCCGGGCACCCCTTCCATAGACTCCCATGTTAAATGGTAATTTCTCTGGTGACTTTGGGGACCCGGTACCAGCCGGTCGTAGGTCCTCTGGACCCAAAACTTGGCACACATGTAGCCCCATTTCTCCTCTACAAGTGTGCAAAGGTTGTTGTCTGGGAGACCTACGGCCGGGGAGCACCGATTTTTCGAAGCCGGGCACCCCTTCCATAGACTCCCATGTTAAACGTCAGTCTAGTCATGGACACAGTGAGGCATGGACACAGTGAGGCATGCAGATGGACACCCTAGGCTTATACTCGAGTCAATAAGTTTTCCCAGTTTTTTTTTTGTGGTTAAATTAGGTGCCTCTGCTTTTATTCGGGTCGGCCTATACACTGGGTGTGTGTGTGTGTGTGTATGTGTGTGTGTGTGTGTGTGTGTGTGTATGTATTGTGAGGGGGTTAACTCGGTAGCGGGTGTGTGTGACCCCCTGGTTGGGCTCCCCACACAAAAACAGGGCCAGCAGACGGAGGTTGTGGTTTTCAAAATCAAAAGGTGCGGTTTATTTCTCTATGTACAGTGACAAAAACACAGCAAAGCCAAAAAGAAACATAAACAAAATAAATCCTGGTCAGTTTGACCTCTGACTAAACATGCAGGTTTCCTAAACTAACAACTGGGATCAGCCTGGTGCTGTCCTAGTCCCTAAGTCCCTGGTTTAGTAAAAGTCCAAACAAATAGCCACACAGGCTTTGCCTCACCGCACAGGGGTTCACTCTCCCTAGACAGTCCACACAGGTCTGGGTCCAGGCATGAGCTAACATCTAATGAAGCTGGGAGTTTTTATAGAGGCCTTAAACGAACTGACAGGCTTCAGCTGGTCTCATCAACTCCCTGCCTGCACGACGCCCAGCCCTCTCCCTAGAGGTATGAGTCATCCATGAGCCCACTAGCCTCAGCTGGGCTTCATCAACTCCCTCCCTAGTTGTATAAGTCAGCATAAAGCCTGAATCTGGGAGAAATATATCTACCCCCCTGGATGCAACCAGGTGACTTTACCTTCCTGCTGTCACATACCCCCCCCTCTTGTTTTAACCTTGGGGTTGGAACACCAGCAATCAGGCATTCATGTACTCGAGACAAAGCATCCACATTCCCCATTTGAACGCCAGGGCGATGCTTTACTGTGAAGTTGAATTCCTGTAGGGCCAGGAACCACCTATTCACTCTTCTATTTGTCTCCTTGTTTTGAGCCATCCACTTTAACGGAGCGTGATCCGTAACCATGTCAAAGTGCCTACCTAGCAGATAGTACCGAAGGGAATCTAGAGCCCACTTCACCGCTAAACACTCCTTTTCAACCGTGGCGTAATTTACCTCATGGGACTTCAACTTCCTGCTGAGGTAAATGACTGGGTGCTCTTCCCCGTTCCAGACCTGGGACAATACTGCTCCTAACCCCACATCTGACGCATCACTTTGTACGACAAAGTCTTTAGAGAAGTCGGGTGAGTACAACACTGGCTGGCTACATAAGGCTTGTTTCAAGAATTGGAATGCTGCCTCAGCCTCGGGGGTCCATTTAATCATGACCGACCCTTTCCCTTTCGTCAGGTTGGTTAGGGGCACAGCCTTAGAAGCAAAGTGGGGAATGAAGCGCCGATAATAACCCGCGATTCCCAGAAAGGCCCGTACCTGCTTCTTGCTGTTGGGACGTGGCCAACTCTGGATGGCCTCGACTTTGTTGAGTTGGGGTTTTATCACTCCCCTGCCAATGGTGTACCCAAGATATTTGGCCTCCTCCTGCCCAATGGTACACTTCTTGGGGTTAGCCGTAAACCCCGCTTCCCGGATAGAGTCTAAGACTGCTTGCACTTTTGGCAGATGTGAGGCCCAATCTGTGCTATGGACAATTACGTCATCCAGGTAAGCCGCAGCATACTTCCGATGGGGCCTCAGTATCTGGTCCATTTTCCGCTGGAATGTGGCCGGCGCATTCTGTAACCCGAACGGCATTCTCTTATATTGGAACGCCCCGTCTGGGGTTACAAATGCGGTTTTCTCTTTGGCCGACTTGGCCAGGGGAATTTGCCAATACCCTTTTGTGAGGTCAAGAGTCGTCATGTATCGGGCTGTTCCCAGCCGGTCGATCAACTACTCTATACGTGGCATGGGGTAGGTGTCAAATTTTGTAACTTTGTTCAACTGACGAAAATCGTTACAAAATCGCCAGCTCCCATCCGGTTTAGGCACCAACACAATGGGACTAGACCAATCACTTTGGGACTCCTCTATCACCCCTAAGTTCAGCATTTTCTGTACTTCCTCCCGTATTGCCTCCCGTCGGGCCTCTGGGATCCGATAGGGTTTTAACTTCACCCTTTCACCGGGCGGGGTAATAATATCATGCTCTACCCCAGATATTTGTCCCGGCAGCTCAGAGAACACCTCCTTGTTGCGAAGCACAAACTCCTTAACCTCCTGTTGTTGGGGTTGTGACAAGGTGGCTGCTATTCCAACCTCCGGAATCACGCAACCAGTTTGAGCTGGTGACCAAGTTTCTGCGACTAGGGACTCTCTATCCCTCCAGGCTTTCAACAGATTAACGTGATATATCTGTTCGGGCTTTCGCCTTCCTGGTTGTCTGACCTTGTAATTCACTTCGCTCACTTTTTCCATTATCTCGTAGGGGCCTTGCCATTTGGCAAGGAATTTACTTTCAACCGTAGGGACAAGTACCAATATCCTATCCCCCGGGGAAAAGGTACGGGTCTTTGCTCCACGGTTGTACACTCTCTGCTGTGCCAACTGCGCTTGGGCCAAATGTTCCTTCACGATGGGCATTACCTGTGCAATTCGATCTTGCATCAGGGCAACATGCTCAATCACACTCCTGTGGGGAGAACTCTCACTTTCCCAAGTTTCCTTGGCAATATCCAACAGCCCTCTTGGGTGTCTCCCATACAGTAACTCAAAGGGGGAGAATCCCGTAGAGGATTGGGGCACCTCCCTAATAGCAAACATCAAATAAGGAAGTAGACAGTCCCAATCCTTTCCATCTCTATCCACCACTTTCTTCAACATTTGTTTTAGGGTTTTGTTGAATCTTTCAACCAGCCCATCGGTTTGGGGGTGATACACAGATGTACGCAATTGCGTCACTTTGAACAATTTACACAGCTCCTTCATAACCCGGGACATAAAGGGTGTACCTTGGTCCGTAAGCAGTTCTTTACAAATACCCACCCGGCTAAAAACAAGAGATGGCTCTTTGGCTATGGTTTTGGCCGAGGTATTTCTGAGAGGGATCGCTTCTGGATAACGGGTGGCATAGTCCATTATAACCAATATGTACTGGTGCCCCCTAGCGGACTTGATTATAGGACCTACCAAATCCATTGCGATTCTCTCAAACGGGACCTCAATGATGGGTAGAGGGACCAGCGGGCTACGGAAATGTGGCATCGGGGCCGACCTCTGACACACAGGGCAGGAGGAACAATAATTTTCTATGTCCTTCATCACCCCAGGCCAATAGAATCTCTGTAATACCCTCTCTCGGGTTTTCTCTGTCCCCAGATGACCTCCAAGAATGTGCCCATGGGCCAACTCCAACACCAACTTCCTGTAAGGTTTGGGCACCACAAGCTGCTCAACGGTTTCTTCTGCCCTTTTTGCCACCCGATACAGTAGGTCCTTCTCTACGCTGAAGTATGGGTAAGTGCAGGTATTATCTGGGTTCACTAACTCGCCATCTATTTCCACTACGTTTTCCCGTGCCTTTATTAGGGCGGGGTCTTTTAACTGTTCTGTGGCAAAATTTTCCCTGTGAACCTCCAGATCAGAAAACTCCACAGACGGTAGGTTTTCGTCTGAGGAGGTGGGCTCCTCTCCAGTTTCTTGAGTCTCCCCTGCCAATACTGACAAGGGAAATTCTGGAGAGTCCTCACCACTCTCAGAGGAGTTCTGGCTATCACATTCCTGGTACATAGGGGCACCAGTGGGGGGCTCAGGATCATCCCACAGTTCCCAGAACTTCGGAAAATCCCTTCCCACAATGGCATCATGCGGTAATTGAGATACTAACCCCACTGGATGAGAGAGGGTACCTTTGGGGGTCTCGAAACACACTGTAGTCACTGGATACTCTCGGGTGTCCCCATGCACACAAATAACAGCTACCTTGCTATTCCCAGAGACCTCTGTTTTAACTAATTCAGCCTTTATCAGGGTCACAAGGCTACCTGAATCCAGTAATACCACAACATTTCTACCATTAATACACATTTTGCATAAATGTTTCTCAGTTCCCCGAATGGCAGTGCATGCGACTGTCGCACACAGCGACTGACGTCTGTCCATCAGAAAGTCACATTGCATGGGTTCCTCCACAACCGGGCAATTTGCTGCAATATGTCCCGCTTGCCGGCAGCGGTAGCAAACAATCCATTTGGCTGCCTCTTGAGCCCCTGACTTCCCAGGCTGTTCTCGCCAAACTTTGGGTAGAGCTCCCACCCTCTCACTCTCTCCACCCTCACCCCTTGGAATCCTCTTATCCGCCCCTGGGGATGGTCTGGTCTTAGGGTGGAAAGTCCGAGAGTCTCTGGAAGAGGCCGTCAGGTTCTCTGTAGCCAAGTATTTCTCTACACGATCCACAAGACCACCGGCCGTCTCTGGGTCTCCATGGCTTACCCACTTTTGGATGGCAGTAGGAAGAGCTCTCAAAAACCGATCCATTACAACACGTTCCACAATCTCTGGTGCGGACAAAGTCTCTGGCTGTAGCCACTTCCTGCTCAGGTGAATGAGATCATACATTTGAGACCTGGGGGGTTTTCCAAGCTGGAAAGTCCAGTTATGCACACGCTGAGCCCGGACAGCCAGGGTGACACCCAGCCTTGCCAATATTTCAGCTTTTAGCATCACATAGTCTTTTGCTTGGTCAGGCTCTAGGTCATAGTAAGCCTTCTGCGATTCACCAGTTAACAGAGGAGCCACCAGTCCAGCCCACTGCTCCTCAGGCCACTTTTCTCTTTCAGCAGTCCTTTCAAATGTGGTCAAAAATACCTCTGGATCATCCTCTCCAGTCATTTTTGTCAATAAACGACTCACCCCAAAGGACGCGGTATTAGTGGGACGGCTTTCCTCACTGGTCTGCGGACGTTGCTGCATTACTGCTTCCATTTGTTGTAGTCTCTGCTCTTGCTTCTGTAACAGGTCTATGAAGCGGGCCTCAGATTGCTGCTGGGCTTGTTGATGAGCTTGCTGCTGGGCTGCAAGGCTCCTTTGCAAACCTGCATTTGTCTGCTGTTGATTGGCATTTGCTAGAGCCAGCTGTTTCAGTATCTCCTCCATGCTGGCTTAAAAAAAACTGCCACTGGTTCTCCACCAACTGTGAGGGGGTTAACTCGGTAGCGGGTGTGTGTGACCCCCTGGTTGGGCTCCCCACACAAAAACAGGGCCAGCAGACGGAGGTTGTGGTTTTCAAAATCAAAAGGTGCGGTTTATTTCTCTATTTACAGTGACAAAAACACAGCAAAGCCAAAAAGAAACATAAACAAAATAAATCCTGGTCAGTTTGACCTCTGACTAAACATGTAGGTTTCCTAAACTAACAACTGGGATCAGCCTGGTGCTGTCCTAGTCCCTAAGTCCCTGGTTTAGTAAAAGTCCAAACAAATAGCCACACAGGCTTTGCCTCACCGCACAGGGGTTCACTCTCCCTAGACAGTCCACACAGGTCTGGGTCCAGGCATGAGCTAACATCTAATGAAGCTGGGAGTTTTTATAGAGGCCTTAAACGAACTGACAGGCTTCAGCTGGTCTCATCAACTCCCTGCCTGCACGATGCCCAGCCCTCTCCCTAGAGGTATGAGTCATCCATGAGCCCACTAGCCTCAGCTGGGCTTCATCAACTCCCTCCCTAGTTGTATAAGTCAGCATAAAGCCTGAATCTGGGAGAAATATATCTACCCCCCTGGATGCAACCAGGTGACTTTACCTTCCTGCTGTCACAGTATGTATATATATATATATATATATATATATATATATATATATATATATATATATATATATATATATATATATATATTTACAAAAAAAAAAAAAGCCCACTGTTTATCTCATCAAATGTCTGCTTCAAGCTGGCCATAGACTGATTGCAGGAAAGAAAATCGCTTGATTCATCCATCAACACAGTCAGTCTGTGTTCTCCCGGTAGGGGTGGGGGGGGGCGAGAGAAGCCTCCCCTGCCGGTAGAAGACGGTGATTATTGCTGATGGCTCGAACACATGCTAGCAATAATAGCATGTAAAATCCAACAGGCTGTTTGTTCCCAAGTTGATCAATCAATCGATTAACTTGGGTACATTCAGCCTGCCCATACATGGTTCGAATCTTGGCCAGTTCAGCAGGAACCGGACAAGATTCGAACCGTTAATGGCTGGCTTAAGTTTACTCCATTTCGCCATCCACGCTTAACAATGTGGAAGGACAAATCTCCACTCCCCTGTATTGTATTAGATGTCCCCACTGTTCAGCTGACAATCTTGCACCTGGCTCTTTAATTTTTCAGATCAAATGATGTTGTGACAGTGCCACCCATGGCTCAAAATGCACTCCATCTATGGCAACCTTAAGGCTGCCCTATTTTTAAATTGTAATTTTTAGGGTCTGTGTTGAGAGTCTTTTGTTCACGTAAAAACTGCTCCACCACCGTTCATCCCATATAGGTCCTTGAGATTGGACAAAAAGCCTGAACCAAGCCAAATTCAAATTGGGAGGTCAACCGCAGGCCAGATGCATCTATCCATGTAATTTGATTTTAAAGGTGTCTCCAACATTTGCTCATCAACACAAGCCCAAAGCTTGTTGACACAAACTCTTACTGTCACTTCCTTCCTTCTAATGATGATTATTTTTCTCTTCACTGTTCAGGATATTCAGCAGTTGTTACAACTCCAGCAGCTTGTTCTTCTTCCTGGGCATCATCTCCAGTCCCCAACACAGTTCCTGTTACCCCAGGCAGGACAGGGCCAGCAAGGTGAGTGAAAGTCATTTGTATATCAAAGAAATCTGAATTGTTTCTATCTCAAATGAACACAAAACCCAGCTATAATTGGATAAACCCGTGGTCTTCAAACTGTGGCCCTTTTCTTGCCTTTATCTTGCCCTAGGGGCACTATTTCATCAACTGACACTAATGATGTGACAACATTATTCCCACTGACACCATCAATGGTACTATTCTACCCATTGATGCCAATAATGGGACATTCTTCTCCCAATAAAACAATAAAACCAATGATGAGGCATTATGCCCACTGATGCCAGGGCATTTTCTACTCCCACTGAGCACAGTCCACCCCCCCCCCCCCCATTACAAATGCCTGAACGACCGTGACCTGGCCCTTTTCTTATAAAGTTTGGAGACCCCTGGTATAAACGTTACAGACGCTCCCAGTTTAAGGTTCATTCACCTGATCTTGTGGTAACTCACAGCAACATGTTGCATGTGTTGGTACAAAACACTACTATTGATTCTCATCACCATCATGCATCTGCTGAAAATGTTTCGGATTTTTGAAATGAATGGGCTGCTCTAATGCAAAGCATGTTTATCTGCAATTCAATGAACGTGCTTTTAACCCAATGCAGCAGGTCAGACTTGTGTGAATGAGCCCATTAGTGCTATTCTGGAAATAACAGATTTGATGCTACTCTTCCACTGAACATATTTTTGTCATCTCCAGGTCTCCTATCTGCACCAAATCTCTTCCAGCTACCTCAACAAGGCCAGGGGAATCTCATTCCGGGTCAGCCAAGGCCTGGACTTCCCACTCAGGTGAGGGAATGTTTTATAGTCTTTGTAAGTGAACACGTTCTAAAACATTATAGGGGTTGCCATTGCTGACCTCTCCTGAAAATACTAGTTGTATATCTTCCATGCTAATCCAATGGCTTTTATGCTTTCTCTGCCATTGTTGACCTCTTGTGAACCAACGTGCTTTATAATTATCTTGGAATTGGTGTGTATGCTTGTTCCTGGTCAGTGATTGTGTTATAGCCAGGGGCAACTGGTATTCTCTACAGAAGTTCTCTAATGACGGCCCTGTTTTTCTCGGATCCCTTCTCAGAATGCCGGTTCCCTTTTTCAGGCTGTGCCCCGTCCAGGGCCCCAGGATCCCCCCATACTGTCACACACAGAGCCAGCATCTCATCCCGAGGAGCCCAGTGATCTGGAGGAGCTGGAGCAGTTTGCTCGAACCTTCAAGCAGCGTAGGATCAAGCTGGGATTCACTCAGGTAGCAGACAGCATGTGAATGTAATGTTGTATTGTGAAACAAAATCTTTTCAGTTTGTTGCAATGGTGGTTTAGTAGAATTTCCCCTGTTTGTGTTAATGTGTTGCTGAACCCACAACAGTAAAATCAGTCTGTATTTGCAGTAAAGCATGCTTGTTATACTCACTGTGGAAGCTAAGGGGTTAATCCTCTGCACTGTGGAAAAAGGCCATCTTCTCTCATCCTCCCCTTCTTCCACTGTCCCCAATCTATCTTCTGACAGTACAGAGCCTTGGGGGCACTCTGCACATGCTCAGTTTGGTGTGTATTGCTAGAGAGCTCTAACCTTCTAGCAGTAATAACCGGAGTGTTTTAACTCTCTTCCTCACCGTATTTATAGCTAAAAAAAAAAAAAAAAAAGTTTTAGTTGAAGCAAACCCCCCTTTGTTTTTTTGGAACGAGAATTTAAATCATTTGATCATTGTAATTACCAGTAGCATAGGTTGTCTAGGCCATCTGTCACTATCATATTTATTATGAAAGATGCAGTTCTCAATTTCTGTTATGATGTATTGTAGACTGTAGAGGGCATTTTCCAAGATGTTATGATTTTGTGCCTTCCTGCAGTACCTCAGTATGATGTAGGGGGTGCTGTAGTGCAGGTGGGTGATGTTATGCATCACTATATAGTGATATAGGGAGTGTTATGCTCCAATGAGCTTTTGCCAAGGATAATGATGATTTTCAATCATTCACAGGGGGATGTCGGCCTGGCCATGGGCAAACTGTATGGCAACGATTTCTCTCAGACAACCATTTCCCGATTTGAGGCACTTAACTTAAGTTTCAAGAACATGTGCAAGCTTAAACCGCTGTTACAGAAGTGGCTGAGCGATGCAGGTAAGGCAGATCGCTCTTGGATACAACAGCTGATCTCTTTTCTAGCCCCATTATTTGGCTACTAATTATCTATCTCTCTGCCTAGAATCCATGTCTGTGGATAGCACTCTGCCTAGTCCCAACCCACTGAGCAGCCCCGGGGGAGTGTATGATGGACTCCCTGGCCGCAGACGCAAGAAACGCACCAGCATCGAGACCAATGTGCGCTTTGCACTGGAGAAAAGTTTTATTGCGGTGAGACAGACTTAGTTAACAGTAATGAGACAACATGCATGCATACTGTAAAGAAATAGCGTGAGGACTCGGCCGCTGCAATACACATGTGTCAGTGCAGTTTGTGTTGGCATGCCTTTTTATGTATTTTAACTGACCAGGAATAACAGAGTACGAGTCAATGCAAAAAAAAAAAAAAAAAAAGTATGCAGGATTTTTTGCAGTGTACTGTATATGATTGGGTCCTATGAAAAATTACCGTTTTTTTTTTTTCTCTTGACCATGTATTTTTGGTAAATGTAGTAAAATGCATCCATTGTGAGTGAGCCCCTAGTGGTTGTAAACCGTTTCATATATCCTGTGGAAGCGACTGGTCTCAGGTGATACACAGAGATGAAACAAATCCTCCTACATAAGTTGTAGCTGTTCATCTTCAGTCTACATCCGTTCAAAGTTCAGAATTTATAAAGCTTGTCTGAACTTCCAGAAAGTGGGGGATGGGATGCAGAAATTATACTTAGGAGTTGATTTGCTAAAACTGGAGAGTGCAAAATTTAGTGCAGCTCTGAATTTTTTTATTTTTTTTGTCAAAGCTGAAGTTAGAAGCTGATTAATTTCTATGCACAGCTACACCACATTTTGCACTCTCCAGTTTTAGTCAATCAACCCCCTAGTGCTCTGGAAATGCACTATAGTGGGATATTTTTTGTTCATTTTTCATGTCTGAGGTTTACAACCACTTTAACCGCTTCAGCCCCGGAAGATTTTACCCCCTTCCTGACCAGAGCACTTTTTTACAATTTGGCACTGCGTCGCTTTGCATGACTGCGCAATTGTCAAACAACAAAACTTGCGTCCTTTTTTTCCCACAAATAGAGCTTTCTTTTGGTGGTATTTGATCACCTCTGCGGTTTTTATTTTTTGCGCTATAAACAAAAGAACAGCGTAAATTTTGAAAAAACACAATATCTTTTACTTATTGCTATAATAAATATCCCACATTTATTTATTTTTTTTTTTATTTTTTTTTTATTTTTTTTTTAAAACTAATTTTTTCCTCAGTTTAGACCGATATGTATTCTTCTACATGTTTTTGGTAAAAAAAAATCGCAATAAGCGTATATTGATTGTTTTGCGCAAAAGTTATAGCGTCTACAAAATAGGGGATAGACTTATGGCATTTTTTTTATACTAGTAATGGCAGTAATCTGCGATTTTAAGCGTGCGCCCCTAGGGGCCACAGGGCGAAGCGACTTAACATAACGTTGTTTCGCCCAGCTGTGCCATGCTGCCGCAGAAAAACTGTGGCGGTTGGTCGGCAAGTGGTTAAAGGCTAAGTTCACCTTGTGGAACATGTTGCAGCTGGAGGCAGTGTCTTCAGGAGCCTGACATTGCACCCACGATCTATTAAGCCTGGATGAAATGTTCTGGAAAATATTTATTATAGGTACTTGTATAGCGGCCTCAATTTACGCAGTACTTTACATATACAGTAAGGGGGAAAAAAAGTATTTGATCCCCCTGCTGATTTTGTACGTTTGCCCACTGACAAAAAAAATGATCAGTCTATAATTTAAATGGTCGGTTTATTTTAACAGTGAGAGACAGAATAACAACAAAAATATCCAGAAAAATGCATTTAAAAAAAGTTATAAATAGATTTTTCATTTTAATGAGTGAAATAAATATTTGATACCCTATCAATCGGCAAGATTTCTGTCTCCCAGGTGTCTTCTATACTGGCAACGAGCTGAGATTAGGAGCACTTTCTTACAGGGAGCGCTCCTAATCTCAGCTTGTTGCCTGTATAAAAGACACCTGTCCACAGAAGCAATCGGATATGGTACACAGACAGCTAAAAATTAGATGGACAGGGATTTTAAAAGGTAACCCCACATTCGTGAAGGGGGGAAAAAAAAATGTATAGCGTATACAATTGCAACAGAAGTCATATTGTAATTGAATGTCATTAAAAATGACCTTTAGTTTTCAATCTGCAGCCTCTGTAATTTTCTGTAAAATGCAATATGGCTACCTGGAGGCGTTCTGTGCACAGTTGGTGTACAGAACGCCCCCCCAGAAATGTAATTTTCTGCTTGTGTGATTGGCTCACTGATTTTTCCCAGAAGTTTTCACGAAGATACAAGTCAGATTTTGGTCACCCCCCCCTGCAACAAAAATGTCATTTTTGGTGAGCTACTCCCAAAGGGAAATCCATGGCTAAAGGGATGCAGACCTTGCCACTTTCCTCATTCGAGCCCTGCAAGTGCAGAAGCTGATTGATTGATGATAAAATCGCTCCCCGTTCACATTCACTTGGACACAAACAAACGGCTATCTCTTCAGAATAACAAAAGATAGGAATCTGAAGGTTTATTTTTTATTAATTTTTTCCTGCAATGTACAAAGATCACCCAGAGGGGGACTGTTTGTTTTTTTGTTTTTCTCAACAAAAGTGGAGTTACTCTTTAAAGCGGAGCTCCGCCGTAAAAAAAAATATTAAAAGCCAGCAGCTACAAATACTGCAGCTGCTGACTTTTTTAATATTAGGACACTTACCTGTCCTGGAGTCCAGCGACGTCAGCAGCTCAAGCTCCCGGGGTATCTGAAAACTGGAGCGCTCCAATATGGAAATTGGCACATTGGCAGAAAAAAGTTGATCTGTCTGTCCCCTTCCCTCCCCCACACCTCACTATTTTTATTATTATTATTATTATTATTGCTGCCCAGTACTGTAGTGAGATGCTGGGGGTGGGAGAGGGAGGGACAAAGCTTGACTTTTTTTCCACTGACATTGAGCAGCTGGCTATTTATGTGCGCAGCCTCCGGCAGGTGCTTCCTTTTACTGCCTGGTAAGAGTATAATACGTTTAACAACAAAGTGTGTCTACTAGGAGAGCCAGTCATCCCTCATTAAAAATATAAATAACAATGCATGCTTACACTGAGCATGCTTTGTTGTGGTTATCCAATCATTATTCAGGTATATTGTCACAACTCTAAACCATGTGTGTTTTTTTTGTTTTTTTCTATTTGTAATTTTGCACCATGATTGTTGCACCTTTTTTATACAGTAAATTGTACAGGATAAATTTATAAAGCTCCCTTCCCATTTACATAATCTTTTTTATCTTTCCATGTACTTTTGGGCATTTTCCAGATTCTTGTTTTACTAAATGCCATCAAAGATTTTCTACAGATATTATATATATATATATACATTTTATGTGCGAACAGTTAAATTTTTAATGGGCGAGAAACGCGTTCAATTTATCTTTTGTTTAGCAGAAGTTTTCCAACCTGTTTCTGCGATTTTTATTTATTTATTTTTCTATTATTATTTTTTGGGCTCTGTTTTTCTGTTTGTTCCTTTTTCGCCCAGTTAATGGGCACAAACAGTCCAAATGACAGATTGTCAAACAATTTTTTGTCTAGTTATCCACATTGCAGCTCACAGCAGCCTCTGGAGACGCTTTTATAATGTTACATCTCCTCCCCATAAAGAATATTCAAGATTTAGAATCCATACCAGTAACTAAAATGATGAAAGCCAAAGGTCTTTTCATTAAAAATAATGAATATCATGGTTGGCCCCAAGGAATTTTTTGACTTTTTATAACAAAAGAGGACAGTAATGCTAGCCATACACTATATGAAAAATCTTTCAAACTCCTTCTCGAATAACAAACATTTGGTTGTGAGCTCAAGCGACAGTGACATCATGTAATGACGACTGAATTTTGAACGATAATTTTTTTTTTCAGTGGAATATGTTTTTCGTCCATTTTGTCACATATGCGCAGTGTGAATAGTTCAATTCTTAATAGGTGACAAACACATTCAATTTATCATTTGTTTGTTTGTTTTCCAACCTGTTGTTGTTTTTATTATTTTGGGCTCTGTTTTTCTGTTTGTGCCCATTAACCGGGCGAAAAATGACAGTCCAAATGACAGATTTTCAAACAATTTTTTTGTCTAGTGTCTGGGGACCATTAGTTACATGCTTCTCATTTGGCAGAAAAAAAGAGGGGGATTGGGACTTTAAATGAGGTATGCATGAGAAGACTCAAAGATAAGACATTGTAATATGGATGTGTTTATTTATCTAAAACACATAGCAGAGCATGCGATTTCGAATGTGTACATAGTAAACATACATGGCAATGAGCATATAAAAAGCATAATGCAAAAACCATAAAAATTGTATAACTAATTCCTCGCATTATTAAAAAAAATTCCTTAAAAATAGAATCATTAAACCAGAGGTTGGTCCTAAAACTGAAACATGTAGCATCTGTGTAAGCCCGAGACGCCTTTCATGGCATTATTGCCTATCTTTAGGGGCGGATGCGTGGTGGAGTAAGATCTGCAGAAGGACACAAGTATAATATGTAGGTAAGTTTTAGCATAACACCCAAATAATGGGAGACAATAGGAGAGATGGAAAAAGGGGCCATCTCCAAAAAACTGACTCCTTTCCAGCATGTGAGGATGTGCAAGCTGGAACGCACAGGCTGCTAGAATTGTCTGTAACCGGGAACTGAGGTAGGGCCAGTGGGAAAACCAAGAGCATAAACATGTATCCCAGATGAATGTATGTTCAACTGGCAGGTGACTGGGGCTCCAAACTAAATTAGATAATTGATGACATTAGTAAAACCCAAATGGGTAAGTAGTGAATAGGGTATGGTAAAAGCCCTTAACCCAAGTAGTAGCTGGGGATAATAAAGAGGCATTTGTTGCCCTGTATGGAGATGAGGCCCAGTAAATAGGTATGTGTATGTAGCGGGGTCTTTTCTAAGGCCCCAGGACTATGTTACCCAGAACCCCATTCGGCCCCAGGGCGAAGGTTCCATCGCAGAGACTCATGGGAGGGGTTACTTAAGTGGGAGGCGAGGCGGAGCGCGCTCTCTTGGGACACGGCGCGTCAAGTGGCAAGTCATCCTGTGCGGATCGGCTGTGAAGTAAGGCCTGAAGCCTGAGGCCTTGCTTGAAGTCCGAAGAGCCTTCCACCATACTGCGGAGCCTGGGTGGATCCTGACCCGTCGTGATAGGACGTGAGCTGGATCGAGGACTCGATCGGAGCAGACGCTGTGTGCGACACACAGGAGGTGGAAGTCCCAGGCTGGGATCGCGCCTGGAGTGGTGAGCGGGCACCTGCCCATATCAATAGACTGAGTTGTGTTCAGGCCTATAGACTGCCTAGGCCCACTGTTCGCTCACCAGTGTTTCTTGGGGGGTCCGGTAGCGGGACAGAGTTGAAGAATCTACCCCCCCCCCCCCGTTTTGCCCTGTTATTTCAAGTTAACATCCAATGTGGATTACAAATGGTTATTCCTTTAAGTGCCCCAACGAAAGCTGGCCGGTGAAGAAACCTTCATCCCTTAGGGGAAAGAGACTTGGTTCCATTCCATGTCAGGCCTGACTTAGGTGGGGAGTTTAGAAAGTTTGTGTTACTACGCCATAGGCGAGCACACGCTATAATAGCACCGCGTGGTGGACACTGCGCGGCGCCATATTATTGTGCTGCACCTAGTACATTGATTGATGCAGGGCTCTGCAGGCCCATGTATATGTTGCATGTTATATCTCGAATCCTTCATTACCAGTAAAGCTGAAATATATATTTTATATTCTTGCCTCAGTGTGTTGTCTGACTGTTTAGAGGTTATTAAGTATAATACACCTGAGAGTGATGGGAGTTTAACCCTAGACTGACTGTGCCAGAGTGGGTCGAGTAAGATTGCCGGGGGTTGGCAGTACTGTGTGCAGGGCCCGAAATCAAATCAGCGGCTCTCTTAATTGGGGGTAGCGCTACATGTAGAACAGGATTGACCTGCAGCTGATAGCCTAAGTGAATGTTCCCGATATTATCCACCCAGCCTGACCAGCGTCACACTGGCATGACAACAGGAAGAGGTGTCCGCTCATTTGAAACTGGACGGAGCTTCCTATTGATCAGCCAAGATGACATGACTCATCCCGGGATGCCAATGCCCCCAGGCGTCGGACGTATGGGGCGGTGCGTGGCACCAATGCTATGAGGAAAGACCGCCCACCCTCTGCACTCAAAAAGGGTATGTCTGAAAAATCGCAGCTAAAATTGCTCCTTATTTGGCAGTATTGGGTACTAGCGGTTACAGCAGTGTATGAAAGAGCAGTATGTGCTGCTGGGAAGGGGAGCAGTAATACTTTCACTGCCAATGAAGTGTTCACCATTGGTGAGATTTACTAAAACTGGCAACTTTGAGTTACCCCCCCAAAGGGAAATTGCGTCTAAGACCTGGTTCATACTGGTGCGATTTGACATGTCAAATTGCATGTCAAATCAGCGGCATTTGCCGGCAATGGCACTGTCCTAATTGGTGCGACCCTGCATCTGTGGCGCTGCACCGATTTCAAAAAGTAGTTTCTGTACTACTTTTTGCGATTTCGGCCCGCGATTTACATTGAAACCTGCACAGATGTCTCTGTAATTGCGGGAGTGAAATTGTGCGAGTTCAGCTGAACTTGCACAGCTTCATTCCCGCAGCCCAGTGTGAACCTAGGCTTAAGGGATGACAAACAAATTAAAATTACTACGCTATCAAAAATCAAGTAGAAATTGTGAAACCATGCTGCAACTTCTTATGAGATACACACAAAACATACACCTTTCAATAATTAAGTTGCGCTAGATCCCTAAATCATTAACAAATATAATTAAAAAAAATTGAAAGTAAATATCACATGTAAAGTCCATCAAGTGAAAGTGAAAAATAAGATGCAACGCTGACAAACGATGCACCCAAAAGCTGTGATAGAAGAGAGATGACTTCCACCACTATACAGACTGCCACTTACCGACTTCCAATGATCTCCTATAATGGGAGATTACAAGCGCTTTTGGCTTAATACCAAGCCCGGGCCTTTGGTAAACTCTGCAATGGTCTCAGCATCTTCCTGGATAACACCACTCAAAGGTATATGTTGCCACACGATCCCCATAAAGAAATAAATGCTTCCATAGTGTAAAATCTTTATGGTGATTTTAATAAGTAAAAAGTATTGCACTTACAGTTAAGTAGAATATATAAAGCATAAAAACAAGCCGGCCGGCTCTCCAATGCAGCCCGTAACTCCGGGACCTGCGTGAACGCAGTGACGTCGGCACAATCGCTCCTCCCTACGCGTTACGTCCTAAAGGGATGCAGATCCTGTCGTTTTAATCAGAACCCTGCAAGTGCAGCTTTGCATAGCAACCAATCAGCTTCCAGGTTTTATTGTCAAAGCTTAAAGTATAACTAAAGGCAAAACCATTTTTTTATTTTTTTGGGGATAGAGGAGAGGAATTAGATCCACTGCCAGTTTTTACTTCTGTCCGTGCCCCCGTTCGGGAGATTCACCCTCTGTATTGTCCTGTTTACCATTATCATTGAAAGTGAAAGTAGAAGAAAATCCCACATTTTGGGATGTCCCCAGAAAAATAATAGAAGGGAAATCTTCCAATGGGGACACCGGTTCTGGTGACTTGGGGGGGGGTCCCCAAAGAATTTCCTTAATTTACAGGGATTTCCTCTCACTTCCTGTTTGGTTATGGGACAGGAAGTGAAGGGAAATCTCACCATTAGAACAAAAAGGCCAAAAATAAACCTTACAGGGGTTATAACTCTCCCTTAACCACTTCCCTAACGCCCATAGTCATATGACATCCACAAATGGGATCTCCCATCCTGGGTGGACGTCAAATGATGTCCTTGGCTTTGTGGGGGGATATCTGAATGATGCCTGCAGCTAGAGGCATCATTCATATATCCTTTTCTTGTGCCGGCGATTCTGTGCACCATAAGAATGATCATAGCGGCGGTTCCGCCGCTTGATCGTTCTTATAGGCGGCGGGAGGGGACACCCCCCCCCCCTCCCGACGCCATACGGTGCTTCTCCGGGCTCTCCCGTGCCATCGGGGACCCGGAGAGAATCGTCCGGCTCCGGTGGTGGGTCACGTGACGAGCATAGAGATGACTGGTGACCAGATGGTCACCAGTCATCTCTATGATCGTCGGAGGCCCAGGCGTGATGTGATGACGTCACGCCCGGGTCCTCAGATGTAAACAAAGCTGCCATTGCGGCTAGAAAGTATGAGATCAGTGAAAAAAAATTCCCGATCTCATGCTTTCCAGCCTGGAGGAGAGATGTGGGGTCTTATTGACCCCGCATCTCTCAATAAAGAGAACCTGTCACACACATTCCTATTACAAGGGATGTTTACATTCCTTGTAATAGGAATAAAAGTGATCAAAAAAAAAAAAGTAAAATAAGTGTAAAAAAATAAATAAAAAATAAGTAAAATAAATAATAATAATAAAAAATAAAAAATTAACGCCCCTGTCCCCGGTAGCTCGCGATCAGAAGCGAACGCACACGTAAGTCCCGCCCACATATGTAAACGCCGTTCAAACCACATATGTAAGGTATCACCACGTGTGTTAGAGCGCATGCAACAATTCTAGCACTAGACCTCCTCTGTAATTCTAACCTGGTAACCTGTAAAAAAAATTAAAACGTCGCCTATGGAGATTTTTTAAGTACCAAAGTTTGGCGCCATTCCATGAGTGTGCGCAATTTTAAAGCGTGACATGTTAGGTATCTATTTACTCGGCGTAACATCATCTTTCATATTTTCCCCAAAAATTGGGCTAACTTTACTGTTTTGTTTTGTTTTTTAATTCATGAAACCTTCTTCTTCTTTTTTTTTTTTTAAAAGCCGTTTGAAAAATTATTGCGCAAATACCGTGCAAGAAAAAAAGTTGCAATGACCGTCATTTTATTCCCTAGGGTGTCTGCTAAAAAAACATATATGTTTGGGGGTTCTGAGTAATTTTCTAGCAAAAGAATGATGATTTGTACATGTAGGAGAGAAGTGCTAGAATAGGCCCGGTATTGAGGTGGTAAAAAAAGTATTCTGTACCCAAAATGTAAAAAAAAAAGTTTTGCCTATAGTTCTACTTTAATTTTTAACAAACTGAAGTTAGAAGCTGGTTACCATGCGTGAAAATAAATAATTGTCCAAAAGGTCAAAGAAACGCTCTTGCTTTGCTCTGCATGGACAACAACCAGGTTTGTTTTTACACAATGTGTAATAAAATGTAGGTATTGATAGTTTCCCAATTTATGTTTTCCCGCATTTTTTGTGCTGTACTCTTGTTGCATTCTCTTACGCCTCCTCTGTTCTTCACTATTCCACCCAGAACCAGAAACCTACCTCCGAGGAGATCCTTGTGATTGCTGAGCAGCTGAACATGGAGAAAGAAGTGATCCGCGTGTGGTTCTGTAACCGTCGGCAAAAGGAGAAGCGCATCAACCCATGTAGCAGTATGCCACTCATCCCCACCAGCCAGGGCAAAGGGCAGATGTATGGGACGCATCTGGTAATGAGCCTTCCTGTCTTCTCAGCATGACAGGGGGAAGCTGTATGGGGCACATGTGGTGACCACAGTCTCACTTCAAACACTAAGAACCATTTGTAGTCATGGAATCCGTGCATACATAGTGGCAAAAAAAATAGATCCCCCACTCTTGCAGCAGAAGTGGGCCCACCCTGTCCATCTGCATGTGATTTCTTTTGTAGACCAAGACATGCCACACTAACTTCACTTTCACACCTTATTTGCACGTGAATAACCCAACTCCAGCCCAAAAAAAATGATCTTAGTTTTGGAGGGGTTGGAATCACTTTTTGTCTTTTTTGGTTGCAGTCCTCTTTTGGTAGCTTTCACCTCACTTCCTGTTTAATTGATAAAACAGGAAGTAAGAAAAAAAAATCACCCCACTTCCTGGTACTCAACAGGGGTTTCTATTTTCTGGCCACTAAGGTCATGGTAAATACAGTGATGGAATATTTTGACTAGCATACTGGGTTCATAGTCCGTCAAAGACTAGATCTTCTAGTCAGCCTTCAGGATTGTGTCCCATCATTTATTTGTGGATGATTTCAGTATACTGTCCTGTTCCCGGACCATGCCAATTTGGAAATACATTTTCTATTATAATTGGGCAATGTTCCAAACCTCCTTGGGGATTGGACGAGGTTGTTTTCTTTCTTTGAGCCCAACTCTGGGAAATTTGAAAAATCCTCCCTGCAGTGGGGCTGTGCTTTAGGTCCCGGGCAGAGCAAAAGCAATTTTACTTACCTGATCCTTCATTCCCCTGGCAGACAACATTTCCTATCCTCCAGCGGTGGGCTGTTCCTCACCATCATCACATTAATACAGGGCTAAGAACCCACCATCAGTCTTGATACGAGGAACTTAGACCACTGGAGCATAGGGGAGAAGATGCTGAAGGGTCCAGTCTAGATGTGCAGAGGCTTGGGTACAGTAAGTAAATCTTCTATGCCCCCTAGACCTAAACAAGTAGTTAGCCCTTCTAGTGCGGGCGCAGCCCCACTGCAAGGGAGAATTTTTAAGTTTCTCAGAGTTGGGCTTTAAAGCAACTCTGTTGCCTTTCATTGTTTCCTGCAAAAGAAAGTGGAGACTAGTTACAGTAGCTGTCCAGTAGGTGATTAGCCTTGTTTTCACCCTCTTGAAGAGGTACTGCACCTCCTGCACACAGACACCGACTCACTGTTGCACAAATGTGTTCTCCACCTACGATTGGGCCCTGAAAAGGGCAAAGCTTGTCTGAGGAGTTCTCTACAGGTGGAAAACAGGAGCTGAAGGCATCTTTTAATCATCTCATTACGTTTATGCAACAGAGAGTTTGTGTCTGTGCACAGATGGTCACCATTTTGTTAAAGGCTGACAATGCTGTTGCTAATTGAAAGGTGCGCTAGCATTCTCGGCCTGTGACAGGAAGTGCGGATAAATTTTAGGTTTGCATATTGTTATTGTTGGGCAAATGCTCTTTTGCAGTGTGTGTAAAATATATATATATATATATATATATATATATTGTGTGTAAAACCTTGGTTTGAGAGTAACTTGGTTTGAGAGCGTTTTGCAAGACAAGCAAAATGTTTTAATAATACATTTTTGCTTGATACACAAGCAATGTCTTGATATAAGAGTAGCGTCATGTCACAATGGAGTATAAAAAAGAAAAGAGGAGCCTCTAAGTGTAGCAATATGGTTACATTTAATGAAGGTACAACATTTAGCAAATTATTGCTACACTTAGAGGTGCCTCTCTTCTCTTTTATACCCTGTAAAAAAAATGCTTTGATATAAAAGTGCTTTGGATTACAAGCATGTTTCTGGAACGAATTATGCTTGCAAACCAAGGTTTTACTGTGTGTGTGTGTGTGTGTTATTTATTTTATTTATTTATTATATATATATATATAAACACTGGCCCTCTTAACAAATTTATGCTAGGCATGGATGTTCACCGTACAGACACTGGCAGTGATCCACATGTTTTGCACCATACAGCAACCCCAATTTTTACCTCCTGTCTCTCCTCTGTTTTCCTCATCCACCCTTCACGGTCTCATATCTCCTCCTTTCCTTGATCTGCTCCAGGTGCACACCCCGGTGTCTGCCCCCACGCTCACTTCCCAGGCTTCCAGTACTCTCAGCACAACAGGTAACCGGCCACCCATTCTCCTTGCACCCTATAACCCTCCATGCTCACTTCATTTTCTGCTGTTTTTTATTTAAAGGTCAGTTCCATTCAAACCTGATATGTCAGTTTTTTGGTTAGGCATCTAAAGGTTAAATAACTCCATGGCTTCTCAGATGCTCCAGTGGTGAGATATCCCCACTAAGCTATAGCAAAGATGTCCCCACTAATATGTATGTTCTAAATTTTAAGGAGTCCATGTGGAGAGATATAAGATGACAGTATGTGATTTAGCTTTCCATCTACCCCACAGTTTTCATTTTTGGGTGGAAGTGACCTTAAAGTTGAAGTTTATTCTGCTTATTTTTTGCCTTTCCTAGTTCCTCCTTTTATCCCCACATCAACATTCTAATGCAAATTGTAATAAAAACCTTTCAGTTTTTCATTACATACCATATTTTAGACCCAGTGATGTCATCACTTGAATTGATGACTAAATAATTTCACGAGTACAGCAGTTTGGTTGGGAGGTGTGATGAATCCTCTTTTAATTGTTTCCGATTTTGGTCTATATAAATCAAGGGTCTCAAACTGGCAGCCCTCCAGCTGTTGCAAAACTACAAGTCCCATCATGCCTCTGCCTGTGGGAGTCATGCTTGTAAGACTCAGCCTTGCAAAGCCTCATGGGACTCGTTGCTTCGCAACAGCTGGAGGGCCACCAGTTTGAGACCCCTGATATAATTGAATTAAATGGACTTCTCGGCCATTGAAAATGTTTGTTTTAATCTGAACTCCAGACAAATGGTTAAATTTGCACATAAAATGCGTAGTAGCTGCTTTACCTCCCAAAGGATTCATTTTTCTGTTCATTCAGCCCTAAGATTTACACAGCTCTGCCACACAGCACAACCCTGTCTAGCAGGGGAGGGAACCTGATTTTCTCTGCTGCAATTTAACTTTAGCTAACAGTTCTCCTCCCCCAGGAGAAGCAGCACATCTATGTCACACTCCTCATATCAGCATGTTTTGTTCACTGCAGCACACTTGATTAGCTCTTTGTGCTGTTTCTCCCTCTTCCATTCTAAGTACTGCTGCTCTACCGAGTCCAATTCAGTTTCTTATGTTGACACTCCATATAGAACCAAGTTAAAGTGATTGTAAAGTAATTTTTCTTTTTTATAATTGACAAACATGAATTGCACAGAGCAGCCCTATCCTCCTCCTTTTTCGGGTCCCACGCCAGTTCTCCTGACTCCTCCTCTTCTTGGTGTGCCTAGGAAGTCTTCCTATTTTTGCACACCAGCAGGGACTGCCTGCACCCATAGACACAGACAGCACGGCTTGACCCCGCCCCCTGCTCCCTCGCCGCAGTTATTGACTGAGAGCAGCAGGAGCCAATGGCCTGGGGTTGGGGGGAGCCACTACAGAGGAGCACAGAGCTTTTTCGCTAGCGAGCCTAGGTAAGTATGAGGGAGGGGTGAGGGGAGGGATACTGTTACTTAAATCCTCCCCCTTTTTTTTTTTTTATTTTTTATTTTTTTAACCTTAATGCAGGGAATGCATTGAGGTAAAAAAAAAGTTTAGGCTTTAAAATCACTTTTAATAGATTTTCATGTAGAGTCTAGAAATTCGATCTATTGTATTTATATTTTTAACACCCAAAAATGCATTTTATTTATTATGGTAAATATGGACTAAAACAGATAAAATTGCATTATTTACCACTTGCAGCTAGCAGGTGGAGCTCTAAGCAAGTCTAAAGTCTCACGTAGCAGCTGTTGTGCTGCACAGAGACCTAAATGAATCGGAGGAGGACCCTTTCCCTCTGCTAGTAGAGACAGTAATGTTCTTATTGGTGTTTAAAATAAAATTTTATACAAATACTAATGTAGCGCCCTGCTCCTGTTGACCAGGCGCTTGCATGTAAATTTAGTGGGTTATCTGTTCTGTACATGGTTCAGATTCAATATTATGGCTAAATTAGCCTCTGCTCCAGCATTGGCTGTGTTGTGTGCAGTTCCACACTGTCGTCTGTAGGTGTCGTTGTCACCACAGGCCAGTGATGGAAGGATAACAGGCTAAGGTGTATTGGGTGTCCCTTTTCCCCAGAAACAGCCCAGTGGGAGTGGTTCACCGCTGTGCATTCTGGGAGAGGATACTTAAGGGGCAGACGCCATTTTTCTCTCGGACCTCATGGCCCCGCCTGGCCTAAGGTATGTGACAACTCCTCTTCTGCCTCATGGGCCTGCTGGCCCGAGGCTACATGACTGCAAGTAGGCCCAGAAGCCTCTCTGGGGCCTACTGGTTCAGAGGTGGTCCTGTGCTGTCTTACCTGCAGGGAGAAGCCGAGCAATTGAAGGATCCGGGGGAGGACCCATCTTGGAGAGGACCGAGCGAAAGGCTGGTATCTCAAGAAGGGCCTGGTAACTCAATTGGAGGATGCATCCTATCCAATCTACCTCATGCTGCGTACACATGACCGTTTTTCACGATGAGAAAAATGCAATTTTTTAATTTGGTCATTTAAAAACGATCGTGTGTGGGCTCCAGAGCATTTTTGCGATGTGAAAAATGGGCATTAAAAATTTGGAACATGCTCTATTTTTTCTCGTGCTCAAAAGCAAGTTATGAGACGGGAGCGCTCGTTCTGGTAAAACTAGCGTTCATAATGGAGATGGCACATTCATCACGCTGTAACGGACTGAAGAGCAGGAGGCTGAAAAGCACGAATCGTCTCTCAACAAACTTTACTAACATGAGAATCGGCAAAAGCAGCCCAAAGGGTGGCGCCATCCAAATGGAACTTCCCCTTTATAGTGCCGTCGTACGTGTTGTACGTCACCGCGCTTTTCTCAAGCATTTTTTTTCACGATCGTGTGTAGGCAAGGCAGGCTTGAGAAGAATCACGTCGAGAAAAACTTTGTTTTTACAATGACATTAAAAACGGTCGTGTGTACGCGGCATTACAGTACTGCCGGATGGGCTTAAAGGGACTTTAGGTACTGTGTAGCTATGTTCGCTTGTCGATTTGCTAATCACCGAATCCTGTGGCAGAGGATTGTACAAATAGTTATTGCTATCATCAAGTCTGTGGCAGAGACTTTTGTCCGTGCATCATTCCGGCTGCTAGGCCAGTGAGAGAGGCCTATCCGGGTGAGCAAGATCCCCTGACAAGGAGTTGTATCTGTCTTCTGGATCTCAAGTTCCTCGGTGATCTACACAAGGTATCTGAACTTTCCCCTAACCCTCCATCCCTCTACTGTTCAAGTTGTTTAATAAAAAGCATTGGGAAAAAGACTAAGTGACTGGTGAATGCATCTGTGGGCTCATTGCCCAATTTAGAGCCAAGCAAGTTTTGATACATTGAACAATGGGGTAAAGGCATGACCAAAAATAACCAGCAGCTCCTACGGGGGGGGGGGGGGTAGTGCTACACTAATAAACATGACAACATTATCAAAACCCTTATCACTTCCATTTAAAGATAACCTCTTGATTTACTGCATCCTGTTGTAACCCAATCAATGGGTCTGTGCCTCACTCGCTTTCTTTGTGTTTCAGTGACTACCTTACCTTCCGCTTTGGGGTCTCTTGTTCATCCTCGTCCACCTTCAAACACAGCACCCCCCTCTGCCACACCCCCACCAAGCAACAGCACAAGCGCCAGTCCCCAAAGCAGCACTCATTCTGGGCTTAGCCTGACAGGACTTAGCCCCAGTACAGGGTAAGTAATGGAAAACCGAATGGGGACAGTTATGCTTGCAACAACCACAAGATGCTTTTAAGTTTTTTTGTTTTTTTTTTTATTATTTTTTTCCTTTCAGTGACCAAACATGTAAAGTAAGACTCTCTGTAATGTCTGCAGAAAGTGGGCAGAGCTGGGAACTCGGGTGCAGGGTTTATGATGGCAAAAGATACAAGGAGCCACTGAGGAATCCAGTTTGTAGCGGGCTGACCTCTTACTACACTTTTCTTAATAGAAACATTGGAATGGTCTTCTTTTGTTGCTCATAACAGCTAGTACAACAGATTTAAAAATCAAAATAAGGATTCTGATTGTCTGCTATCGGCAACAAGAGAAATAACATATCCCATTTCAAGTCCTTCTTTCATGTTGCAGGTGTGGTCATTAAAAGAAAAAAAAATCCTGGTATGGCATATTTTTTACATACAGTGGGGAAAAAAATTATTTGATCCCCTGCAGATTCTGTAAGCTTGCCCACTTACAAAGAAATGAAGGGTCTATAATTTTTATCATGGGTGTATTTTATATGATGGAGACGGAATACTCACCAAAAATCCAGAAAAAATACATGATACAAATGTTATAAATTTAGTTGCAGTTCAGTGAGTAAAATAAGTATTTGATCTCCATGCAAAACATGACTTAGTACTTGGTGGAGAAACCCTTTTTGGCAAGCACAGAGGGAAGACGTGTCTTGTAGTTGGTTACCAGGTTTGCACACATCTCAGGAGAGAGGTGTTTTGTTTTTTTGTGTTTTTTGTTTTTTTATTGTTAGTTTTTTTTTTAGAAAGTTTTGATTTTTTTTACAAACATTCAAACAACCAAACAAGACATTTTGGCATTGTTCATCAGAAATTGGTAATGTACCCAACGTACAGGGCAGAGTAATCTTACTGCTAATTATAAGGTATACAGTAAGAATCAGTAAACGTAGCCCTGAAACAATGCCACAAAAAATCTTACCGGTAACCTAAAACCAAACCTACTACTATCAGAATAATTATACGTTTGACAGCTCTATCTACGTCCTTTACAATCCAGACATATCAGCTAATGTCTTGGCTTTGCCTACATATGCTTACCTCAAACACCATTATAGGCCCTGCAAAATTTACATAGAGACAAGAGCTATAGGACTAACCCTGGAAGGAGGGATTTTAGTTCCCTCTTCTTTACCTATCTTCTCTAAATCCTTTGGGTTTCTTGGCTATCGCTTGGTAACTCGAAGTTTCAGCTCCCTCCATACATTTTCTATAGGATTAAGGTCTGTAGACTGGCTAGGCCACTCCATGACCTTAATGTGCTTCTTTTTGAGCCACTCCTTTGTTGCCTTGGCGGTATGTTTTGGGTCATTGTCATGCTGGAAGATCCATCCACTACCCATCTTCAGTGTTCTGGCTGAGGGAAAAAGGTTCTCCTCCAAGATTTTGCAATACATGGCCCTGTCCATTGGCCCCTTAATGCAACAAAGTCAGCCTGTACCTTTTAGCAGAGAAACCGCCCCAAAGCATGATGTTTCCACCTCCTGTGCTTGAATGATTCAGAGAAGGATTGGGAGAAAGTACTGTGGTCACAGGAGACCAAAAATGAGCTCTTTGACATTAACTTGACTCGCTGTATTTGGAGGAAGAAAAGTTCTGACTATGTCACGGATGCCTAACACAGCATCCAGCACAGGGTACGCAGATCAGTGGGCTGCACTAAAGGAATTAGGCACAAGGTAAGTAAATATATATATATATATATGCGTTTATTGAAAGGATAATTCATAAACATTAAGGCAACCAGCAAACAACCACAGTGACACACAAAACAACTCCCTACACCAACGTGAATATAGGTTTGAGATTAAAGCATAAATGTAATCAAGCCAGGGTCATACACGAGAGATCAGTCCGATTGAACAGGGAGCCGGAAGGGACAACAGGAGGAAGGGATGAGTCTGCAAGACAGGGGTCCACGGATGGATGCAGGGTACAGGATAATAAGTCACCAGGTACAGAGGCAGGAGTCCAGGGATGGATGCAGGGTTCAGGAACACAGGGTACAAGATAACAGGTCACAAGGTTCAGGAATACAGGTCTGGGTTCCAAGACAATACCAGAGCAAATGCTTTAGTGTCTGCTGGGTATTTATACACACCTCCTGCAATCAGTCTCAGGTGACGCCTGATTGCAGGAGATGATTTCGGCTCCAGACAATTGGGAGACACCCGCTGGTGGCCACCAGAACTGCACCCTTTGGTGCTGAAAGCAATAGCACCACCAGCAGGTGACCCAGGCAATGACACTGATCATGACAGACTATGACCCTATGAACGCCATCCCTACAGTCAAGAACAAAGGTGGAAACATTATGCTTGGGGCTGTTTCTCTGATAAAGGTACAGGCCGACTTTGCCGCTTTAAGGGGCCAATGGACGAGGCCATGTATTGTAAAATCTCGGATGAGAACCTTCTTTCCTCAGCCAGAACACTGAAGATGTGTCGTGGATGGGTTCTTTCAGCATGACAATGACCCAAAACATACCACCAAGGCAACAAAGGTGTGGCTCAAGAAGGTCATGGAGTGGCCTAGCCAGTCTCCAGACCTTAATCCTATAGAAAATGTATGGAGGGAGCTGGAACTTTGAGTTGCCAAGCGACAGCCAAGAAATCCCTCCTGGGATGTGTGCAAACCTGGTCACCAACTACAAGAAATGTCTTACCTCTGTGCTTCCCAACAAGGGTTCCTCCACCAAGTACTAAGTCAGGTTTTGCTTGGGGATCAAATACTTATTTTACTCACTGAACTGCAACTTCATTTATAACATTTGTATCGTGTTTTTTCTTATATTTGGATTTTATTCTGTGTCTATCATTTAAAATACACCTATGATAAAAATTATAGACCGTTCAATTCTTAAGTGGGCAAACTTACAAAATCTGTCGGGGTATAAATAATTATTTTCCCCACTGTAGTTACATGTTACTGTGTGTATACCATACATGTGGCTGATGACACATAGCAGGCACCACTACTCCAGCGATCCCCACTTGCTTCAGGGTCCTGTACTGAGTAGCCAGCCTGATGCATTGTGAATACAGGCAGTCGGCCGCTCAGGAGAGGCACCATTCAGAAAATGCTTTTCATTTTCTGAATGAATGCAAATCGTTCTCTGATTGGATGAGGTGAAGAGCATGACTTCACTGTACCCACCTCTCCACCTTGTTTAATCGGATAAAAACTTTCTCTGAATGGTGCCCATGCTGAGGTTGCCAACCTCCCTGTATTCATAATACAGGTTAAAAATGTTTCTCTGATTGGACAAGGTGGAGAGGCGGGGCATTGACGTCATTCTCTGCACCTCCTCCAATCGGAGCACAATTTGCATTTATTCAGTAAATGAAAAGCAGTTTCACAATGGCACAGGACCCGAAGTAACTGGAAATTGCTGGGGTGGTGTTGTCTACTTCAGTGAATTCCCCCCTTCCCCCCCATTGTCCAGGTATTGTAGATACATAGTTATATTGGTCCAAGCTGGACCATTGTACCTATGTACAAATATACTGTACATGGAATTCTTCTTTCACTAAAGCACAGTAAGGTTTTTATTTTTTGTTTTAATGACAGCCCTGAAGTGAGATTGTGTTCCAGATGAACAGCAGGCAGGAACTGAAGGTGGCATTCAACAATTATTTGTTATGTGTAGATCTAAATGATAAATATACCAAAAAGTACAGATTTTTATTAAACCCGGAACACAGATGTGCTACATTGACCTCTGTTCCAAGTTTATGTAAAACGTTATATATTTTCCTCTGTTATAGTAATTGTTTGTTTAAGATGGAACAGAAGACAAATTTGTATTGTTCCCGTAAGAAAGAACCTTCACTCTGCGCCACGCTGCTTCTCAGTTTGCGTTACACGATGCTGGCAGCAGCTGGAGAGGATCACATAGATGCCTTGTAATGCGACTGACAGCATGGGTAGCTGCGAGCGGTGATCTTATTAGTGGCATGTCATAGTACTGCTACATAATCACCTTAGACAGCTGCTTCACTTCACTACATGGAGCAGCCTCTGCAAATGAGAGGATTTTTTTTAAATCCATGTACAAGTTATGAAAAAAAAAAAGTTGTACAGCGGGTTTAATAACTGTCCCTTCTGGTACAAAAGGGACTGCTAGTCCCATCAATCCTTTAAATTGGTCAAAATGTCCTTCCAGATATGGTTAAGTGTATGCATCATCCAGAAGTAAAAAATAAATAAAAAAATGCAGTCAAGGATCTCTGCAGTCTGATGAAGCATTGAGATCCTTTAGCACAGGGATTTCCAAACTTTTGAAACAAAGAGCCAGTTTAGTGCCCTTCAAAATTTAGGGGGGGCGGACTGTGGCCAGTGGGAGTAGAAATTCCCTGGAATCAGTGGGAGTAATTTAATGCCATAGGCTTGGTCAGTGGGAGTAACAAAATTGAAAGATTGGTGTTAGAGGGAGGAATAGTGCCCCATCACTGGTGTCAGTGGGAGGAATAGTGCTCCATAATTGGTGTCAATGGGAGAATTGGTTCTCCATCTCTGGTGTCGGTGGGAGAATTAGTTCCCCGTCTCTGGTGTCGGTGGGAGAATTAGTTCCCCGTCTCTCTGGTGTCGGTGGGAGGAATAGTGCCCCGTCTTTGGTATCAGTGGGAGAGGAATAGTTCCCCGTCTCTGGTGTCACTAAGTGGGATAGTGCACCAAAATTGGTGTCACTAAGTGGGATAGTGCACCAAAATTGGTGTCACTAAGTGGGATAGTGCACCAAAATTGGTGTCAGTGGGAGAATTCGTTCCCCGTCTCTTTTGTGTCCGTGTTAGAGATTGCCAGTGAGAGGGACTGTGCCCTGTCTTTGGTGTCAGTGGAAAGTATAGTACCTCATATCAGTAGAACGAATAGTGCCAAAAGGGCCAGATAAAAGGCAAGCAAAGGGCCACATTCAGCCTGAAGGCCGCAGTTTGGAGACCCTGCTCTAGCATATGACTAGCTTATAGCCCAACTTTGGGCTCCAGGCTCTCCTTCTCAGTAGCACCCCATCCCCCAGAAAGCTCCACTTGTAGTGTGTTTTTATACTTGCCACTTTCCAAAGCCTTCAGGCTGGTCGCACAACATGTGGGTCCTACTCCACCTCTAGTCATCCTTAGTGGTTGGTGGCCTTTGATAATACAGAGGTATGCTCAGTGTCGAGACGATAAGGTCCTTCAGCACCCAAGGCAAAAAGTCCAAAGATTACTTTTTTGATTTGGGTTAGGTGCCCCTTCTCCTCTCTCCATGAGCTGTGATCCTCGGGTCATAGGTTGCAGGTCCTGCCCTTTTTACGTCCCACTCCTGCTGAAGAGCCCAAGGTGACTGCCTCTTTTGCCTACCTGTCAGCCTGTCCCTTGATCTGCTTTATGTATTAAACTCTGAGTTCAGGGAACCATGATCACACCCCCTTAGAAAGAGGATCCATAATTCCCTGTAATGATAGTATGTCCTAATTGGAGTTGAATGAGGCCAAGCGTCATTCATCCTGGAAGACCGAGTACATTTTGTGGCAGACAGAAGGTACTACAGAAAACCACACTGGCAAGGAAGTTGGTAATGCAACCAGAGATACCTTTTTATATTTTAAATACTGGCTGGGGCTCCTTTTTAGAAAAATAAAAAATCAATTTTAATTTTTTTGGTTGTTGGGCTTTGAATCGGACCTATACTTTAAATAATTTTGGCAAAGTAATAGATTCACTTGCTAGCACACACACTTCACTGCCAATAATTGTTCAATCCCTCAATGCCCCATCAAATAGTGATTATAGGGAAGCATATGACTCTATTCCCTTTTTACCATAATGTACCACTGAGGCAGCCAATCACCGGGCCCAGACATTGCTGCGGGGGAGTGGGACCCAAGCTTCAACCCAGAACTTATTAAGGGATTTTTCTCGAGGCTCTGTTGTAAAATACTGGGCAGTGAGGGTAAAGACAGTGTCAGCAGCTAAATGTACAAGTTTTGCGAGAAGGGAATTCTATTATTGTAGAACAAAAATATAAATATATCAAGTGTTAAATTTACCACAGAGATCACTTTATCATATGTGCATATTTTATTAAAAAGTCTTTACTTGCCGGTCTAGTTATCATATAGATCTAAATGGGATACTGTACATTATTGGCTTCATTCCCATCCTTTGTTCTGTTTGGTGTTTCTTTGGAAGTCCGTTATACTTGCCTGCTCTGTGCTACGATATTGCACAGAGCAGTCCCTTGCCTCCTCTTTGGCAGTCCCCCACCAGTGCTCTCTGCTGCTGCTCCTCCTACTCGCCCGGAAAGGTGCCCCCTCAGCAAGTGTGGTGCTAAGGAAGCAACCATATGGGTGTGCTCCTGATCTGGGCTGTGTCTCCATAGATGCACACAGCCCTGGTAGGCCCCACCCCCTTTTACTTCTCACGGGAGTTTAACTGACAGAAACAAGAGCCTATGGCTCATGATGCCCTCTGCTTTTAGAGTAAAAGCACTTCGACTTTAGAACAATTTTAAGGATGGCCACTTCAACCATAGCACTGCTTTTCATGTCAGTTGAGTGGCACATATGATTGTCTGGTCTTGGAAGATTATTGGGACTTGTCTGACCATACATTATTCATAGTGAAACATGTGCCAATCCTAATAACTTAATGGCCACCCTAACACCAACCTGACATTTTAATTAGGATACATTAGACCTGACAATCTGGTACCAAATGAAACCTCTATCACCTGGTGCGAACATACCTTTTTTATGGGTCTTCGTAGACTGCTTTTACGAAACCTCTGATGGTACCTTGAACTTTCCCTGTAAACACTCTTTCTAAAAGTTGGAATATTAGAAGTTTACATGCCCCAGCATAACGAGAGGCCTGGGCTTTGAGTGACGGTATGTGTGCCCATGCTCCTACTTGCAGAAAATGGCTTGATAAACCTAGACCTCAGTGTAAGATAAGATCCAGGTCTCCTGAGCTCCCATCCTAGAACTTCTTCTGTTGCTAATGTCTCCTGCCCCTCCCAACGCCTACAACTAATCTTTTACCACTCCCATCAGCTCATTCCCCACAGTTAGAACCTTTTTTGTACCACCTACCCCACCCTATTGGATTGTAAGCTCTTCTGAGCAGGGCCCTCTTAACCCTCTTGTATTTTATTGTATTGTAACTGTATTGTCTCCTTTTTTATATTGTAAAGCGCTGCATAAACTGTTGGCGCTATATAAATCCTGTATACTAATAATATTTACCTCTCCTCTGCACCAAGCCTACCCAACCCCTACACCTACCTCACCCTTGTATTGTGCCCTCTTTACTCCAGAAGAAGTGATTAAGCCACCACACTTGCTTAAGTTGAAGGACCATTTGCATATCGCTAGGTAGGCCATTTGGGCCCCATTGTAATCATAACCTCTGCTATCCCTGTTCCTATGCCGCAGACAGTATTTGCACCTTTTTCTGCCTGCACTTGTATGTCAGTGTTGCTTTGTACTTGTTAGTATAGACGGGTTTACTGCAGAATTTAAATTCCTTACCTGTATGTAAATCTGTCAAAAACCTATGCCTGCAAATGATGGTTGTACACATAACTGAAGAATGGTAAGTAAGGTTTGCAACATTGTAAAAGTGATTTCATAACCTGCTTGAAGAACACTGATGTGCTATAACTCAAGACAACCAACTTCACAGCAACTAAATAAGTAGATTATTAAACCCTTGGTTTTTATAAGTTACAGCACAACATTGTTCATTGCAATAATATGTGAATATAAAAGTCTGTGTTCAAAAAAATCGAACTTTTATTTGCCAGGTTTCAAACCTTCCCATCTTCTCCATGTTCTTGGTCTTACAGGGGCACAGTGCTCGGGGTCAGTCCGGGGTTGAACCCGGCCCTCATGGCTGGAAACCCACTGGCCACCATACAAGGTTTGTAGGACAGGACAAGTCACATGATGAATCATGGCATGCTTCATCCCATTTACCATTGTCATGATGCCTAAGACATTTCCACCACCACATTCCATGTCACTGTGGACACACGTCCATTCACCAGATGAACGGTTTGGCAGTTGCCGTAAGCTGTCTGAACTAAAACACCCCTAATTCTCAGCTGGAGCTTTGGATAACTTAACTGAAATTAGTACAATACGTCAGGGGGCCTTGAAATATAATCGCAGGGACAACCGCAAACTAAGAAAGGTATCCATAAAGTCAGACTAATAATTTATTTGGCAGCAAAGCTAACCATCTACATCAGATTTTGGCCTACTATAACCCTGTGGCCTGCTTGTGAAACAGTGGTTTCCACCAAAGATATGGACCACAGTAGTCAATCCTTTGTCACTAATCATTGTGATCTGAGCCAAGAGTAGACCCTTGGGGCTGGAAGTGCAGGTGGGCCAAATGTCTGCAAAAATTTGTGGAGCTCGCATCTAAAAATTTATAATAAAAAAAAAAAAATCTGTAGATTGTTAGGAAATCAGTTAAAGGTCAACATGATGACTATTAAATCTCAGGCTATAAGATCTTAAAGCGGTTGTATACCCGCTCCTACTTTTTTTTTTTTTTTTCCTTTTCATACCTGAAAGGCATAATGAGCTATTATGCACCGCATACTAGCTCATTATGAAATACTTACCTTAGAAAGAGGCGTCGAACTTACCTGGTCTACGCCGAGGGAGAGGTCATCTTGCCTCGGCATGTCTTCCGGGTATCGCCGCTCCAGCGCTGTGAGTGGCTGGAGTGGCGATATCGTCACTCCCACGCGTTGGCAATGTCCGGCGGCTGCCAGCCTTTAGCTGAGAATCCCCCCTGCGCATGTGCCGCTGCAGTCAGCGGCTCATTGCGGGGGAATATCTCCTAAACCGTACAGGTTTAGGAGATATTATTTTTACCTACAGGTAAGCCTTATTATAGGCTTACCTGTAGGTAGAAGTTACAAAATAGGGTATACAACCACTTTAAGTGGTTAAAGGGGACATAGATATACGTCCTTTTGCCTGCCCGTGCCATTCTGCCGACGTATATATGCGTGTGGCGGTCTGCAAGCAGTTAAAGTGCACTTGCAGTGCACAGTATTACCTTAGATGCTTAACTTTTCCTCGTGTAAGCCCTTAAGGGTGCGTTGTGTTTTTCTTTTAAGTGCTACACCCCAAGTAAAAAGCAGAGGCAGCTAAATAACTGTTCCCTGCATGTATCCACTTATAACTTTTGTGTTTTTCATGAAGTCTACAATGGAAAATATATAAGTGTCTTCAATGATGTCGATACCTTTTTGGGCCCATTCATGCAAAGTGTTTCTTTAACACATGCTAAGGTGGGCTGAATTTAGGCATGCAACAGACATGCACTATTTTTTGTAACGCAGGGCAGTAGAAGTACAAGATGGTTCACATGTGTCCATTGCGGTGCGCTACATTGCAATTGTGTTGCATTAGCCAAGTGTGTTAGGTTATCATTCAGAATGAATGGCACCACAACTCTCCACAATGTAATGTGTTGCAGTAGCGTGTTTTACACAACACAATAGTGTACAGGGGCCCTTAGTCTTACTTTTATCCTAGGTTGGTAATGTACTGTGCATTTATCAAATAAAATGCATCTAATGCCCTCTAGTGTCAACTGTAGGTACTTTTAAAAGAGGCATGTCAAGAAGAAATATGTAGTATGTTATTGTCAACTTCTCTTTTAAAAATGATAATGTAGTGGCCTCTGCAGTACATTATCACTGAGCTGCAAGAAGTTTGAAGTGTCAGAACTCTTGATCTGCACATTTAGCTCCATGATCCATAAGTCCAACCACACCACAACAAGAATTTTAGATTAGCGATGACACCCTACATAGCTCTTAATACTGGTTCCTTTTGATGTCTCCAAAAGACCAATGTTGCAGAGAACCGACGCCAGGACTTGGGTCCCAAAAATGCCATCAGCAGTAGGGGATAAAAATATCTCTCAATGTACTGCTGACCTACAACTGGGGTTTGAAAGTTGACAGTTATTTCTGTAGAGTCATCGATAGTTCTACTCATCCATATTTCAACCAAATTGTGTCTTTCACTTCATGATGAGGGTGTATTCTATAAAAGCTTTAGACTTTATTCTGGTATGTTGCACTTTTTAAGGTGCTCTTCAAAATCAAAAAGGCTGGTAAAATGAATAGAACGAGATGGCCAGCTAAAAAAAAACAAGAAAACAAAACCAAAAAAACCCTTGTTTTTAAAATCTGCGCCAAACACTTGAAAAGGCAGTATAAGCCCAAATTCCATCATTTAGGACATTGCAGTGGCTATGGTAAGAAGCCCCGTAGAAAAACACTTTCTAAGAAATATTTATAGGACATTTTAGAAACCACATGGTTTTTGTCGAAGAAGCTTTTAAAGAATACCACCTCCAAACCCAAACCCATTGCTATATTCTCCTGTCCTAATTCACCTCTCTTTTCTTTTAGCTCTGACCAGTGGTGGCTCTCTGCCACTCTCCGGTCTTGATGCCAGCGGTAACCTCATCCTTGCCAGCGGTTCCTGCATTTCCAACTCGCATAGCTTGGTGAGTCCTCCGCTCTTCCTGAACCCTGGAGGTCTCCCCCTCATCGGCCATGGCATGGGACGCATTGCATCTGCTGGTGGTACCCCAAGCCTCTCCCCGGCCTCCTCCACTTCCTCTGGAGACGCTGCCATGACCTCCTTCCAGCACAGCCCAGGAGGCTCCCAACACAGTGGGGAGAGCGATTGAGAGAGGAGCCCTCTCTCTCTCCCCTTTAACCTCCACCAGCACCCATGCTGAGTCTCTACGTACCTGGGGGCTCCTGGATACCACAAGGGGTTAGAGGCAAGAGTGTGTTTCAGAAGGCGCTGCCTCTGGCCCCTTATTCCTCCCAGCAAAGAAGTGATATGCGTGGAGGGGGGGATTGGAACTCAAAAGAACATCCTAAAAAAAAAAAACAAGCCCAGAAACCTAAACCAAATAAGAACCAAAACCAAAAACCCAAACCTCGGAAATACTTCAGAGAAACCAAAAATTTGCTGCACCCCCAGCGGGGGTGTACAGAGCTCCCCGACCAAAGGAATTTCCAAAGACTGAACCCCTCTGCTCTATCTTCTTTGTCATGTTGAGCTTTGTGCCATTTTTTTTTTTCAGTTACAGATAAGTATGAGCTAATAACAGGGGGCAGGGAGTACCTCCATCCACCTTCCTCCTCGTGCTCTACATTCTCCTATTATGAAATTTTAGGAGGGAGTAGCTGAAGCCTCACCATGAGAGTGTCCACTCAATGAGGTGGCGTGTATGGGTGACATATAGGGGCTAAGGTGAATTGCACCCTTTTTAATATGGCCACCACTGCCCCCCCTTTCTACACCAAATACCAAAACGACAGCTTTATCCAAAGCCAAACGTACCTAGAACCTCAGAGTAACTCTGTGTATATGTGATTGTCCATATTCAAAAAGACACACATAGATTTATTTATAACTTTTTATGTTTAGCCAGCACTGAAACCCTTTCCCTTTTTGCCAACCCATTTCTAATTAATTTATTTATAAAACAAATCCCTCCCCACAAAAACTATCCAAACCAAGAGTTTTCAAAAATATTTACAGAAACCCTGTTTTTCCTGTTTTTTGTTTTTTTCAATTTTGTTTTTTTAAAACCTTTTTTTTATTTGTTGGCAGTAAGAAGACTGCTATTAGAATTTTACAGATCAAACCAAAATAGCTTGTCCTTTTTTCCCTAGTTTATTTTCCATTGACATTTTTTTAAATGACTACTTTTGTAAAAATGACTACTTTATGTTCTCCATATTGTATTAATTCCTTCCCTCCCTGCCAAATAGTCCTTTTTTTAAAAAGAAAAATCTATTTATGTATTTTAACCCTCTCTGTGCACAATAGCATTTTAAGCTTGATGTATACTAGCAGCATTGCTTTTTGCCCCTATCTTTTGCTCTTTTATTTGTATTTATTTATTTATAACGATGCCAAATTTTTTGTTTGTTTTTATTAACCTGTGTCTCATGGGATAAAAATCCAGGATCATGTTTCCGTGGATGGACAAAAAAAATACCAAAAAAAAAACCAAAAAAACATACAAAGCAAACCAAAAACGAAACCAAAATAAACACAACCAAGATACCAAAAAAAAATCAACCAAACAAGAACTTGATCTTTGCTGACGCTGTGCCAAAGTACAGACTCTTGAGCGTTGGCAAAGTGAGGATATATACCAAGAAATAGTGTTACCAAAAATTTTTACGTTCCCCCTCCTTCTGTGCCCTGACACCCGTGGATGATGATAAAATGGGGGTCAAAGGGTGAGGGCTGCAGGGGCGCGCGTCTTTCTCTGTCTTATATACCTCATCTGAAGAAGCCGATCTTATTGAAATGAAACTCAAGGAGGGAATGTTGTTGAAACCAAAAAAAAAAACTTTACATTTCGGTGAGCTGCGAGGAGCTTCGATTGTCCCTCCTGCATCCACGTCAACAAAAGCTTTAACGGCCTCTTTAAAGACTTCTCATTTTATTTTTCCATTTAATTTTTCTTTTTTTGTGGGTTTTACAAAGAAAGTTCTTCTCTTGTTTTTCTCTGTGCCAAAGTGTTTTTGAAAAAAAAACCTATAGACTTATTGAACCTTCAGAGAAAGCGCCATGTAAAGAGAGGGGGAACAAACCGCATACCAAAAATTTCCACGACAGGTGGAGGACTTATCAGAAAGATGGATTAAAGAAAAAATAGAGGAATCAAACAAGACCAAAAAAGAAACACTCTTTTTTTCCCTTGTTCTTTATCCTTTTTTTACATCTTGTTGTTTTTAGCTGTTTTTTTTTTTTTTTTTTTGGGTTTTGTTTTCTTTCTTTATGAAAAGTGAACTTGGAACTTTCTTAAAGGGACATGGGCCTCATTCTAGCTTTAGCTTTAGACGTGATGGGAAAAAAAAAGTGAAGATTTGTAATCGGGGGTTAAACGAAAGATGATACTGTGAAAGGGGATGCTTACCAAATTACGTTGTTTGGCCCGTTAGCTGCCAAGGAAGATTGCCTTGTAATGTCTTTCAGAATTGCTTGCAGTGAAAAGGGTTAACCACACTTTGCTTTTTTTTCCCCTTTGCTTTATCTTTCAAACTGTTTTTGAGAAGGGCAGTAAGAGTGAAACCAATGGGGTAAATTACCAAAAATGGGACTGTATGCAGGTCTAATTTTGTGTCTACTCCTATGTGGCAGCGGTGGGTTTAAATATTGGTGGCTTGGTACAGATATTGTTCATTCCAGACACCTGTCTAATACCACAACCTGCTATGTAAACCATTACCTCTTCTTCTTTTTTTTTTTTTTTCTAACCATATAGCGTATGCTCACATTTAAATAACTACTGGTCTTTAAAGGGTCAGTCCACCCAGGTCGTAGTTTGGGTCTGAGCAGCTGAGTCATTTCCTGATGTTGTATATCATTTGGGAACTCTAGTGGTGAAGTCTGCCTGCCATTGGTTTGGCTGTGTTTCAGCCTACTATGGTGTGTCCACTTCTTAGTTTGCATTCTTAATAAATAAGTGAGGGAACAACTCAGTACTCCTCAGAGTGAGACAGATATGCAGACCTGAGAAACCAAATGCAGGGATCTCATCACTGGAGTCTCTAGACCAGTCATTCTCAACCAGGATTCTGTGGAACCCTCAAGAAGTTGCTAGGGGTTTCTTGAGCTGTGGCTGATTTGACCTCTGATCTGATGGTGCGTGGATAGTTTCATACCTAATGCCACTTGGCAGAGCCAGCAACCTGACACCAGTGATCTTTTAAGGTATCTTGAAGGTTGGCATTCTGACTACCACTGTAAGGTGGGCATTCTTCCCTGACCACGAGTGTAAAAAGTACTTTCACACTAAGCCATGACTTAATTTTAGCAGTGGTTACAGGACCTGAAATGTTTTAATTTTTTTTCAAGGGTTCCTACAGGGTAAAAAGGTTGAGAAAGTCTGCTCTAGACATTATGGGGTTGATTAACTAAAACTGGAGGGTGCCAAATCTGGTGCAGCTCTGCAGAGAAACCAATCAGTTTCCATTTTTTTTTTTTTTTTTTTTTTCGTCAAAGCTTAATTGGACAAGCTGAAGTTAGAAGCTGATTGGCTACCATGCACAGCTGCACCAGACTTTGCACTCTCCGGTTTTAGTAATCAAAACTAAGTAAAATCAACCCCCATGTGCTGTCCAGCATCTTCCAGATACTGAAAAAATTGTTTTAGTTCAGATCTGCTGTAAGAACTACAGCGTGGTTAATTCAGCTAATCATGTTTCCATTAGAATACCAGCTGTGGACGCACCAGTTTTCCTTTAGCTAACTAAACAAGCTCTTTTAAATAAAAGTTATCTTACGTGTGACAGCTTTTTGTTCCATTCACAGTTATGTATGTCAGACTTGCCATACCTTTCCCTCGTCAGTGTGTCTGATTTATGCAGCTCTTGTGATAACTGCAATGTGCCATGCAAAGCGTATGGTGTGACTAATCTGACTCAACCTCAGTTTGCTAGAAGTGAAGTTGCAACATGCTAGTGGTGCTCCATGATTGTTTCTAGGGACAGATGGCATCTGGAAGGCCTATCAGTCTATGGCTGCCCTCATAGAGAATTTGAGCTAATCTTTGACTTTCGAACAGGAGTGACTGACATGTCCTGAATTCTGACAGCAAAGCAGTGCTGGAAGATGTATCCTTTCAGGATTAGAACATTTATCTCCTATCAAACAGCTATGGAGCCCAAGTACAAAATCTAAGCACAGGCCACTCATATCACATATAAAAATCTCTAACCATCACCTAACCTACTACCAGCTCAAACAGCACATAAATGAATTGAAAAGGAAGCTCTACTTTTATTTTGTAGAGTTAATAAACTTACATATTTGGGTTGCAGGATGTCATGGATTTGGGGCAGTTGCAAGGACTGCTTACCCTCTAGTCATGCCTGAAGCCTCGTACACACGACCGGTTTTCTTGTCAAGAAACAACAAGAAAACTGTTGGGAGAGCTTTCTTGCAGAGAAAACCATTCGTGTGTATGGTTTCTCGTCGAGAAAACTGCCGGGAATCTCGACGAGAAAAATAGAGAACCTGCTCTCCTCTATTTTCTTGTCAGGATTCTCGTTTTTCTCGTCGGGATTCTCGTCGGCCTGTTTCCCGACGAGAAAACTGGTCGTGTGTATGCTTTTCCGAGCTTTAAAAAATCGCGCATGCTCAGAATCAAGTATAAGACGGGAGCGTTCCTTCTGGTAAAACTAGCGCTCGTAATGGAGATAGCACATTCATCACGCTAAAACGAACTGAAAGCACGAAGACTGAAAAGCGCGAAACGTCTCTCCCCAAACTTTTACTAACACGCGGTAACACGAGATCAGCAAAAGCAGCCCAAGGGGTGGCGCCATTGGAATCGAACTTCCCCTTTTATACTGCCGTCGTACGTGTTGTACGTGACCGTGCTTTACAACGACGAGATTTGGAATTGACAGTGTGTATGCAAGGAAAGCGTGACAAAAATCTCGTCGAGAAAAACTACGGGTTTTTTATTGAAGACATTAGAATAAACATTTCCCAGTAAACTATTTGGTTTCTTACCCCAGCACTTGGTTTACAACTTTCAGTGATGCAGGCTTTTGCTCTCTGTGCTGCTTCCCTGAACATCCAGTCATTCCAGTGAGGAGTTAACTAACTCTGATAGCTTGGAGAAGGGAGGATTTGGAAGGAGCAGGGGAGTGTCTTGCTATCCTAAGCTATGAGGCTGTATGTTTATATTGATGCACACAGTGTAAGGAGACACAACTCTAGTCCCTGCATTTAAGGGTGGCTCCATAGCACAATGAAAGGGAAAAGAGCCATCCACAAACAGGAAATCTGGAACAGCAGCCATGGCACCAGCGAACCTGGGACAGCAGCCATGGCATCAGCCTCAACAGGAACAAAGGCAAGGATTAAGAGCTAAAATAGTGGCATACTTGTTACATGATTAAATCCGTCAACAAGTGCATATTCTGTGGATTGGGGAGGGTAATGGGTAGGTTGGGTTAAAGTTATGGAGGCAAATGTCAAGTAAGTAAACTCTTAGTCAGAGGGGCACACGAGAGATTTTTCTGGCAAAATATTGTATAAGCAGCAACCTTGGTTTTTTTTTTTCTTAGGGAGGACATTTAAGATTTAAAGTTTAACATGGCTAACAGTGTCACTTTCAGTCAGACCAGTAAAGGTGTAACATTTCTTTAGTATTGGATAGACTGGTGAAGGGTTAAGACCGTTTTCAGATTTTAAATGCAGTCTGTGTCCCCCATTAAGGAGATTTTGTTTCCACTTCCCGTTCAGTCTGACATCCATCACCTGAACAGGAAGTGAGGGGAAATCTAGCAAATTGGGACACAAACTCTGTAACACCCTGATGTTTTAATCCTTCCCAACTCAACTGAAAAACTGTTTTTATTGCTGTAGTTCCCCCCTGTGGGAATATTTATTATATAAATAGACAGGAAGTGAGGGGAAATCAAGACAATTTTATTGCTGTCTGTATCCAGGTTATGGAGATTTTAGTTGCCTTTTAAAGAAGGTGGTCATTAAAATGTCAGGACAGAGGAAGGGACAACTTACAACAACTTGTCTTAAGCCTCTTACACACGGTCGGACTTCAAACAAACTTTTCAGTGGATTTTTGCCTGAAGGGAGTTGGCCGGGAACACCCATAGCATACACACGGCAGGACTTTCTGCAAACTTTCCCAACATCGCGTGTTTTTTCTGCTCTTTTCTGCCACCCTTTGGTCAACTTCTGCTATTGTTGGTTGATTTTAACATTGGTTCTGGGCATGCGTGTTTGTACTTTGGACAAAAGTCCGATGGATTTCTGTACACGCTATAGGACTTTGCACCGTAGGACTTTGTTGCCGAAAAGTTTGTCCGTTTTGCAGAGCGAACTTTTGTCCGATGAAAACCGAAAAAGTTTGTCCGATGGAGCGTACACACGGTCGGATTTGATTGAAAACTTGCTCATTTTGAAGTTTGTTGTCAAAAAGTCAGACCGTGTGTACGGGGCTTAAGTCATACACAAACATCAATATTGGTAGCCAAGGATTTTTTAGGGGAACATATAGAAACAAGAACACTGCATATATAAAAACTATACGTTTTATTATAAACATTAAATAAAATCCAAACCACAGATAAGAAACGAATAAGAAAGTGCTAAGTTTTGGGGTTCACACAACTGTTTTCGATCCAATGTAATCCACATGTAGACTTGCTGCATTTCAATTGATCTTCCTCAGGAGTATATGTGAATAGTCAGCATTATGAAACCCACAATTTTTTATAAAAACTTAGATTCACTGGAATCAAACAGCTGTATAGCATATTTCTCCTATTGAGGGGAAGGCAGAAGGTTCTTGTGGTACAAGGTATATACAGAGAAATGGTAGAAAGTGTTAAAGGACCCTCATTGGTCATCCATAATTTAGTTGAGTAGGCACAAGTCATCCAATAGTGAAATGTCAGTACCATGCGTCAATTAAAAGGTCAGGGCACAACACGACCTATACATCAACAGGGTAGAGAGGTCGGGGGGGCTTAACCACATCCTTTTGTCAGACCACTCTACATATCAAAATATCCCTTTCTTGTTACCCAGCTGTCTTTGGGTCTAAACAATTGTGTGAACCCCAAAACGTAATATTTTATTTTTTGTTTCTTATCTGTAGCTTGGATTTTATCAAATGTTTATAATAAAAAAAATTATAGTTTTTATACTGTATATGCAGTGTTCTTCTTGTTTCTATATGTCCCTCTGAAAATCCTTGGCTACCAATATTGATGTTTGTATAAACTGAATTCGGGGATGCGGGCATATACAGTATATTGGATAATCCATTTGTACAAGCTAGTCATACTGTACACTGCTTAATTTCTTACAATCCTAGTAAATCAGTCAAAATTCAAGCACTGGGTGGCCTTGCTGGTAGGTAGTGGGGCAGCTATAGGTGCTGCTGCTGTCTGATACAAAAGCTGGCAGGGGAGATTGCTCCATCCATGCTGTTTGGCATGGATGGGGAAATTGACTGATTTCTCACATTCAACGCATGGGGGGAGAAATCTATGTGTTGCTAGCTTTACTCTGTTTCATAGGATGACTTAGCTGGTGCAAAGATAATTCTGGAGATAAGCGAAGTAATTCTAATATCTAGCATTGGCTAATTGACTGGGCATTCCCATTTGTAGTGTGGATAATAAATGCTGGCCACGGTGCATGTTGTATACTTCTACTTCTACTAAATGTTCTATAGAATGAGCTCTAAAGTGTTTAGATCCATTTGTAATATTACTGCTGCAGGGCAAAGGTGTTCTGTTACACATGGAACTCTCATTTGATAACTGAAGGGAACTGGATGATTAAATATTCTGTGGACACTTTCATTGTAAGGCCTCATGCCCACGGATGTTTTTACAGCTGCGTTTTTATACAGCTTAAAAACGCCTGTCCATGTTGTTGTATAATTTATTTTATTTTATTTTTTTTTGAAAAAAAACAAAAAAAAACATCGGAGCTTAAAAACGCAATTGCGGCGTTTTTGGGCGTTTTTTGACGCTTCACGTTTTTTTTTTATGCCTAACGCCGACGCTGAGGAACGCACTGGTCCTGTTTTTTGGTTTTTTTTACAGCTTAAAAACGTCTATGCTATTTGCAGCTCAAAAACGTCTAGGTGGGCATGAAGCTATAGACTAACATGGACAGGCGTTTTTTAAGCTGTAAAAAACGCTCAAAAACGCGGCTGTAAAAAACGTCTGTGGGCATGAGGCCTAACTGTGTGAATGTTTCAACTTTAAGCAAAAAAAAAACCAAAAAATAATTTTTTTATTTGATCAAATATATGAAATTATGTAAGACCTTCACAATGGGTTTTTGCATGGTCAAGTAGCAGCAGTTGACAATAGAATTGTCATCATCCAGTTTGATTGGAGAAAATCACATGGGCTGATTGAATCTTTCTGTGGTTGTATTGCTTTAGGATGGGTGCCATGACGTAAACTTGGCCAATTCGATCTTAAAGACCAAGCTATATGCATTTAACGTAAGTCATCCAAACCAATGTCCAAACTCTTAAGCCCTGTACACTCGATCGGATTTACTATGGATTTTAAACCGATGGATTTTTCCATCGGAAATCCGATGAAGCGGACTTCCATCAGTCTTGCCTACACACATTAGTCAAAAAACCGACCGTCCCAAAACGCTGTGACGTAAAACACTCCGACAAGCCGAGAAAAATTAAGTTCAATGCTTCTGAGCATGCGTGGGTTTTTTGTCTGATGGAGTTCCACACAGACGATCGGAATTTGCTATCGGTTTTTTTCCCATCGGATAAATTTAAAACCTGTTCTATTTTTTTCTCACCGATGGGGAAAAAAGACCAATGGGGCCCATACACGATCGGTTTGTCCGATGAGAAAAGTCCACCGGACTGTTCATCGGTAAAACCGATCGTGTGTACACGGCATAACAGTTTATTATTTAGAACGTGGCCAAAGTCTGAGTAGAAAAGCATGCTGTAGAGAAGGACCCTTGCTCTGTGTGGAAGTAGTGGTCTCTCTGCAGGGGTCCAACACACTACCAATCAGTAAAGCTCATGTTTCCTGCTGACTGATGCGCTCTAATTCTTAATCAGCAGAGGTGTGTTGGACCTCTGCTGAGAAACCGCTGATTCTACACAGAGAGCAAGAGTCCTTTTCTACAGCATGCTGGCAGGGGACAGGTCTACTTAATGTAATACTAAAGTCTCTCTTATTTGTTTTTTGTTAAAAATAACAAACCTGTTATACTTCCCTGCCCTGTGCAGTGGTTTTGCACAGAGCAGCCCCGATCCTCTTCTTCTCTGGCTCCTCTTTGGTGCTCCTGGCCCCTCCCTCCTGTTGAGTGCCCCTCACAGCCAGCAGCTTGCTATGGGGTCAGCCGAGCCGTCGCTGTGTCCATTCAGACAGGGAGTCACGGCCCGGCCCCACCCCCTCTCTCTCCTCATTGGCTCATTGACTTTGACAGCAGCAGGAGCCAATGGCGCTTTGGTGCTGTATCAGCCAACGAGGAGGGAGAGTCCTGGACAGCCGAGTCTTTCGTGCAACATCGCTCGAGATGGAGCTTAGATAAGTATTGGGGGGGGGAGAAGGCTTTTTATCTTACTGCATAAAATGCATTAGGATAAAAAAAACCTTCTGCCTTTACAACCACTTTGGCTGTTTTATAAAGAGAACAAGCTGTAAAAGAAAAGTTTGCCCACTTTGTTTAGATGTTCATGGAATGCATTTGGCTGATTTGGACTGAATGTTCAAATGTGCTTTATGAACATCAATACGTCTTGCGTTATCAGTGATACAATTTCTATATATGTCCGGAACACAGTAATTGGCAATTTTTATTAGCTTGGTGCAGTGACCTCAATCACAGCTCAGCTTTCATATCTAACTACAGGTCCTTGCCAGGTGTTGATTAATAACTGGTTACAGCCTAGCTCTGTTATCCACCCTCACAGGCATAGTAAAATAGCCAAATTTTAAGCTCTGCTCCAAGAATTTATTATCCAAATATGACCTGTCTTTTTTGTCAAATACTTTTTTGTTCAGTGCCTATCAAGCCAAAACTGGATTTAGTTGTGAGATATGCTTAAAGTACAACTTCATGAAGGTCGCAGAATGTCACAACCTTTAGTGCACCTAATGGGCCTTTGTTGTTTCTCTAGACATGTATATGAATATAAGCCCTGTGATGGTATTGTATCTATCAGATTGTACATATTATTAATTATGGCTACTACAGCATCTTTCTGTTTAACTTGTGCCAAACAAGTATTAAAGGGTACCTGTCACTTTTACACGGGAAAGGTAAACAAGCAAGAGAAACTGATATTATATACAATGCAGCTTATCCATTCCTTAGATATTAGTGAATGTATTGGTTAAATGATGGATAAGCCTAAAAAATATCTGCCTTTTATGGGATATAAGTGACACACTCTTAACTTGTCAGTCCAACCCAAACTGAAATTTCCTGTTGATACTCAAGGGCCTATTCACCCCACTGGCTATTGCAGAAAGAATGATACCCTCCTATGGTGGCCATGCATGGTGGCTGGAGGAGCTCCGTTGGAGAGGTCTAGCTACTGGAGTCCCAAATAAGAGACTATTGTGTGATTGGACCCACCAGCATCTACCCAAAACTGAAATACCAATATTGGGCCAAAATGTAAACCTATCAACGGGCACCAAACAATTTGGTGAAAGAGTTCCAAAAGATTTTTACTTGTTAACAGTTCGACAATATAAAAAATATTCAACACATTTTGGTAGCAACAACACCCCCTCTTCATCAGGGCTTAGAATAAAGGTAGGAAGATTTACAAGGACTCAGAACATTAAATTACCTTCCGAAAAATCAGTTTTAAGGGATCAGTATTTGCTCTGATTCTCATTTTAAAGCAGAACTAATAGTAAAAACAAAAAAATTGCAACCAGATGGGATCTTTATTGCACAAGTAACATGCTATGTCTCTCTTGCAATAATACAAACTTACCTGCTTGTTCAGTCCCCCTTATGTACACTGAGCTGCACAGGCGCATCAAAATGTACATTTTTGGCATGGATCCTTGGTGCTATGCTTGTGCATGCTTGGGAGTTGCGTCATCCTGCACTGGCCAATCAAGACAGGCAAAAAACAAACAAACTGAGGTGCTCACTGTACTAACTTTTGGATGTTAGTTCAGCGATCTCCATGCTGAGCTATAGTGTTCTGACAGGGGAATACAGATTGCCAGATCTTTTTTGGTCATGCCCCTTCGACACATGGGCCGAATGATGGCCAGTTTTTGTTGAACCAGACAATATTTGGCCTGTGTGTGTACAGGGCTTTAGACTGTGGATATACTATATACTGTGGTCAGCAGCTAACCACAGTGTAAATCCGCAGTGTTGAAAGGAGAATGAGAGCAGATATAAATCCCTTAACGCCCCATTCACTTTAAGAAATTCCAAATCATGGCAAAACGCATGTCACGCATTTAGGTGCCATTATTCCCAATGGCAACCCAAACATGGAGCGATTCTGCCATGATTGTTGTGCCGCAATTTTGTGGCAAAACGCGTGTTTAAGAATCGCACTTTTTTGGGTGACAAACACGCATTGGGTAGCCTATTGGTTGTGCTTTCAGAATTGCAAGCAGGAACGCTCGTTGCCGCACTGCAATATCTGAACGGGGGCCTAACGCAGGTTCTTCTGGTTTTAATTCGCTGTTCCAAGTCATTTCAAGTCTTCATTCCTCTTTTCTAAGCCCAGCTGAAGGAGAAGTGTTTATCCCTCAAACATATTGTTTTTTTTTTTTTTATATGGTTGTAATGTGAACAATAAAAACATTCATGGGCTCTTTCACCTTTTATGGTTTGGTCCCTATTTGTGTACATTTTGCATTTGAGTCGCATTCTGATACCCATTGCGAGATGCCGCTTTTTTTTTGGGACCTGCCTTACCAAAGCCAGTGAGCTTCCTTGCGTTTGATCATATGGACAAGCATTGAATCTCTAAAATATTTCTTCCTGGAATAGCAGGTGGCCCGTTATTTAATTAATGCAAGCACAGATGTATAACGGTCTAGGTTAAAATGTATATAATGTGGCGGACCTAAAAAAAAAAAAAAAGTATTGCAAAAATGCCCAAACCATAAACTATTGTGTTTGGCCATTTATGACTGTTAAATTGTATGCATTATGTATGTCTGTTTCTACATCCATGATATTTTGGGATGTCTTTGCCTAGTCTAAAGAATTGTACTGCACTGTTATTCTTAGCAACCAATTAACTTTGTGCAGTACTGTCATATAAAGAAACTATCATGTGATCAAATGCCATGGATTGCAGAGCACAGGGCTCAATAAAGCTCTGTTATGCTTGTATGGTCAGCCCAAATATATATGAAATTATGTACATGTGTTCAGGCTTCAATAACCAATCAGATTTCAGTTTACTGAAGTCACTTCAGTTAAAGACAGTTGCTGATGGGTGACTTTTTGGGTTGTTGCTATTGTACGTTCCTCTTGGCCATCATTTGTAAGCCTGTTTGTGTTCTGTATAAGGATCGGTATCCAAAAAAAAAAGGAAAGCTTTGTTCTGAAAGTAGCATCAGACTATTGCGATCAATAGAGCAATGACGATTGTACAATAATGCACCACCAGCATTCATGGGATTTACCAAAAATCTTTACGGAGACCGCCAGTGCTAAGTATATACATTTTGCTTAATTATACTGAAAATGAACAATAACTGTTGTCACTGTAAATTGTGCGAATACGAAACGGCACTGTGAATTTGCCACCATTGCTAAACGTCAAGCAAATCGCAGGAAAAGCCAGAGAACGTTTAACTTAACCAGGGGCCTCAATACAATAACGAAGGGATAGGAAGTGTTAAGATCGTAACCACTTAAGTCTGCTTTCTTCTTTGAAGCTATACTAGAAACTGGCCTGTTGGGTGCTATGAGCAAAGATACCCCTTTTTTTTTTTTTTTTCCATACGTTTTGTATGTGAGGCCCAGATTCTAATATTATCACTAAATCCAAGGATGTATGAATTTTAAAGTATAACTAAAGGCACAACTTTTTGGATAAAGTAGAGAGGGATAAGACCCTGTCAGTTTGTGTCTCCGTTAAGTAGATTCACCCTCTCTATTTGTCCTGTTTACCATTATTGTTGGAAGAGAAAGTAATAGAAAATCCCAAATTTTGGGTTGTCTCCAGAAAAGTAATAGAGGAAATCTTCCAATAGGGACACTAGTTCTGGTGACCTGGGGTTCCATAAGGAATTCTCTTAATTTGCAGGTATTTCCTCTGGCTTCCTGTTTGGTCATATAACAGGAAGTGGAGAAGTGAAGGGAAATCTCCGCAATGAGACACAGATGGCAAAAAATAAATACAAAATTATGGTTTATATCCCTCCCTTGCCCTATCCAAAATAAAAAAAAGTTTTGCTATAGTTCTCCTTTAATAGTATACTGTGTTTATACAAAGTGAATAATGCTTCACACATCTGTGGTAAAGTGTATATATACTCAAAATCTTTTTCATTATGTTTGGCATCATGCCATTTTGTATTTAGTTGTCTTAAGTAAACTCATAAATTGAACAGTTTCCAAAAACGGTTACATTTGCAGCACATGCCGGGGATGTTACTGTCACATTGGTTGTGCTCGCTACCAAATTGTCAAACCTAATGGTTGGTGTCACATGTGCAGCATCATGGCAGTTGAAGATTAAACAGAGGCCAAGATGGCGGCTTCCTTGGATGTAGGGTTTACTTCTAATTTAACCAAAGTTTTTATAAATCTGTTGCAAATTTTCCTACCTAGAGATCCTGCCATTACCAGCATCTCTTGTAGCAGACTAATAATGGGAAGCTACTGCCTTGCAATTGCCGGCAGTGTTGTTATGCTACTTCAGTTGCCCTTTGGGCTGCTGCTGATTGCACTGCAGTCTGCAACAGGAGGTGCTGTTACTGGCAGGATCTCCAGGTAAGGATTTCACAAAAGGCTTACAAAAAATTATTTGCTTAAAGCTGAACTCCAATTTAGTTTCTAAAATGTGTTGGCTTCCTATGGGCTAAGTCCAACAAGGTGCATGCTCTCCATCCATGTTTTTCTATTATCCTTTGCTTACCTGGTTGTGGATCCTGCACAGTTACTCGCCCAGCGGATTCAGTGTTATCCTGCTAAGATCCTTCTCCCCCCGCTCAGTCCTGCACCGCTCTTCTTTCGTGATGTCATTGGAAAGCTGTTGGCTCTCCCAAAGATGCTCCTCTAGGCCTGTCCCTCTTCTCCTTTCTCAATGAAGGACTGCGCCTTCTGGGATATGTCACATGTATATCCCATGAGGCACAGCGGGCACAGTGCACATACTTTGCCTTGGTAAGTCATGTGAATGGGGCCTGAAGTTTTTCAGTAAAAAAAAAAAAAAAGGCTTAAACAGCATCGGGGAGTTAATATTGAGGGTGGGGATCCTCTTTAATTATGACAAATGCTCCTAAAGTTGAACCAAGCCTTTAAGAAAACTGTACATACATAATGGCAAACTATATATATAAAAAAAGATTTTGGGTATATATAAGCTACTATTAGTATAATGCCTTTACCTTTTTCTGGAAATGTAGCCTCAGCCCGTTGACTGGTTTTAGGTGCATTTCACTATTATGAAACTGAGGGAAGTGCTGAATTTAGACCAAAACGATTGCCTCAGAACGGGCAGATGAACAGATTACTGCAAAGGGTTGTTTTATGAGGCAATATTTACCAGATCTGCCGATGGACCGAGATGTTCAATTGTACCAAAGTCAACAAATAAATGTAGTTACTTGCCAAATTAACTCTTGACTTTCTGCTCCCGAGTCCTGTCGCACTTTGCAAAGCACAGCCTTGGTAGCGGAGGCAAGGTTAAAGTGTGCCTGTAGGCCAAACACAGCGAAGGCCTCCTGAGCTGGCAGAGAATCGCTTTGACCCCCACCAACAATGGCGGCCTCCAATGGGTGTAGGCCTCATGTACACTTTAATGGTGCTGCCTGACCTCTTGTCTGTTTTTGTATAAATACCTTCTCTTGACTTAATTTTCATTTATTTATTTATTTCTAAGTTTTAACAAAAAAAATAATGTAAAACATTTTCTTCTGGGTTTTTTTTTTTGGGTAGGGAGGTAAATTTTTACAAAATTCCTTTTTTTTTTTTTTTTTTTCTTTTTTTATAACCCAAGAGCTGCTTCTTGCCATCACAATCCTGGTTGCCATGCCAAGGAAATTGACGCAGCACCTGTTCCTCAGTGAATGTTCTAGCCCCTAAAGAAAGCAATGTGTATTGTATATTCTGTGGTATTTGTCGTTGTTCTGTTATGAGTTAGGCCTGTGTGGCCTACATTTGAAAAAGTTATTAAACATATCTTAAATCATGAAACGGGAGGTCAATCTCCAGCCGCAAGCCGCCTCTTGACTCGAGTCCTTTTATTGTGTCTGGTGGAAACGGGAATGATTGGGGATAAGGAATGAAATATGCTAACTGCTTGACCTTGCTGCTTCGAAATTGCTAATACTGTTAACAAAGATCTAAATTTATCACCAGCTGAGAAAATTCACTCACGTAATCTCACAAATGACTTGCTGACTGAATAGATATTCGCGGTTCTGCAAAGTGCCGAAGCTGAGGAACATTAAGATGAGGTGATAGTATTTTTATTGAGCTCACAGTAAGACATTGCGCTAAAATATTATTTTGAAAACAATACAGATTTAAAGATCCATTTTCGGTGACAGATTTAATATATCCTACCACTTCGCTGTTGGAAAGATCTGTCAACAAAACTGTAACCCAGCAACAGTTGAGGAAGCCATTTTGGCCTTCATGTGTAAAAATCCTTAAAGCGGTATTAAACGACAAAACCAAAAATGTACTCTACAGTATATTGCAGCTTACCAATCATTAGATGGGGTGGTTGCATTCGTTTTTCTTTTTTTAGGCTTTTATCCCCCCTCTGTTTTCACCTGGTGATCTTCAGTAACACACCTCCTGTATTAGTACTCATGCACACAGGATGTTTATTTAGGCTGGGTTCACACTTATGCGAATTGGAAGAGCTGCTCGCTCTGTGATCAGCCGATCCTGGCCCCTTATCAGCCAATGACAGCTGATCACGTGATGTAAACAGAGCCAATAATCTGCTTTTTTTTTCCTCACGGTAAAAGCGTGAGGAGAAAAAAAAAAGCAGATTGCCGCCTGGAGTAAACAGGACATCGGTCCTGCACATTCTAGACCCACTGCTGCTAAACAGTGCCCATCAGTGCCGCCTCATCAGCGTACATCAATGAAGGAGAAAAATTACCAGTTTGCAAAATTTTATAACAAACTATGAAAACTGTTTTTTTTCTTTTCAAAATTATCTGTCTTTTTTTGTTTAGCAAAAAATAAAAACCCCAGAGGTGATTAAATACCACCAAAAGAAAACTCTATTTTTGTGTGAAAAAAAAATGATAAAATTTCATATGGGTACAGTGTTGCATGACCGCGCAATTGTCATTCAAAAGCCTCATCATACGATTGGATTTTCCGACCACAAATGTGTGATGGCAGGGTTTTGTCGGAAAATCTGACAATTGTTGTCGGATTTTCTGATAACCAATGTGGGATAGCGTGGTTTTAAATTTGCCGACAACAAATGTGTGATGTCGGATTATCCGAGCTTGTGTACACAAGTCCATCGGAAAAAAATCCAAAGTACAAAACACGCATGCTCAGAAGCAATGCTAACCATAGCACAACATTTTGCAGAAGTTGCCCAAAGGGTGGCGCTAAAGTGCTGAAAAACCACGTGGTTTCTGTTTGTTAGCCGACAAAAGTTTTGCCGTTTGTATGCAGAACAAGTTCACGGCCTTCGGGCAAAATTCCACGACTTTATCCAACGGAAATCCGATCGTGTGTACAAGGCTTAAGTGCGACAGCGCTGCAAGCTGAGAATTGGCCTGGGCAGGAAGGGGGCTTAAGTGCCCAGTAAGCTAATGGTTAAGCCTGAAAGTGTTACTGAACCCAGGGCCCTGCATTCACTATTTCTGGTCTCCTGCAGTACACAGAACATGGAAATGCAAGTATTTTAGTAAATATACACTGCTAAATACATCAGCAGTATATTACAGTCTTGTGACTTCTATCAGTGTCTGGTTAAAGCTTGTAGGAGGAGTTTTCATTCTCTGACCGTCCTATGAGGCTGCAGGACCCTGCCCCCTCTGGACAGTGCTGATTGGCCCTGTGCTGATCACATGTACTCTCCCAAGTAAAAAAAAAAACCTCTCTAGCATTACACACCCAACTGAGCGTGTTGAGGATTCCACACTGAGTATAACAAGCATGCTTTACTGCATATACAGACTGATTCTACTGTTGTGGGTTTAGTAACACTAACTCACCTAGAAGCCAGCAGTGTTTTTGTAGAAAAAATGGCTGACTTTTGTGAAAATGTCTAAAGCTTTTAGGAGCTTTTACAGGCGTCAAGCTCTTGGGTGTTAATTTAATTGGCCAGGATAATTTATTCTGCCCATTGAAATAAATTATTGCTAAACGCACGTTTAACTCCTTGATTGCCCTAGATCAGGGGTATTGAATTACAATTCCCCAAGGTCCGGTCAGTAAAATTTTCTTCTAGCAGAGGTCCGAATATCATGTTGGTTCCCTGTCATGCATTTTTGTGTGCCCCAAATCACATTTTGCTGCAGCACCATGCGACTTGGTGCGGCACAATTTTTTTTAAAAAGGTCAAGGACTTCTTTCTCTCTGTTTCTTGTGGGTAGTGCAGCCCATTAAAATGGGCTGATCCACCTACGACGTGTGCACCTAATGCACATGCACAGATCTGAACCCATTCTTATATCCGCGTCCTCAGTCTCCAGTGCACATCACAGTCCCCTCCCCCTTCACATCAAGATCCCCTCTTGATGAGTGTGCTCAGCTCCCCCTTTACATCATCCCCCTCCACTCCTTCCACAGTAGTGTCCTGACACTTCCTTAACATCAACCCCCATTAAC